>JAJPUD010000499.1:115773-143572 GCA_023553655.1 Myrmecobius fasciatus
CTCTAGAACCGGTACTTGTTCTTCCCAACCTTGTTGCCTCTCAGTGACAGTGCCCCTCTAGCTAGGGTTTTAAGGCTTACAGAGTACTTTCCCATAACCCTTTGAGGCAGGTAGCACAAGGATTCTTATCTTACATTTGAGGAAATTGAGACCAAGAAATTAAAAATGTTGTCAATAGTTACTCAGCTAGCAGGGCTTGGACTTGAACTTGCATCTCTAGAGTCCAATAGGGCTATTTGCACTCCTCCGTGTCCATTTGTTTGAAATGAATTGAGTAGTCCTCGTGTTCAAATATCTGTGACTGAAAAAATCATTTGTAGTCACCTGGTTAAAGGTACCATTTCAATGGAACACTGGTGGTTCTGTAGAATTTCTTCGGTGCCCCATTTAGACTTCAGGGGAGTTGAAGGGGCAAAGCCAGAAACAATGAAATATAATAGAGAGGCCCTTTCATGTGTAAATGAAACATTCTGCATCTTGGAAAGGGGCTGAGCTTTTGAATAGCTTCCATGAAAAGACCAATAAAGACAATGAACTTGCCCCAGAGCACAGGCTGCCCCAAAGTCTTTGTCCTTAGCCAGTCATTTGCATAAGACCCCAATGGAAATCTGGGAAATGGAACTGGCTGGTCACCATAAGTAAAGGTGGGTTCCCTACTTGAGGAAATACTGCTTTGGACTAGAAAAAAAAAAGCTATCCAACATGAGAGGCTTTATGTCTTCCACCTCTTACTGACTAGGTGGTATATCTCAGGCCCTGAGGAAATTAAAGAGGGAGAGGTGTGTGTGTGTGTGTGTGTGTGTGTGTGTGTGTGTGTGTGTGTGTGAAAGCGTCAAAGCTAAAAGTAAAAGTATCTGCCCAGATGAAAGAGCACTAGCACCCCAGATGAAAAGTGATAACCAGTTAGGCTAGAGGGTAGAGTGGGAAAGATTGCAGCTACCAATGGAAGGACCAGCCCAGGGTATACAGTTGATCAATCCATTCAACGAAAATGTCCTGCCATTTGAAGAGCCAACCCAATGGCCAGGTAACCCGCCACACCCTCTCTGATCTGTTTAAAAAAAAAAAACCTTTCCCATAATCCCAAAGTGGAATAGACAGCTTCAGGAGATAGTAAATTCCCCCTCATTAGAGATCTTCAAGAGGGAGGCTGGACAACTACTTGACTGGGGGTATTATGGAGGATGTTCTTCCCTAGGTCAGAGTTGAACTAACTAACTTCTGAGGTACTTTTCAGCTCCTCAATTATTTGTTTCTGGGAAATCATCAGTAGAAAAGTATAGAAATGTATAGAGGACACAGAAGTAGAGAGACCTAGAATGAGGATTCACTCCAACCAGCATACGTGAAGAGGATTTCATAGTAACAGTATGGTCAGTATTTCCCACCCAGATAAACATTTAATAGAAAGCAAGGCCCAAATTCGCCTCTTAGCATCTCCCACTTCTCCCTACCTAGTTCTACCCTCTGGGACTTAAACAGAATAAACCTAATCTGTCCTCCACAGAGATCACGTATCTACTAAGTCTTCCTTTCTTCAGGCTGACCACCACCAGTTTCTTCCACTGATTCAAAGACTTTCACCATTCTGGTTACTCTCTTCTGGATGTGTTTTTAGCCTCTCGGGGTCTCTCTCACACTGTGATGGGATATGACCACAACAGAGTACAGCAGGACTTCCCTGTCCACCCATATCCTTATTCCTGAAAGCTATGACTCTTTTGATACAGCCCAGGATTGCACAACTCTTCATCTATTTCTTCTTTCTGGCTAGGTGGTTTGTAGTCTACTCTGATAACAAAATCGCTTTCCTTTACTGATCTTCCCCTAAATGCTTTCCACCATTCTGCTCTCCCCGATTCTCAGATTTCTTCGTGAATATAACTTTTTTCATATAAAATGCCCTCCCCGCCATCGCCGCCGCTTTTATTTGCCCTCTGTATAAGATATACACATCCGGAGCCAAATTCTAGTCATGCATTTCACAGCACCAAGTCTCAGTGATACATATAAGGTCAAATTTACTTCCTTGTGTTCTGAACTCTAGCTCCTTTTGTTTTTATACACTTTGGTTACTGGTGTAGAGACATTTAAGACCATGGGTTTTATTACTAACTCTTTTGGGGAGGTTCTGTCATCTGGGAACTTCTGGCTGCTTTACCTGCCATATTTCCTTCACTGTATTACTCTCTGCGGTAGTAGGCATGGTAGTTACACAGAGGCAATTGGCAAGAGCTGTCAGGCTGGACTCTAGGCCCCAAAGCAGGAGGTGTTTTTTCTCTTCTCGGCAAAGATGGAAAAGACTTCAAAGTCAGTTTTGGCTCCCTGTTGCACAAAACTAAAGGGGAGGGATCAAATAAAAGAAATCCAAGGAAAAGGCAAGGCATTTTATCTCTCCATTTTGATGCCCTTTTTAAGTCTTAAAGACAGGGTATTCTGCTCTCTGTTATACCACGACAGGGAACTCTATGTGATGTGTAAATGATTAGAAGCCAGTGAACCCAAATGTTTCTTGAGATGATTAAAATCAAACCCAAATAGTAATAAAACTGGCTGTACAGGAATGAGTCTATGTAAAAGGCAGCTTACATGACCTTAGATTATCCTAGGCATCTACTATTATTTTACTATGTCCTTTTCACAGAGTTCTTGACTGGGGAGGTCCATCATTCAAAATCCCAGGTGTATCCAGCCGCTTAGCATAAATAAATAGAGTAGGAGATTTAGACTTAGGACATTTGACTCCCATCCCCGGGCAGATTACTTCACCCACCTGGACTTCATCTGTAAAAAATGAAAATAAAAATCTCCGTAGTACCTACCTTCCCTAATCTATAGAAAATACTAAAGAATTATCACCTCTTATTATTACGTGCCCACATATCACCTGTGACTTATTGTCAGGAATTCAGAGATCATTTTCCTATACTTCCACGTAGGAAAATGGTCTCTGAGCAGGCCATGGGGAATCTCAGTGACAAGGAGCAGAAGGGGAGGAAAAAGATCCAGTCGGTGTTATGATTCATCCCCCTACCCTATAAAAACGAACATTTGAAGTCCAAGCAAATCCCATCCGTAATGCATGGTGTGGAACAGAAGTGATGTAGTCTTCTTCGGGTGACCAAGGCTGGAAACTGGAAAACCACAAATTGCCAGCCAGCAGGAAGTAGCACCCCATACTTTCAGAGTTCTGACAGGAAGGGACAAATGAATTGTCTGCATCCGAGACCACAGCTTCCAGCAAATGGATACCTAGCCATAGGGAAAGATATGCTAGATTTGATCCATCCTGTAGCCCCAGGAAACCACAAGTTAGGAATCAATAATCATTAATAAATCGCTAAGCAATACTTTTAGGCAGGCAAAACTATCCATTTCCTCAGCAAATGGTCCTGGCCCAGGAAGAAACCCCCTTCGTGAAAAATGAGAATAGTTTTTCAGTCATTGATGGGGCAGAAGATATGGCTTTGCCCGGGACTGGTTCATGAAATGTAATTCTTACCTTTAACTCTGAGCACCATTTATACAGGAAAGCCTAAAACCTATTCCTATCATAAGATTTTTATAGTCTAAAAAGCTAGAGGCCAAAGGGACTCTCGTTCAGATCTTCACACTCCCTTTTCCTAAGACACGTGAAGCAGAGTACCTAGGTGTTGCTTTGGAAAATGACATTTTTCCATTTTTGCTCGTCAGGAAATAAAACTCCTTTCAGTGCTACTCTAGCCGTGGACATAGGGTGATAATACTGGCAACGGGAACTGAAACACGAAGGTGGGGAAAAGGAAAGGAAGCGGTAGCGCCATATGAATATGTTGTCCATTATGGTCTTGCGAAGGCCAGTGCCTGACAGCGCTACCTAAGAGCTACAGGTGAAAATCTGTAGCTTAGGATTCTGGGTGAGTGATAGATCTCCAGTTGTATGGCCTTCACTCTTACCCAATCCCATCAATTTAGAACCACAAGCACCTTGAGATAATGAGGAGGCCATCTGCTAACCAGGACACATCATTTCATTTCCATAGCCATTTGTTTTTCAGCTAATGTCAACTGATGCCCACATGTGTGTGTCTTATTTAGAATTGAGTATCATATTACATACAATATAGCAAAGAGATGGAAATTTGGTTGCAGAAAAAAGCCCTGATTTGGCCTTCTCTGAAACTCCTTTCTTTGAATGGCACGTACCTGACAATACCGTGTAAAGCCGAGGCAGTGCCCTCTTCCTCTTGGCAACTGCGAGCGTACCACACTATCAAACTAGGCCCTACAAACATTTCTTCAGGGCCTACTATGTGCAAAGTCACATGGCAAGTATTGAGGAGCCAAAGACAATCCCTCCCACAGACAGCTTACATTTACAGGGCAAAGGTGCAGGAAGGAAAAAAGATATAACATATCACCAGGGAAGTATATACTTATATGTGTGAGTGAGTGAGTGTGTGTGTGTGTGTGTGTGTGTGTGTGTGTGTTGCCGGATGGGAGTCTGATTTTGCTACCAGAAGCCCTTTAACACCAAGGAAAGATAGCAGCAGTCCCAGTGCCTCAGCTGCTCACCACCCCAAAGCTAGTAGGCCATCCTCAGTAAAGCCCAAATCAGGCAGCTTCGTTGCCTCTGGGGCTAAAATAGTAGCTCCCAGGCCAACTCAAACCCTGTGGATTATTTTTTGGCTCACTTTCCCCCTGGATCTATCTGTGTGGAAGAGATGACTGTGATCCCTATATACTCAGAAAAGTTCTAAAAGTATCTGACTCATTCTGATTGGCTCTGGCCCCCAGCCTCAGCTTCTATTGAGGTAAAAACTTATCTTCTATCCCTTTAAAAAATAGCCATGTTTTCTTGTTCTCAAACTGTATACGTTTAATAGCCAAGCAAACCGGAGTGGATGGCCATCAAGTGTTTCTACAACCACCTCAAATAACATAGTAAGAATTAAGAAATAGCTCATGTGAGCCAGAAGCACAGAGATAATAACTGATCGAAAACAAAATTGGCTTTTGTCTTCTCCCTTCTTCTTTCTCTTCTTCATCAGTAGTGGGGAGAGCTGGCAAGGAGGGACAGAGATTAGATCCAACTGGTAAAAGGAAGGTAGCTCACGCAGCCATGAATGGAGAAGAGGAAAACGTTAGGGACTAGCTGTGTCTGTTTCATTGGTTTCTCTCAGTCTCATCTAAGTCTGTGCCTTTCCCTGCTCCACGATCTTTGTCTCGATTTCTGTGATCATCCTCACTTGAGACCATGTACCAAGCAATGTCTGCTTGTTATTACTCAGCTCCCTTCTTGGAAAGTCTGTATTTAGCCCTGGCCAGAGTAACACGTTGTACCCTAGTCTCCTCAACATGGCTGACCTCCTTCTGAGAAGTACTTCAGATTCAAAGTCATAGGCACTTGGGAAACTCTGGGTAAATATCTTCTGGGGGATAACGCTTCAGGTGCCTCAGGTTACCATGGCAGTGCCTCTCAACAGGGAGATCCCAAAGTTACACATGATCATTTAAGAAAAATGGAGAAGGCAGAGCACTAATAACCAAGAAGATCAGGGAAGACCTCTTGGAGGAGGTAGCACAGAAGCTGAAACCTGAAGGCTTCTAAGAGGCAGAGAGAGATGAGGAGGGAGAACACTCCAGACGTGGAGGGACAGCCTGTGTGAAGGCAATGAACCAAAAGAGAAATCATTCTCTTCTCTTCTCTTCTCTTCTCTTGGAAAACTCAAACCAGGGTGCAGCAAAAAGCATGGGTTGACTTTGTACTTGTCAAATCACCATAATCCAAGAGCGTGACAATAGTGATTGCACAGTTGTGCTGGCAACTAATTGAACTCATTAGCGAACCACCTACCCAGCTCCTCCACAGTTGAAACAGTGGGACAGAAACTGGCTTTCTGATTTTGTTATGATATGAAACAGATCCTCCGCTCTTCGCTTTGTCAGAGCAATATGCATTAAGGTCAGCTACGCTGGCTCACTTGCACTGGTGGGATGGCTTTAACTCATGCATCCAAGCAAAGGGCTAGTAAACCCAGAAGCCAATGAGAGAACAAGAAAAGGCTGTATCTAAGGGGAGGATTACAAAGGGAGCCACTGGCCCAAATAGAAGCTCCACTGAGGAGAGGCCCACCTCCTCATCAGTCTCTGCAGTCCTTGGCTCCCTTTGCTCCCTCTTGCTTCAGCAGCACGTGACCAGCTTCTTCCCTCACTCCCATTCCTCTTCGCCTTTGGTTCTCTTTCTTCTCCCTAGGCCCTAGTCACTGTGGAGGTTTGCATATTATTTATTTCCTGTGTATTGGATCCCGCGCCCGCCCGTATCCAGAGAATTTGTTCTCATTGGGACCCAGAAATAGTTGAGGGTACATAACGGTGTAGGCCAGGGGAGATTTCGTACTCAGACCCTAGAATTCTCCAAATGGGTGTCCCAGAGCTCTCACACCCCTGTTTGATCATGAATTCGTATTACCCCGTTCAACCCCATTCTGTGACCGTGTTTTATTTAAAACTGCTAAAGTGTCCTGTGTCCTGTTGGATTTCTGCTATGTTAGCTAGTCCCAGTGGAAACCCCAGGCTTATTTCTCCAAGTCTTCATCTGTTGGAGGAAGAAGCGGCGGAATAAGACGGAAAGAGAGCTAGACTCAGAGTCAACCAAAGCCCATCCTACCTCCCCAACCGGCTTACTAGCTCTGCGGTGACCGGCCAGTCACTTCCCTTTTGTGAGCCTCAGTTTTCTTATCTCTAAAACGGGGAGAATAATACCTGCCCTCACTGTGTGACAGGGTTTTCTAAGCCTCAAATGGGATAATGTATGTAAAGTGCCTTAAAGCATTATGTAAACGGTTCTTATCTCTAAAATCTGGATTATTAATACTTGCATTGCTACCTACTGCACAGGGCCATTTAAAAGAAAGAAGTTTATAAGACTTAAAGTGCCATAGAGATAATTTTTATTATAATCATCTAAACTGATTGTTAACCCAGCCGAAGACTGGAAATCGACTATGTTAAATAGGCATGTTTGTGCACAAGAATTGTAAATGGATTGAAGTGCCCCAGGAATAGCAACTGTACATTCTTCACATTTGGAGCCAGCGGGTTGCCTCTGCCTTTCGGGGAAAAAAAAAATCTTGTTGAAAGAGGAGTTGTAATTAACAAGTCCACAGTTGGCTTTCCCTCTCCAACCCCCCACCTTCCAACTCTGAGAGGGTCTTTCAGCTACTGGATAGAAGCTGGCATTCATCCTGATTGAGATCATCCCCTAAATTATTAATCCAGCCCAGCTTAAATGTACACATGTCCATTTCTCATTTGAATCTAGGCTTTTGATGGCCTTACCTAGGTCATCCCTGGACCAGCCTTCATGTTCCACAATGAGGCGTAGAGAGAAAAATTGACTTGTATCCACAGTGTTCTGGTTTCATGTCCAAATCAATGCAGCCCATTCTAAAGCCCTTTAATTAACTGTCCTCTAATGAAGGCTTTTTTTTTTCCTTAAAGCATCTTTAAAAAAAAATCAGGATGTTGCCAGAAAAAATCACAATCAATATTTTTACAATTTTACATTCACGTCCAATGCACTGCTTTAAAAATACTTACAGAAACAAACATCCCCAAGAAAATTAAAACTGTTTAAGAACATGGTGCAGAAAAATCATCCAGCTAATTTCCTAATGATTCTCATCAGCCCCAATCAGGCAAGAAGTAATTCCTCCTCTCGAAAGGGAAGTAAGTTGTTGGGTTTTTTGACTTGAAATTTACTTACCTTTTCCTGGCTGTGCTTTACAAACAACTTAGGTACCACACCACCCTCTCCATTTCCTAGATTTAAAAATGGTGGTACAAAGGATCTGCGGGAGAAAAAAAAATGAACACAAACACATTGGGATTGGGACTCTCAGCTGCATGCTGTATTTGTTTTCCTATTCTAAGATCACTATCCCTTCAGAGGAACAGATATACTTGTTCAATTAATATGTTTCTGCTAGTAGTTCCATTTATCTAAATCTCATGCAAAATAAAGCAAATCAAAGAAACCCTGCAGGTCAAGACCCCTGACCTTCATAGAGCCATTTAGCAATAAGCTTAGCCGGTTCGCTGTCTTCTCTTCCCCTATGGGAGACATAGAAGATGGTTTGAGAATAGTTACTCACTGTTCCTCAATCTCCTTCACAGTACAGGAATATCTAGAGATTTATGGTGGGACTCAGACAAACTTTAACAGCCTACATACTTTTTGAAGACCTTAAAAAACTTGGGTTAAATTTCTTCCTAATATTTACAAATACTTGAGGGATCAAAACAAAAATCCAAATGAACAAAATAACTTTTCTTCATCCAAAATGTCTCAGAGTATCTCAGGATCACAGAGTCTCCGAATTGGAAGGAATCTCAGAGGCCATCTGGTTTCTCTACGTCTTTCACCCTTTGGTCCTTGTTTTGTCCTCCAGGCTGAGGCAGAACAAGTTAAATAAATGAATGGAAAATAACATCTAAGGGCTCGGTATGCACTCAGCATCGAGGGTACAGATACACCAGCAAAACTCTACCCCTCGTCCAGGAGTTTGATCTCAGGGGAAGGGTACCCAAGGGATAGCGTGGGGATCTGGGCAGGTTAGCGAACGGAGCCATAGGTAAGTTGAATTAGGGCACATCCTTTCTACGAGCACCAGCAATAATATTGACTTGATCATGGTTCCCGAGCTGGAAAGGGGTAGGAGGAGATAGTACTGTGCTGTTGCAGGGCAGATGGCAAGAAATGGAATGTGACTAGAGCCAGCTAAATATAGTGAGCTTAATAAATGTGTACTGATGTCTGACATACACACATTCTCCAGTGCCTGTGTCCTATAAAAAGTCCCACATAGACACGCCAGAGAGAATAGGAAAGGCTTCAGAAGATGTTGTGAAGGGCTGAAGCTCTAGGGGAATGTGATGTCCATTTGTCCCCACTCCAGTCCTTTGATAGTCTCCGTGTCTAAGACCTTGGGCAGATGGCAGCACAAGTTGGCACATTAGACTTCTTCAGAGACGCTCAGATAATAGGGACTTGGGAGAAGTAACAGAAGAGGTGCCCCGACATATGACAAAGGAGAAGCTAGAGCCACCCCAGAAAAACCACCTAGAAACACTGGAGCCATACTACAGGGTCACCAAGAGGTCGTACCTGCTACTCTACTTCGGTCTCCAGCTCATTCCTTCTCTCCAGAACGAGTAGCTCTGAAACTAGCCAATATAATGGGCCAGTATAAAGACACTCTCCTCGATGTTCTGGTTTTTCTTGCTTTTATCTGCTGCCTACAAGCAAACTCATAGTCCAAGAGAAGCTGGCACTGTTTCTAGGGCTATTGGCAGCAACTACAGCCTTCCAGCACCCAGAACTCAACCAGGTTACCTCCATGATTGTAATTATACTTCAACAGGGAACCACGAGCATTGCACACTGGGTTTTAAACTCTAGACCTCACTGGTTATACATATGGACATGATGGCGGCAATGGATGTCCGTACATTCTTGGAGCTCTGTGATCCCTTGGTCAGCGAGGATAGCAGGAATAGCATTCTTCCTCACTTTGTAGGAGTTCTGACATAAAAGTGTCTCCCCATTTAAGTGCTACCACATATTTGGGGGAAGGTGTTCCCCATCTTTCCTCTAAAAGGAACCTCTGACTGGTAACTACCTCCTGGAGAAATAAGGCCTGGACTTTGGTTGTGGTGGTT
The DNA here is from genome assembly GCA_023553655.1 of Myrmecobius fasciatus. Classification (NCBI taxonomy): domain Eukaryota; kingdom Metazoa; phylum Chordata; class Mammalia; order Dasyuromorphia; family Myrmecobiidae; genus Myrmecobius; species Myrmecobius fasciatus. The sequence goes on from JAJPUD010000499.1 coordinate 125,476, forward strand.
GGCAGCTTCTTAAGCTTCAGTAGCGTTTATCAACCCTGACATTTGTCTTAGTAAATTTACCTTTTTTTTTTTTTTTTTTTTTTTTTTACTACTCAGTCCAAATATGTGTACTCTATTCTCCATGGTTACCTGTACATGGGTCACATGCTATTTCAAAGATACGAGGAAGTTTCTCAAACAAAATCACAATCATAGAAAGACAGCTCAGTACAACAAAAAGATATTACATTAGGAGCCAGAAGACCCATGCCGCCACTCAAAGGGGAATTGGAGGGAGTTCCTCTCAGCCTCAGTTTCTTCATCTAGAAAATGAGCACTTTGGACCAGATGATCTCTGAAGGACCTTCCTGTTCCAATATTCTATTAGAGGTCACGTGAACTTATTAATGTTTTATAAGTTTACAAGGAGCATGGCTATAAATTACTGGCCTTCAGAAATCTTAGAATAACTCAAGTGACAGTTTTGCAAGACAACATATTTTACTTGACGCTGAGCCATTCAGGGCCTTGAATAAATGAAACGCATGTTCAACCTACAGTCACACAGTAGAAGGATAGTCTTTTGGGAGACTTTGCCGCTTCTTCTTCTTGCGTACTGTCCATCTGATCATTTTCTAGGGCAGAAATTCTTGAGTCTTGTTTTGTTATACCCCAAGATGCCTCCAGTTATCACGAGAGGGTCTTTGAAAACAATTTTCAAATTCTTACCATGTGATTCGGGGAAATTTCTGAGTTCTACAGAGAGCTAGGAGGGTAAAATGGAAAGAGCATTGGACTTGTAGTCAGGAGACGCAAACCTTATGACCCCTTCACCTATCTTGAGACTCAGTTTAACTTTTCTACAAAATGGGGATAATTCTTCTTTCACGGAGTACTTCATAAAGTATTGAGAAGAAACATTTAGCAAGCCTTAAAACACTATCAAAAATATTATTGCTCCGGATGCTGCCCTTGGTATCTCTAATTATTTAAAAGACTGCTGGGGGCAGCTAGGTGGTGCAGTGGATAGAGCACCAGCCCTGAAGTCAGGAGGACCTGAGTTCAAATTAGGCCTCAGGCACTTAACACTTCCTAGCTGTGTGACCCTGGGCAAGTCACTTAACCCCAATTGCCTCAGCAAAAAGCAAAAAAAAAAAAAAAAAAAAGGACTGGTGACCAGGGACTGTGGTTCTTAGTGGAATCTGTGTCTTATGCTATAAAACCCAAAGGAACTTTTGAGGTTCATTTCTTTGATAACTCTTTAAATATACTCATCCAGAAATCGAGGGTCCTGGGAAGTAGTATGCTGTAATTGCCAACAAAAGGTTAGGATGAAGATTCCCACTGCCCCCTCAACCTCCCTGTGAAAAGAGGCTGACTGAAAGACACTAGAGAAGTAAGAGATGGTACTGGCTGGGCCTCTTTCCAGAGTTTGTACCTTCAAGGTCTGGTTGCCTTCCACTGTGTAGATCTCCCTGGATAGTAATACCTGTTGGGATCCTCCTCTTGTTTTATATTTCTTTATGTAGGTCTGTCTGCCTCGCTTTACATAATCGGTGTGTTCCTGAAAGGTGTGTGAATTTTTAACTGTATTGTCAGTGCACTAGGGGAGATCATGCTTTAAAAGAATCCTGACCTGAATTCTTTTGTAATGCAAAAAAAATCCACTAACTTATCTTTTTTTGTAAGTTTGGAAGCCTTCCAAGCTTAAACATTTTCTGCATCTTGTATGTGATAAGTGGAACTCTACTAAGTGCCTAGGGATACCGAGTCTCTTCCACCTTTTGACCAAATAAGGATCTTCTGAACTTTGGAGGAGCAGAGGATTTGGACTTTTTCATAGGCCTCCTAGCAGTGGCCCTACAATCGAAGTGACTGGCAGGAATATCTATATTGGCAACAGAGTCCAAACTAGACACCCTGAGCAAAGGTAAGCTTCTGCTCTACTAGGAGCAAGTCAGAAAAGTTACATCTGGTTTATGGGAAGTTCTTGAGCCCTTTGGTACATGGGATCTAAGCCTGAGCCCACTTGCCCCTGTATTGCACCTACACTTCTGGGAGAATATATCAGATATTTCTGAAAGACTGTTTTCTATCAATTGTTATATCAATTTTATGCCAGTTGTTCTTGCTTAAGCACCCCCTTTCTAGAAGCTACTTAAGTCTGGTTGACTAATTGATATCAATTGATAGTCATAGAGGAGGAAAGCACTCTGCCAGTGGGGGCTCGTGAGTTAAACTACTAGGAAAAAACTCAACCCTTCAGGACTTTCTGTGGAGAAAGAAAGAAAGGACTTTCAGTGGGAACCCTATCTGCTATTGCAAGTTGGGGTTAGGAGTGGGAGCCCAGAGATCACATGAGTATATATCCAAATGCTCCAGTGAATCTGAGATCTCATTTCTTTGGGAGTACCTCTCAATGATGATTGCCCATCTTGTCCAGGTCTTTCCACAAGCTCACCACAGGAGGTCCATTCAACATTCTAGGGACCTTGCTCACTTTCTCCCAGCATCATGAGGGTACCAGTAGAGCACTCGGGTCCATCCCCTTGTTATCCTCATTCATACTATATAAAGAGCCAGTCCATCTTCTCTTTCCATCATACTATCCTCTGATTTAATTATTTTTATATAATTTTTAAATATTATTTTATTTTATATAATTATTTTATTATTTTATATAATATATATTTATATATTATATTTGTTTAGGTAACACATAAGTATGTAACGATTAAATATCAAATAAAAGAAGTTAGCTAAAAATGAGGTTGTTCAGGAAGACCAAGGGCACTCACAATCCAGGCTTTGAGAAGATGGGCCTTAAACTGTCTTGAAGGAAGGAAGTAATTCTTCATGGTAGATATGAAGAAGAAATCCCTTCCATGGGTAAGAGATGGCCAAGATGGAGTGGCAAGTGTGACGGAGAGAAGGCCAGGCTGGGAAGGGAAATAATGAGGCAAAAAAAGACAGGTTGAGGCAAGTTGTAAAAGAACTGCAAGAAAAGTTTTTTGTTTTATCCTAGAGCTGAGAGGGAACCACCGGAGTTTCTCGGAGAGGGGAACGGAATGGTCAGATCTGTGCCACTTGTGTGATGGAGAAAGTGGAACGGAAAGAGACTAAGGGTGGCTGACCTATTAGGAGACCAGGCAAGAGATGATCGGGTGCTAAACTAAAGTGATGGTTGTGTTTGGAGCAAAAGAGGACAACTTGAGAGATGTTTTAGAGGTAGAAGAAGCAAGATTTGATAACTTTGGATATAGGAGGTGAGGAAGAATGAGAAGGTGGGGATGACTCCAAAGTTACAAACTCAGAGAGTGTGAGTAATGGTTGTATTCTTGATGGAAATCCGGGAGTGCAGGAAAGGGGGAAGCATGGGGGTCGGGGAGAGAAGACAGTGAGTTCTATTGGGGACATGTTGAGTTGGAGATGCCTCCAGATATCAGATTATTTTAACATGAGCCACATAGAAGCCAGCAGAGCTTTTTACCCAGTTTCAAAGATGTGAGCATTGTACAGTCATCGTGGTCAATTCAGTGGTCCTCCGAGCTCTCGGAAAGAATAGGAAATTCCACCCTAGTGAAAGGGAAACATAGATTAGCTGTAACTTGGCAGTGAAAACTTGTTGTCTTCGGGTGTCATCATACAAAAGGTTACAGGGAATAGGCATAAGCCTAAATGCAGTCGAGTTACTTTCGAAACAGCCAATACAAACAGCTTCCTCTTTTTTCTCCTATTTGAGTAATACTGTGTGACTGTTTTTACCCTGACTGAATATTCTCCCAAACTGGGCTGGGAGTCTGCGGGTTACAGGTTATGAGTTGGACAGTTCAATCTGCTGCTCAAGTAGTAAATGATTCCTGTACTGTAAAGCCAACTGGGAAGCCACGCCCCCTTCAGGAAACTGAAGAAAACACTAGAAAGGAAATAGTGAGGCCCAATATCAGCCCATGCAAAAAGGGAGGGGATTTTGTTTTTGTTTTTGTGAGAATTGCAGAGCGATCCCTTCGTGACATATATGGCTGTGCTAACAGTCGGAGAAAGGTCGAACTAGCTAATTCCTAACAGTGTTGGGTGCTGAGGGTGGGGGAATGGGGGTGGGGAAATGTCACTCTTCCTATTTCTTCTCCTCAAGTGTATTCAAACTTCCTGGCATGGTATTCAGGGTCCTCTGAAGACTATCTTTCCAGCCTTATCTCATGTTACTCTTCTCTATATTCTCTATGCTCCAGTCAAAATTAGCCAACTCTTCCCTTGGATGGAAATATTCTCCCTTCTTATCTTTGTTCATTTGTCCATAAAACATCCCACCTATCTACATTTTAAAGATTGACTCAAATGCTTTCCTTAGTATCTTCACTGGTAATAACTTTCTTCTTCATTGATCACATACTTTTGTAATGCATTATTTTTTTTGCTGAGGCAGTTGGGGTCAAGTGACTTGCCCAGGGTCACACAGCTAGGGAATGTTAAGTGTCTGAGGCCACATTTGAACTCAGGTCCTCCTGACTTCAGGGCTGGTGCTCTATCCACTATGCACTTCTTATGTAACATGAATCTAAACAAATCCAATAATATACTTTTAAGTGTCTACAAAGTTCAAGGTACTTGAGATGCAATGACAAAAAGAAATCAATCCCTGACCTCAAGGTGGATTGTTATTGTTTATGTATTCCCTTGCAGAACTCCAATTTTTTAGTTTCGTTTAGTTTTATTGAATTTTTTATTCCATTTGCATTTAAAGTAATAAAAGTGAGGTTTATCGTTTCCTCCATATAGTTCTAATTTTTTCTACTTAATAGAGTTTTATTTTTTCCAATTACATGTAAAGATAGTTTTTAACATTGATTCTTGTAAGATTTTGAGTTACAAGAATCCCCCCTCCCTCTCTTACCTTTTCCCTCCTCAAGACAGCAAGCAATCTGCTATAGATTAATGCATGTACAATCATTGTAAACATATTTTCATAGTAGTGGTGCAAAACTCCAATTTCGAAAAGGACATGGAACATGTCTTCTCAAGAGTGGTATCTCTCCCAGCACCCAAGCACCCAGCTGTTTGTTGGGTTTCCAAGTCTCTTGAGTGTCTCTAAAGTAGATTTGATACCTAAGCTATCATCAAAGTCTGATCAATTGTTGTGTATTTTGTATAGGTATGGGGGGGAGGGGCAGAACTGTAAAACCAATAGCTCTTGGGCACCTAGGATTATTGTTCCCTATTAAAAAGTTCAAAGGAAAAATTATGTTCCTGGATAAAATGAATGCTGGGTAAAAGCAAATGAAGGAAAAAAATCCCCTGCAAAACCACCATTCAGGGCAAATCTTCTGTGACAGGAATAAAGGCCATGATTCTTCCTCTTACATCTTGGTCAGTGAAAGGTTTAGCCATCTTGTTGAAATCAGGAGCCATCTTGAGATTTCAGTCCTTAACCTCTCCTCTCTGTATTCTTCCCTCAGCCCCGTCCCCAAGCTGGCTTCCCCTTCCAGATATTTGACCAGTGTAAGGGTGGGGTGAGTATGGGGGCATTTCATCCTGTTTTCAGTTGGCATTTCCAAACAAACCCTTGGTGGTGCAGTAAGAGACTAGCCTCAAGGCAAGTTTTTACCTCAAAATCATAGAATGTCAGTGCTAGAGATCATCGGGGTTAGCTAATCCAATCTTATAGAGGAGGATGCAGACCCAAAAATGAGAAGTGAATTAATATAATAGGATGTCAGGTCTAGAAGAGACCCTACTGGTAGATTATTTAACCTTTCCCCCTCCTATCCCTGTGAAGAGGAGGAATCGGAAGCTAGCGGAGGAGAAGGGCTTTAGGATGGCAGAACTTCCATGCTGGAATGGGATGTTCAGTGTCTGACTCCTTCATCTACACAGAACAGTGAGAATCTAGAATGGGGACATTACTTGTTCACAGTCACACCTGTATTTTAGCTAGTGACCTCTGCAGAGGATCTCATAACTGGGAAAATGAGGTCCCCTCACCTGGCTCTGTGGGAGACTTGCCTCCCTGGGATAGCTCTGTGTTTTAATGGGAAGGCTTCAATGTTGCTTCAAGCCCTGTCCTTGGGCAGATGTTCTTTCAAAACTCTCACTCAGCCAGCTCTCAAGCTTTCTTTACACAGCTCCAGGAAAGTCAACTTGCCTTCTGGCAGATTTATAGATAGAGGCTGAAAAGTCAGAAAGTCAGGAGGCCAGCTACACAGTTCCCAGCCTAGTAACCCGGATTTCCCTCTCAGGGGTGAATTTTTAACTAAGGGAATTTCTCCTCTTTTTTCCTAACTAGAAGCAGGTCCCCCTGAAAAGGAGAAAGTGTGTGCGTCCCCATTTAAGGAATAGCCAAAGAGAGGATTCCCTGTAAGGTCCAGGTTAAAGGAAGGCTTCCATTCCTTCTTCATGCACAGAAGTTAGAACGCTGTAGTTGGGCTTCACTTAGGAAATGAAATAACCACAATAAAGACATCAATAGCTAGAATTGGCCAGTAGACGCAGGTCTCCATCTCTGTCTCTCTGTGTGTGTCTGTGTGTCTCGCTCACTCTCTCTCCCCCTCTCCCCACTTTCTAGGCTTTTACTCTTTGCTATTGTGACCCAGCCACTCCCTCCTTAAAGGTATAATTTCTGACTTCCCAGGGGACATCGGATTCTTACAAGAGTGAGAGAAGGGAGTTCAAAACGAGGGGTGGGGAGGAAGAAGAGAGAGAGAGAGAGAGAGAGAGAGAGAGAGAGAGAGAGAGAGAGAGAGAGAGAGAGAGAGAGAGAGGGAAGGAGATAGAGGGAAGAGGGAGAGGGGGGAGAGGGGGGAGAGGGAGAGGGGGGAGAGGGAGAGGGGGAGAGGGAGAGAGAAAGCGAGAGAGAGGGAGAGAGAGAGAGGGAGAGAGAGAGTGACTTCTCCTTTAAGGCTGGAGCAGCTTCTCAGTTTGTTCGTGTGCTTGTGCGTGGGGGGGTGTGGGGGGTGTGGTGTGTACTGTGTCTCCTCCTCTTTGAGTGACACAGCAGTGAGAAATGCCTATCAGTAACTTAAACCCCAGAAACTCCACCTTCTGAGCGGGGAGGCTGTGGGCTGATGGAAATGTAGTGAACAGATTGAGACAGACAGTGAATCATTAGCAAACTGCAACGCCAGAATGAACTTGTCTGGAACCTAAGAGGAGAAAGGGGGGAAGGGGGTGGGGGCACGCAATCAGCCAGTCCCTTTATCGGGGTTTGCAGCTGGGGGTTTTGTCACATACAAAGCCAAAGTGGAACTAAAAGCTGGTGGATCACCAGTTCAAGATGCTGCTGGTTTCTCAGCTGATAGAAGCACCGCGGATGGAGCCCCACATTACGGTAAGGACCTTGAGAGCATTCAGAATGAATAAGCATCAGAAAAGTACTGGCTGGTGAAATAATTCCTAGTAGCGACTTTTACCGAGGTTCCCTTCCCCCCCCCAGTTTATTATGTTTTGAATCACCGATCACCAGTTGGGGAAGGGGCGGCGGGGGGGGGGAGAGGTTCTAAAGTTTGATCAGAGCCTGACTGCAAAAGTATACTACCTAGGGATGTCTTTAGTAGGTTTCACCTGCCAGCCTCTCCGCTAGTTATTTGCTCCTAGGTGTGGGGATATCGAGGTAGTTACATCCAGCCGACACTTAAACCTGCTCCCGAGGCTCTTCTCCCTCCGGAAAATTTCTTCCCCATTATGCTAACTGTCGAAAATGGTGGTTAAATTCAGGTGATTCCAGCAATCGAGTAAGTGGGGGCAGACAGAGCGAGGAAGCAGATCAAGTGCAGTGCTAGTTATCTCAACTAGAGTCTGGATTCAGTTCTGTGCCTGTTGGGGAGGGCAGGTGCCTCACTGGGGGCTGGGGGCTGAAACCTGCTCAGCTCCCCCCCCCCCCCGCCCCACCGTTCAGTTCAAATCAGCAAGTGTCTCCTAGCCCCTCCGGATGGCTATCACTCTCCCCTCCACGCCCCCTCCCCTTCCCTTTCTCGGAAAGGCAGTCCCGGGTTGGGCTCCCCCTCCTCGAGCCTGGCTCGCCCGGGAACCCCACTAAAAGGCTCGAGTGACCCCAGATTGATCTTTACCGATCCGGCGCTAGGATTCCGAGTCCGGGAAGCTCCCCCAAAGATACTTTTTTTTTTTTTTTTCCTGCTGTTAGCCTCGTACATTGTTCTCAGATGCAGTATAGCTGAAAATAGCCTGGGATAGCAATAGATACTGCCCGATTTTTATCCTAGATTAAATGCTGACTGAACAGACACTAATAGGATTAGCCTACCAATAAACTTAGCCCTTGAAGTCGTGATTTCCCCGTGTAAACAGAAGGCTGCCCAACGGCTGCTTTTCGCCGAATTATTGGGGGGGGGGTGTTGAGATGTAAACTTCACTCAAACAGAGGTGACCAAATGAAAGCCGTTGGGAGTGGGGGGGGGAGACTTCTGCGGGTACTCAGTCTGGCCGGGAATGGGGGGTCAGGTGAATTAGGAAGAAGCGAATCGTTGGCACTCTTTTAGCTTGAAAAACCCGAAACCCCAAACCGTGAATGAGCGACCCCGGCTATTTTCGGGCAGCGCAAGCAGGTTAGTGGATAGTGTTCAGAAGCGAGAGCCAAGCGTACGGAACACAGCAATATTTGAACAAAAGACGTAGCCAAAGTCTCCGGCGCCTGAGTTATCTGGAAGAGTTTGGGGGGAGGGGGGACCACGGTTTGGGGCTCCGAGCCCTTGAAGGGAATATGGAGCCGGGTGGACCCCAGTGAGCGCAGATGAAGCTCCCTGGGAAATCTCCATAGTAGGAGTGAGAGTCTTTGCCCGGCTCCAGCTTTTCTCACCCTGTGATTAGGAGCTGGGGTGAGCAGCCCCTGTGTAAACAAGTCTTGGGGCCACTCGTTTCGGATCTCCATTGTAGTTGGGAAGATTCCGCTCGCCTCTGGTGTTGCCCACGGGGCCCCCGACTTTATTTTTATGAAGATCGGGGCCGTGGGGAGCTCTACATCCCACCCCGCACCTTCCCTTCTCTGCCGTCTCCACCTCCACCCACAGCTTGGCACTCACCAGGAAAGCTGAACAGGGAACGAGGCTGGCATGGGATCGCCGGGGTTTAGAACTGGAAGGGACCTTGGAGGATCAATGAACCCAACGTTTGGGCGCTGATCACTGGTCCCGGGGAGAAGCCCCGCTCTTGGCAAAGTGCCAGGCCCGGGGCTGCTCCCCAGTTTCCTTAGAGATGTTGCCTGAGCAGTAGGCTGAGAGTGACGGTACCTAGCGCCTTTCCTATTCGAAGGGCTCAAGGCTCAGGGCTCCTGGGAGGCAGGCACTTTTTTTTTTGTCTTAGTTTTTTTTTTCGATTCCCCCCTCTCTCCCCCCCCCCTTGCCCTTCTGAACAATCTGTTTAATAAAAAGCCCCTTTGTTTCCCAGGAGGTTGTAGTGAGGGGAAGGGGGAAGGCGGCAGGGGGTGGTTGTCTAGAAGTGGCTTCTGAGACGCTCCAGGGTGTGTGTGTGTGTGTGTGTGTGTGTGTGTGTGTGTGTGTGTAGACCATTTCACCGAGCCCCCTAGCACGGTCCAGGGAAATTCGTGAGCCTCGCTGTTTGATACTGAGCATGTCAGTTTGCTCCGTTTCTCCCTGTATAGTTGGCACAGCACCTTTAACCCAAACGGGCACCCTGGTCGTGGCCCTGTAACGAGCTGCCTCGCCAGTAGGGGGCACTGATCCTGCTCGCCAGGGCTCTGATGCCCTGCTAGGAGGCTCCGAGTGCTTTTTCAAAACTACCCCGGTCCTCTTCCCCCCCCCCACTCCTCCTCCTCCTCCTCCTTCCTTCCCCGCCCGCCGCCCTTCTTAGAGGCGAGCTTCTGCAGCACTGCACCCTCTCTTGATGGCCCCGGGTTTGGAGAAATAGTTTGTGCGTGTCTCTCGGTGGAACGGGGTGGGGGGTGGGGGGTGCGGTGCTTTCTCTCGCTTTCCCTGCCCGGACCCTTGTGCCAGTGCCAGAGCCGCGGCCACAACGGCAGCTCGCACGCCTCCTAGCTCTCCTTTCCCCTCTAGGATTTCCAACTCCCAAAGGGCTTTCTTTGCAGAGAACGGTGGGGCCCGGCCGAGTTCTTTACACCTGCCTCCTCGCCCCCGCCCCCCAACCCAGCGGCGGAGACGGGGTTAGGGAGCAACTTGAGTGAGAGAGGCACTTTGTAATCCGGGCCGTGTTCGACCCGAGCTGCGAACCCACTCTTCAGGAAGTGTTTGGTGAAGGGAAGCCTGACAATAAAAATAAATGACCAATGGGGAGAAGGGGGCGGGAGCCAGGACTCCGTGAGGTGGGTTCGGCTCGGGCCCGGGGAAGGATCCGGCGCGGAGCAGGCTCCGCCCCCGGGGTCTGCCCCCGCCCCCGCCCCTGCCCCCTCTCTCGCCAGTTTCATCCCATGGAAACATCGCTGCTATCTGTTCCCTCCCATGGCTCCCCCGCTCGGCTCCTCACTCTCCGGCCTCCCCTCCGCCTCCCTCCCTCCCTCCTCCTTCCTGGAAGCTGGTTAGCGTAGTGGTAGCTGGCCACTTCCCCGGCCCGGGAGAAGCTCCAGAGACCCCCCGGCCAGGCCCCGACGACTCCCAGGGAAATGCTGGAAGTGTGAAAGGCCGGGCACCGCCTGCGCGTCCCTGCTTTGCTTTGCCTTTCCGCAGCTAGAGAATGGGGCCATAAAGCTGTTGGTGGGAGCTAGGGAGCATATGGGGCCTCGGGGAGGGAGGCGCTGGAGTGGCCTTGAACCTGCCCCTCTCTCGGCCGACAGCGTACTGCCAGACCCGGGAGCGAAGCGGCCTCGGCCCCTTAAAGGGGCACGCCACCCGGCTCCCGGAGCCTCGAGTTTGCCTGGGAGATAACTTTCTCTTCCCCCCCCCCCACTCTGCCAGAACACCAGCGCCTCGCCCTGTTGCTCTGGAAGCTCCCGAATGGCTCGCTCGGGTCCCAGCTCCCCGAGTGCTGCCGCCTCTGGGGATGCGCGGAATCCCAGCATCTCCTTAAACATCCTGGCGGGGATGCTGGCTGTGCCCGGGAATGCGGGCACTCGGGCTGGCGACAGGCACGGAGATGCAGGGGCTCGCCGGGAAGTCTGTGCTTCCAGCCGACTCCTCATCCCATTGAAAAAGGGGGGGGGAGGAGAGGTGGAAAGAACAGTAGCTTTGTTTCTCCCAGCATCTCCTTAACTTACAAATCATCCCCTCCTTCCGGCTGTGCCCATTTTCAGTGACTCTTGTTTGGGAGGGGGGCAGGAGAGTTTGGTGTTGGTGGAGAAGGGTGGCGGAAGAGACAAGGAAACTCCATGTTAGGAAGGCATTAGCAAAGGGTGACTTCTAATGTTTTCCTGCCACTGACGCTGAGAGTGACACAGATGTGTGGGCTGAAACAGGAACGTCACTGAATTTTTAAACTGAACCAGGAAATAGCCTGTTGCTCAGGGAAGAAAAATAAATGCAGTCCATCTCAAGGTGGGAGACTGAAAGCTAACCGCAGTAATCCTCTGCTAGCCCTGAGCATATTTACTGCCCCCCATCCCCACCCCCACCCCAAGACTGATCAAAAAGCACCTTCTAGTTGAGTTGGAGCGTTTCAAGCGCTGAAATGCACCTGGTTCTAAGTCACCACTCAAATCCTTTAGAAACTTGAGTGCTGGGGGGGAGGGGGGAGAGAGACAGAGACACAGAGGAAGAAGAGACTGGGAAGAAGGGGAGGGGAAGAGAGAGGGAAGGGGGGGAAGGGAGGGAGAGACACACACACATACACAGAAGGCTAGGCAAAAATTGGCTTCAGGCAACGAGTTTTTGGACTCCAAACCCTTAGATTATCTGGACTGCTCTGTTTGTCGGGAGCCCTACCCCCTTACATACTTTGTAAATTGTAAAGCCTCTTTATAATTGGGGAGAGAGCGTTTTTTTTTTTTTCTCTTTCTGCTGCAATCGTGTAATTAAAGGGCATTGGAGTGCCTCTTAGGTTGTCGTCTTGGCCCAGAAACCAGGCAACTATATAACTGTGGACTAGGCATTTCTTTTACTCTGAGTTGTTTCTGCATTTGTAAAATAAAGGGATTTGAACCATTCAATTAAGTTCCACAAACATTTAGGCACCTGAGGCACAAAACAAAAATTCAAAACCAAAAAAACCCAAACACACACACACACACACACACACACACAGAGCAATACCGAAAATGGGCTTAACTTCCAGGAGGTTGAATTCTCCCAGAAGATCCAGCATGTACACAAATTGTATATTGCCAAGTAAATATAAAGTAATTTCACGAGCATTAACAGCTGGGAGGAGGGGCTTAGGGAGGCTGCTTCCGAGCTCTGTGCTGGGAAAGAAACTACCCGAGCCCTTACAGCTCTTAACATTCAGGCCATCTATGAATGAAACTTTTCAAAATTTTCAAAACTTCTGAAGTCGCTTTGTTTGTTTGTTTGTTTTTGTTTTTACCGGAGAAATTATGACCCAGCAAAATAGAAACTCGGGTAGGGATTGAAGAGAGGCAATACAAATTCGCAGGATTGAAGAGAAAGCAAGGTATAAAAGTATAAAGTTTTTGTTGTGCTTGTTCTTTAAAATTCTAACTTGGGGTATATGGAGTGCCTTAATCAGTTTTCCTCATAATAGTTTAACCAGTAGCCAATTGGTAAGCTTACCAATTCGAGTCATCACAATCATTTTAAATTAATTGCATATTTCTAGGAGCAAACACTGTTTCCATATGACAAATTTGTTTTCCATTTATTTAAGCAACACTTGAAAGAATCAACTGCCCATTCTTCCCTCCCTGTTCAGAGCAGGGTATCTGAACTCACTGCCATGCCAGATCGTATCTTGTAGTGTGGCTTGGTTTGTATGTTGTTTTAATACATTTTATCTGTGCCTTTGTTTTTACATCACGTTCCTTTCAAACACTCCAAAGCCTGAACCTTCCCCGGTGAGAAAGGAAGAAAACAAAACAAAACAAAACAGCCAATTAAGAAAAACACCTGATGCAAAATCTTAGCTGACAATGCAGGTAATACTCTGTTCTGGTAGTCCCCCACCTCTCTTTTTCGAGGAAGGAAGTATATTTCTCGGGCTGGACCTGCCTTCATTGATTTTTCCCTTTACTTTCTTATGGTGATCTTTTCATTTACTTCCTGGTAATTGTACGTATTGTTTTCTTGGTTCTGTTGATTGGGCTTTGCATCCGTTCATATACAAATCTTCCTCAAGTGTAACCAGTTCCTCCTCTTTGTCATTTCTCGCTTCACCGTAATATTTTCCTGCATTCGGATGCCATAGTTCTTTCAGCCATTTCCCAATTGTGTGTGTATGTGTTTAATGACATCTCAAACAAACTCTGACCATTCGAGGTTTTGCCAATTGCCCTGCTTTATATGAATATTGATTGGAAGGGGGCTGGGGACTTATGTTCTAAAGAAGGAGCTTTTATCCCCCTGAGTTCTTTAGCAATTATCTTGCTGCCATAAATGTTGATACACACAGAATGGATGTAACTAAAAAATCTCCTTAGCCAAGCAGAAAAGGCTGACTGTTTGTTGGAGCAGAGAGAATGCTGAGAGTGTGAATAGACAAACCCATATGTCGCTGGTGCGCAAGATAAATGATGGCCGAACAGGAGTCGGTTACTATGGATCAGCACAATAAACCCATTCCCATCATACACCTCTCTTAATATACCAGCTTCAATGCCATTGAGGGGTAACCTAGGTAGCACCAGTCAACTGTAAGTTTTTCAAGTATTCTCTTACACATCTCAAAGCGCGGTTGGAACACGGTTCTGATTTTTCCAACATTAAGTCCCTAAAAGTCTGTGGGACTTGGAGGAGAAAAGTGCGGCAAAGTGAATGAACTGGAAAGAACTTAATGCAAATGCTTATCTTGTTTAACACCTGTAAAAGGAGCAAAGCAAAAGGAAGCTTTAACTAGGGCTTCCAAGGAAAACTAGCCCGAACTTGAAGTAACTTATATAGTATTTACATAGAATATTGTTCATTATACAGTCAACTAACTCAGAGTTATTGAAGTATCAGGGGAGCATTTCATGGGGGGCGGGGCACAGAGGAGAGAACAGAAAAAATAAGCTAATTGATTTATATATTTTTTTTCTTCCTTGCTTCTCACAGCCCTTTCTATCTCTCAGAGATTCATTTTATAACTTTGATCTTCCCCACCCCAAATCTGACCTCCTGGTAATTTCCAAAGCAACCAGTTAAGGTGTCACATACCAAAGCATATCCCTTGAAGGTTTTGCATTGAATGAGGATCCTCTGGAAGGACCAGATAAATTTTGAAAACATATACCTTTTCCCAACATTAATTGCTTCAGAGGAAAAAAAAAAAACTAAAGAAAGTTTCCAGCAGGGGACAGGGAGAGTAAAATTTTATTTTTTATCAGTCCACTCACTCTTTCTAAAAGCTTTCTCTGGAAACTTTCAGTGGTCTGTCTTGTCAGAGCTTTTTATTGGTTTAAAAAGAAAGAAAGAAAGAAATGTGCAGGTGTTTAATAAGCTTTGAATAGGGAGTCCCTAACTCTTTTCAGTCAAGTAGATGACCCACTTCTGGATTGGGTGTTTGAAACTTGGAATAGATTTTCCTATATAAGCAATAGAAATGATTTCAATTCTACCCAAACACCATGTGTAACCACGACTTACCATGTGTTTCTATGAGAAAATTGCTTTCAGTTAGTATGACAAGAGAGATAGAGGGATCTGGGGGCACTTTGCAAGGTCTTTGGTGGAGAGATGGAGGGTTTAATACTCCAGAGTACCAGGTGATTCAATTTCATAAGTTTGCATTAAAGACAATGTCTAGCGTTACAGATGGATATATTTCTAGATCAATCCTCAGATGTTTGAATTTGGGACTCTCCCAAAAAGGAGAGTAAGGAGGGTAAGAACTTAACAGTGGTCCCTTATTAGGTTGGGGTATGGTGGAAAGAGTCCTTGACCCCTCCGAAAACTTGGTTTTGAGACTCTACCTTCATGATTCACTTAGGTACAGGTCTCTTCATCTCTCTCTACTTCAGTGTCTGTAAAATGCGGACAACTCCTATTTACCTCCTTCCCATTCCTTTGCTATGTTATTCACTTATTATTGTTAGATAACTTCACATCTTGTTCCTTCAGCGAGACTGTGAGCTCCTTGAAGGAACAAAGAGGAATTTTGCTTAATCAGTTTGTACTAACAGATTTTCTGTAGATCTTCACCATTTGCAAAGCATTTTTCCTTACACTATCTCATGTGATCCTGGCTACAGCTCTGTGAGGTAAACAGTAGACATCATTATCCTCATTTTGTAGTTGGAAAAAAAATGAAGCTCAACAGTTTTTTTTTTTATTTCATAGGATAATTAATTTAGAGCTAAGGAGCTGTCCAGTTCATCTCATCTGGCCCCTTATTTTAAAGAGACCAGCCCATGGACACACAGGTGGCAGAGATGAAATTGGAATTCAGATCCTCTAAAACTCCCAATCTACCACTCTATTGCACTTCTTTGTATTTTTCACGATGAATTATGCATAGTATGAACTCCATATTTGTTAACAATCTCCAATCATGAGATAGAAATTGAAGACTCGCTCAAAAGGTTATACAAACACTCAAATTCAATTTTTACTATAATTGCAACTTGCATGGGGCCAGGTCCCCCCCCCCCTTTTTCCAAGAATACCTGGTGACCAAAAGGCCACAGCAACCCCCACATGTCTCTTGAATTCAGGAAGAGACAGCTGGAGTTTCAGACTGTTACAGTCATGCTATGGATTGACCTCAGCAGGGGAGGTTGTTAACTGTGTTATTGTTTCATTCTGTGTCACTCAATCTATTGAGTGGATTTGCTGTTTAGAACCCAGGGAATCCACTTTCCTACACTGTCCACCTTTGGAGGTAATGTATAATCCTTTGGAGAATGAGGATGGAAGAAGGCCAGCTTCAGTTTTGTGTGGCAAGACTAAAAAGCTTTGGGTAAACTCCTCCACACTGCTTGGGGGTCTTCCCACCGCATCCCGGAGAAAAAGAAAGAATTGTGAGACCTCTAACAAACTTGTTGTCCCCGTGATAAAATGTGTACCCGATACCCCAATATATGATAAATGGATCTATATAATATTAAAGAAAAATCTCTCTCTCTCTCTCTCTCTCTCTCTCTCTCTCTCTCTCTCTCTTTTTGGTGAGGGGGCGGAGTTGGACTTTGTTTTCAACTCTGCTGGAAACTTGAAGACTTGTCATAAGTATTGAAAATCACTAGCTGCCTGGGGAGGTACTATAGTCTGTAACCTCACAGATCTTTGGTGACATTTCTCCATTTGGAGATGCTCACACCCAGTCTCAAAAGTCTCCGTCTCTTTCCCCTACTCTCCTTTTAGCCTGTCATCACAGAATATCATCTTGAGAAAAATGCTTTGCAAATCTTAAAATGTTATATAAAAGAGCTGTTGTTTATTGTTTATTAACATTACCCCCCCCCGATTTCAAGGGCCGAGCTAAGGCAAAATTCCTGGTTGTAGCTCTTCTGTGGGGAGACCAGCTTTAGAAGCACCTTTAAAATCCATTGATAAGGGTGGACACTGGCCCTTGACAGGTGGTTTGGTCTTGAGAACGATGATACTAAATGTAGCAGAAGCCTAGCTCTCCTGGGAAGAGAAAAGAATAGAGTAGAATTTGGAACCTTCCTGTAATGGAATCCTCCCTTTATGAATTTGGCCTTGCCTTTTTTAACACTTAGGGCAGCCGAGGGGCACGTCGGGGATTCAGAATTGGAAGTTTATGGGTTAGTTGTAGAATGCATGCTGTAATTTAAAACTCGTTTGAAAGCAGTTCTTCTGGGGGCCTAGACATTAGTGCTTCAGAAAAGACTCTGGCTTGTCTTTTTTTTTTTTTAAGCTGCTGTCTGGAGCCCCAGCAAGGAAGGCCCACTCACAGTGGCCAGTACCATGTAGGGGCCGAAAATGTCTGAGCGTGCATTTTTGAAAGGTGATTTCATTGTTAACATTGGCTTCTGGAAACCCCAATCGATTTTGGAACAGGAAGTTTAGACTTCTGAGTTGCCAGTCTCAGGTGTTTCATTCTGAATAACTGGCATGCTGGATGCCATGTTTTGTGAAGGGGACCCAGCATTTCTAAGCTGCTTGTCTGTCAGAGATTAATTTAACCTCTAATTACTACATTTTCTTCATAGTTTGCTGCACATGAGCACATTCTAACAAAAGCACTGAGAAATATGCCATTTGACTTACCACTACTCTGAAATTAATTTGGGGAGATGGAGTCAAATCTGACGCACTCAATGTTGCCATTGGAATTAGAAGTGAATAATCTCGTTGCTTCCAATGAGATCACAATGGCAAGATCTCGTTAACTGTAGACATAGTCGTAGAAATGAACCCTAAGGGGGAACTGTACAGTAGAAAGGAGATACCTCAGCTGCTGCTCTCAGCCAGCGGCCCAAATGGGCCACACGCATGCCTTTATCATCTGTTGTTCTCCCAGAACTCTGGGTGGTAGGAGAAGACTCAAGACCTTCTTCTCGCTTTGTACCGGTGCCAAGGCATTTCCAATTGGAGGCCTCCGAGGTTCTGACACTTAAGGACAGCTGGCATTTATCAGGCACTTTAAAGTTGGCAGCATGTTTTACAAATGTACAGCCTCCACTGAGTTTCACAACAGCCCTGCAAGGTAGGTAGTACAGTTACTGTACTCCTTTCATAAATGAGGAAACTGAGGCACAGAGATAATAAGGTGACTTTGAAGACTGTATGGGGTAGTGTTTAAAAAAAAATAAAACAAAACAAAACAAAACACAACTGGCTGTGGAGGCAAGGCCCGTTTTCAAATTCTACCCCAAACGTTTATTATTCTGTGACCACGGGCATGTCACTCTCCCTTTCCGAGCCTCAGTTCCCTCATCTATAAAATGGGGAGTCAGACAAGATGGCCCCTGAGGCCTTCTGCAGCTTTGGTTCTAGGAACTTGTGACTTGCTTACGGTCACACAGCTAGGAAGTGCCCTGTGTGATATTCAAGCACAGGCCTCTGACACCAAGTCCAGCACCAGGCCAGAGGGGTGTGTGTGTGTGTGTGTGTGTGTGTGTGTGTGTGTGTGTGTGTGTGTGTGTGTGTGT
>JAJPUD010000499.1:143582-167291 GCA_023553655.1 Myrmecobius fasciatus
TGTGTGTGTGTGTGTGTGTGTGTGTGTGTGTGTGTGTGTGTGTGTGTCCCTTAGGCACAAAGTTCATGGAGCCTCCCAGCAATCAGATATCTTAGGGGGCTGTGAATGACTATGGAGGGGAGGGAGATGAGTGAACTTCATTCTAGATAGACTTTGCGATGGTGGTAGCTCATTTCACTTGAAGAAGGTCCCCTTCCCCCTCATACACACACCCCCAGAAGCTCTCTGATTCCTCAAATCCAGAGTAATAGGCCATTCCTTCATTAACATTTGGCCCTTCTGGAAGTTGCACTGCCCCCATGTCCCCAAATGGTAGCAGGTGAACAGGGACCTGGGAGCCAGCAAACAGTTCTTGCCTCTGTGAGCTTTCCTAAGCCTGGCCTCTCACAGACACCTATCTAATCCTGTCCCTGGGAGATAATAAGCATGAGACTGAGGGACAGAGGGGGCTGGAGCCATGGGGCAAAGGTGTCCTAAATTAGACCCTAATAGGAATTGCCTTGTCTAGAGCAGGGCTCCTTAAACTTTTTCCATACTTGTTTCCTTTTTGCTCCAGAAACTTTTATGTATATATGTATATACAATAGATATACAAATTGAACATTTATGCATAATAAAGTATAATTTCACAACTCTTACACTCAGTTACGAGACCCCATATTAGGTCATGACTCCCAGTTGAAGAAGCTGGGATCTAGACTAGTTACCAAGAGCTCAGTGTATGTACTTCTTGAAATCTGAAAGAAGCAGGATCGATTATTTTCCCTGAGCAAGACTAAGTTTCCTGTCTTTTCCCAAATCCAATTCAGCTGGCATTTATTTATGTGTCAAATGCTGTTCCCAGTGCCGGGAATACAAAGACAAAAAACACTGCCGGACCTCAAGGAGCTTTGGTTCCATTTGGAGGGGAGAAGCAAAAACAAATAAGCAAACAAAAAATATTATAAAATTAAGAGTAATTCCAAGGGGAGGGGTGAAGATGGGGGGGGGGAGGCGGGAAAAAGGGCTAAATTTGTATTGCCATATTTAGCCTTACAACATCTCACTTAGGAATTTGTGAAATGACTTGGCTAGAAGCCCCTGTTCTGACCCCAGAATCCATTGGGTTTTTTTTTTTTTTTCCCTCTTGGGCTCAATCTGATCTGCAGTGTTTGATCAGCCTTTGGCCAAATTGTGACCTGGACTAAGGTTGTCTTCCAGGTGTCTGGCCTTCTCTGTGTGTGTCCTTCTCTCCTCCTCTTCCCTCATGGACCTTGACCAGTTCTTCTGACAAAAATTCCAATCAGAATGGGTTTGTGGCTGGCTTGGGAGAAACAACCCTCAACTCTGTTGAAATCCTTTGATTTCCTAGCTCTCATACCCACAGTGCTACATTAGCTTGCCTCCTTTGTAAAAACAAAGATAAAAAATAAAATCTGCTCCAGCAGATTAAATCGATCAGATGTGTAAAGAAACTCCTGCTTCCTAAGTTGGGAAGGCTTTCTGCCTTCAGCACCCCACTTCAGGACATGGCAGCTGAAGTTTATCTACAGAGAGCAGTTTTTAGTCAATCCAACCAGTATACATTAAGCACTTACTCTGGGTAAGGCATTCTTCTAGATATTAGGGCTGCAAAGACCGAAATGGAAACCAGTCCTGGTTCTCAACTCGCTATTGGTGCTAGAAAGCAAGAATGAGAAAGTAGCTGGCTCTTTTGTTCCCTGTTTAGAGGCAATGTGGCATATGAGGTAGAATGTTATATATGCTTGGGTTCAAGAAGACTCCAGGTTAAATGCAGCCTTAGATACTTCCTAGTTGTGTAACTGGTTAGATCACTTGACTAAGGCTAGGGAAAATACTACCACCTACCTCACTGGTTTGTTGTGAAGACCTCTTGGGATAAGGCTGTGAAGTATTCTGCAAACCTTAAAACCTCAAGTCGGCTCTTATTATTCTAATAGTTCAGATAGGGAGGGGCCGAGTCGTGTGAGGGAGACTTTGTTTTGGGTATTCTGTTGGTTTTCCACCCCATTTGGGGTCTTCTTGGCAAAGATCCAGGAGGGGTTTGGCTTTTCTTTTTCCAGCTTATTTTACAGTTGAGGAAACTGAGGCAAGCAGGATGAAGTGACTTGCCTAGGGTCATACAACTGATAAGTGTCTTAGGCTGACTTCCAATTCAAGTCTTCCGGACTATAGGCCCAATGCTCCCTCCCCCAGGGAGAATAACCCCTGCCCAAGAAGAATAAATCCTGCCTCTGATCTCAAGTAACTCTATGGGTTGGGGGACAGGCTGGGCTGGTTAGCACCCTTGCTTTCTCTGGAACTGATTGAATGGGTTCCTTAAAAAAACAACCCAGGGAGGGGCATGTTGGACAATTTGCATTCAGCACCTTGCCATCCCCAGGGAGCTCTTCCTGTTCCCACCTCTTGTTTTTTTAAGAGAAAGTGAGCGAGCTGTTTGAGGGAGGAGACTTTCATTGATGTCCTGCTCTAGCACTGCCCTATGCTCCTTAGAAGGCACTTAAGTGCTTCTGGAATATGTGAATTAAATTTGCATCATTCTAGGAGTCTTCCCTGCACTTCTAAAGAAGAAGAGGTGGAGAACAAGGAATTCTCCAAAGTCTGAAATAAAATTTAATTTTCAGCCATTTGACCCTTAGGGGGGGAAAAAAAAAAGCAAACTCTATATACTCGGTAAATGTCACGAAATCATACAGAGAAAATATAACCTATATGCAGCTTGGCTTAGTGTAAAACAAAACAAAACAAAATCAACACTATATTCTAGTACCCAGAGACCTAAACTCTGCCTCTGCCTTTGCTGTGTGACCTTTTCCTCTCTAGGCCTCAGTAATTCCATATGATAAATAGAAATATGTACCTCATATTGGCCACCTGTTTCTGACTTTCCTGTGGTTTCCAGATTTTTCTCATTGTTAAAAGATAAAAAACACCTTTCCCAAAACTCCTTATTTCTCTTAAGGGAAATTTTTTAAAATGAAATCATTTCAAATAGCAAGGACCTCACCCTTATTTTTTAATCTTATCTATTTAAAAATAAAATCTCCTCATTCTCGGTAAAATGAAAAGGAATCAACTTTGTTGCCCTCTTCAGATATTTCAGGGAATCTGGGAATTTGTCGAGTCACCGAATATTAAAGCAGGAAGAGACTTTAGAAAGAAACTATTCTAACTCCCTTATTTTCTAGAGGAAAAAACTGTGGGGGGGGGGTGAGGAACATAGCGAATCCACTCCCTTTTGCCTCTCGATTTTATGGGGGAGAAAATTGAATAGCTCCTTGGTTGTTAAAGGCATGATGTACCTACCTCCACTCCTCCACTCTCTCATCCCCCTGAAAAAATGTGTTCTGAAAAGCTCTGCAGCCACCAGTACTGAACTTCAAGAGTGCTGAACTTCAGCCTCTGACACTTGTTGGCTTTGTTCCTTTGGGCAAGTCAGTTCACCACTCTGGGCCTCAGTCTCCTCATCTGCCAAAATGAAGGTGGCCGCCACTTCCACGGAGTACTATTGGGATTGACTTTGATCTCTGACTGCCAAAGAGTTGCCAAACAAGAAAAGAATGTTTACTCCTCCTCTTTCTACAGGATGTTCACTCATGAACTAACAGGCAAAATTGAGTTTGATGCTCTTGAATTGAAATAGGCCAGAGTCAGTTGTTTTAGATCTTGTCACATTCTCTACTCAATGGTTTTGCAGCCAGGAACTCTGACCCTGTTAGCCTCATGTCTGTGGATGAGGCACTTATGTCTCTGTGAACTTCAGTTTTCCCTGAGGAATGGGGATAATTCTATCAATAGTACCCCTACCTCCCAGGGTTCTTGAGAGGGGAATGATGGAAACTGCATAAATGTCATCTGCTGTTATTATTCAAATCCAAACTCAGGACCTACAGTGCATGTGGTCTAATTGAAAAGAAAACATTGTTTTTGAATAGTGGTGAGGTCCTCAGAGAACCAGTGGAAATCGTGGTATTTTCAACAAATAGATCTATTTTTTAAAAATAAAAATAAATAAATAAATAAAACAAATAGATCTATTTTTAAGACTAACTTTCTATGCATCTTTTCCTTTGTCTTATCCCAACCCCGAGACCAAAAAGCCAGGAAACCCATCCTTCATTTTCATGTTATCTTGTCTCAAAGAAGCCCTTAGTCTTCAGGCTGTTGACACTCATGAGTATATTCTGTTACTTCTCCAATATTTTATCATAGAAAACTGTCAACAACCTCTAGCTCATAAGACCTTACAAAAGTTACCCTGTTTCAATTATCCCATGTTCACTGGTTCTGTGAACATTTTATTTTGATCTCACCTCCCTGTTCCCTAGCTTTAGGGGGTCCTATTTAGAAATTTGCTCCCTTTTAAGGAAAGCATCGAGATATGGCAGCAGGGGTGCTAGGCCAGAATCCTGAATTGCTGTGTGGCATTGGGAAAACTAATCTCTCAGTGCCTTAGTTTCTTCATCTCTAAAATGGGAATACTCATCTTTCTATCCACCTTAGAGGATTTCAAGGATCACTTGAGGGTTATTATCCCTCAAGGGGATATATATGGACCCTTGATTTCATTGGTGTGAGAGCCCATGGTGAGGAGCTTCCTCTACTAAAGTGGCTTCTACTCTTCCAAGCAGTTGCTTAGAGCACTGAGAAGTGATTTGCCCAGGATTCACAGAGTTGCCCTGGGTAGAACAACCTCTGGCTCATTTCTACCACTGTGAATCTCGCGTTGAGATTGCAGAACTGCTATTCTCAGTGTAGGGACAGAAAATCCAGTAATACTAACACTAACCTTTCAGAAATGCAGATAGTATAATGAGGTGGAGAGAGGGTGCTGGACAGTAATACTGGAGATACTGGGCCTAGTCCAGACCAGCTCCTTGACTGGACAAAGTGCTCTCATCTCTGGGTCTGTTTGCGCCTCTGTAAAATACAGGCTACACCTCAAGCAACTTTCTGAATCCACGGGGGCCTCAGTTTCCTCCCCCAGTGAAAGGAAGGGGTTGTACTTGCTGGTCTCTGAGATCCCTCCCCACTCTCGAATTCTGATTTTTTAGATGATCCCAGAAGCGTAAAAGTCCTTTTAGCTTTCTAATTCATTGAAACTGAAATATTACACATCAGAAACCTGTGACATTCTGCGTCTCCTCCCCATTACACAGCAGCCAGAGACCAAGACACGGGCCCCAGGCTCATCCAGCTTGTGTGAACCGTGATTCCAAGCCAGGTAGCTGAACTCCAAAGCCAGTGTTTATATGCTGCCTCCAAGGAAAAACATTGGGTTTTGTGGAGACAGAATGGCAGCTGTGAAAAAAAAAAGTGATTCCTTCCATCAGTTATTTTGGCCATCCAGCCCCCAAACAAAACCGTCTGCCTAATTGGCTTTTCATACTAAAGAGATCCGGGCTTTCGGCACTGTTTACTGGGAGAACTTTGGTCACAGATGACTCTGTGGTTACTTGATATCTCCCATGGTCTTTCGTGTTAAAATGGAAGTTGAGGCTGTGCTACAGGAGTTAGGGGAAATGTGATTAAACAAGACTATTCCTTCTGAACAAATTCGACCTAACTCTTGTATGTTGACCCACGGACTCTTGAAAAACTCAGAAAAGTAGCCTCTGGGCACCAAAGCAAAAGGACCATTGACCACTAACTGTTGTCTCAAAGATCTTTCCTTCTTTTGGCAGGAATAAGGATTGAATTGATTTGTGTAGGGTGGGAATTTTATACTGTGGAGGCTTTGGATGTTATGACCTGCACGATACCACAGAAAGTGTTGTTCTTGGCGTCAAGGAATACCAGGGTTCAAATCCCATCTCATGGCTTACTGATTATTTATGGGCACATTTATCAAATGGAATGATTTTTGTAAAAATGTTTTGCAGACTTTTAAATATCATTTTTTTCATTTCTTTTCTTTTTTTTTGCTAAGGCAATTGGGGTTAAGTGACTTGCCTAGGGTCACACAGCTAGGAAGTGTTGAGTGTCTGAGGACTCAGGTCTCCTGACTTCAGGGCTGGTGCTCTATCCACTTTGTAGTTTTTTATTTTCTTATGGTGAGTTTTCCTTTTGGTTTTCTAGAGCTTCTGTATATCAAACACATTATAGGTTTCTAGAATAGTGGAGCTGGCAGAGCTACCTTAGTGATCTAGTCTAATAGCTTCCCGTGTTTTCCACACATACTCTCACCTCCAAATTTAAAGATGTGACTTAACTGAGGTCACACAAGTGACTCAAAGACATAGCCCAAACTACTTTGTTGTTATTGTTGTGGTGGTGGTTTTTTGTTTGTTTTTTTTGCTGAGGCAATTGGGGCTAAATGACTTGCCCAGGGTCACACAGCTAGGAAATGTTAAGTGTCTGAGAACTCAGGTCCTCTTGACTTCAGAGCTGGTGCTCTATCCACTGCCCCAGATCGCTTTTTAAAAAAACTAACCGTGGTTTAGATCAAGTAGGTTGGGGCTAGTTAGGCAACAACTTGATTACATTGTAAAACCATAGTAGCAAAAGTATGTTACATTGATATTTCTCCTTTTCTATTAGTCTCACCTCTTTTTATTTCATTAGTCTCACTTCACTTTTAATGAAGATAATCAAAAATGGACACTATTGGCAACTTAATTTCAGAGACTGGCAGAAAGACTTATTCCTCTGATAACATTTTTAGTTTATGTGAAAACTACTCCACCGGTACAAAGATCTAGTCTAGAATCTGGGATGGGAAATTCAGTGAATTTGGGTAGGGTTCTCAAGTCCCCCAGTTTCCCCCCCCCCCAATTTGACAGGACAGTGGATGAGCTTCTGCCCTTATTAAGTGGAGGATGTCAATAGCTCTCTATCAGAAGCCCTGCCTCCATCACCTTTCCCCCACACAATCCTTCCACACCTTCTCTGCCTTTGCAGTTTGTGAATAGTTCCTGCTTCCTCCCGGGATGTCAACTTTTTCATTTGATAATGATCCCATATTGAGAATACTCACAGTTAAATTTGACTGCCAGTGCTCATCATCCCAGTAGCCTGTGCTCCCTGCTCTACCATTCTACCCCCACTGGACTGAAGGTAGTTTTGTGAGTTTGTCCATTTTAGTAGTTTGCTGTGACCAAAAGAGTTACCCAATGGCCAGTTTTTTTTTATAGTAGCATTCACAATTGAAAAAAATCTGATTAGAATAGATGAATAGGAAGGCTATTTCACCAACAGAACTTTTAGAATGCTAAGTTGCCTTTTTTTTTTTTTAAGAGTCATAGAAAAGAATCACTATTGGGTATTAAGACTTCAGGGACTTTAATTAGAAGGATAAGATTGTGGCCCAAAGAGCCTACTTTGAAATGTCTTCTTTTTGAAAGTCACAGAAATTCTAAAGAGATCTTGATTCAAGGCAGACTGGAAACTCTTTTTACTGATAAGTCTCTAAAATTATTGATCTACTCTACCACTCACGGGTCTGTAGCTCAGGTGCAAGATGTTCACATCCATGCTATTCTCAGAAATAATTTTAAAAGTATATTAATTGAGGGCAGCAGCCTCACAAAATTGTGTGTGTTGCAATAAAATGGTACTTGCCCATAATGATCTGATCCAAAATAAATATCAGAAGAACGGGTAAGCAGATTTGGGGACAAGGAAAAAACCAAAAATTATATAAAGGAGGGAAGAATACTTGAACAAGCCAGGGAGGAGGCTGAAGGGATGGAAAATCAAAAGTACAATATTTCTGCCAAATCCAGAGCCACTGAGAGCATGCGATATTGTGTGATGTACTGGGCTTTAGGCAAACAAGTTCCAGTCTCCTAAGACATGCTTCGAGGTACCATTACCTTGTACCACTCTCTTGATACCCTTTTCATTTGCCTGGGTAAATGCCCTAGACCTGCCTTGAGGACTTTGGTTCCATGGTTCAGAGCCAACCATACTGGAGCCACTATAGAAATTACCCTTAGTAAAAGTTGCAGGGATTTGTACTTGCTTAAAACAACAACAAAACAAAACAAAAAAAAAACAAAACCAGAACAGAACAAAACAAAAATGTTTGATACCAAACCTTGACTCACAGATTATCACCAAGGGAGCATCAAGTTAGTCATTTGTACTAGTCTTTTGAATTATCCTACTAGCCCCATTTTCTTCCTTTTCTTTCCAATATTTTCTGGACAGCTAACCAAGGAAAAAAAATGAGACTTGATTGATAGGAAGCCAGAACAGAATCCCTTATAAAAGGGTTTATGTAGAAAAACTGTCATGTCACAGAAGTCTTCCACCTAACAGGTTTCTTTGCCATACCTAGGCCAGACTCTCTCTCCTAGTTACTAGTATGCCTCTGGGAAGCCTTGTGGGAAGGGCCTCCAGCTTGGCTCCACTCCCTTCTCCAATTTACCCTTATTTAGGGCCTTTTCTCTCAACATTGCAAAGAGCCATTAGTTCAGGTTAGCCCCAAAGACTTTTAGTAACCATCTTAAGCTTTTCTTTTGCTGATGAGGAAGAGAAAGTCATCACACCTCAGTATTTCCCTCTGTGAAATGAGTTGATTGGCCCTTTCAGTTCTGACATTCTGTGGTTCTAAAAGCAAAGAGTAACTCGCCCGAATTGAAATGATAAGACCACACCAAAAAGGGCAGGAAATAATATTTTTTGTGCCTTCAATTCAATTGATTTTTGTTCCACTTAGTAGTGTTAGATTTGCTCCCTCCCCCCCATTACACCGTTCATTTTTGTAAGATGTTGAGTTCCAAATTTTTGTCCCTTCCCCCCTCCCTTCCCAAGACAGCAGACAATCCATTATAGGCTATACCTGTATAATCTCGTTAAACATATTTAACAGGGTTATTTCTTAGGAAAATAACGTCCATCACCATTTCAGGTTCTGTGCCGATCGTGTTTTTCAAATCCTGTGAACAATTCAGATTAGCCTTCCCAGAGTGATTGAAGGAAGGGGGTCTGTCCCAGTTGTTGCCCATCTCTTGACTGAGAGGGACAGCAAGTGACTTTGATATTCATTATCATCAATATAGTGTTCACAAAGGCTTTAGGGATCATCTTGTCTGAGCTTCTTCTTTTATAGATTTCAGGAATGAGTTCTTACACCTCCACTCTCTTGCTCCAAGAGTTCTAGATCATGAGATGGGAAAGATTTTTGGTTAAAATTAGAATCGTAGCCTCTCCAATTCGAGAAGCAATTGATGTCATGTAGTCCAGCCCTTGCTTGAATCATGAATCTGTCCCTGCAAGCTGGTCATCTGACCTCTGCTTGATCACTTCCAGGGACAGGAAATGCACTATCTCATACAACAGCCAGAGAGAGAAATGAAATGGCTTGGCCCACTTTTTCCTTTATTTCAAAATCACACTCAAAATATAAAGGATCTTCCTATTAATTTCTCTGCTGTTTTAAGAGGCTTGGGAGAGAAAAAAGGGGGGAGGGGCTTTTTAGTATTTTGTTAAGCAAGCATAAGGAATGGCCAGAAGAGTGCTCCTGAACCCATTTTGGTTTTTTTTAACTGTCTTGCTTTTGTGGGTTTGACTTTTTCCTCTGCCTGAAATTCTCCTTGTTGCAAGCCAAGGCCATATGGCTTCCCTTCCCCTAGCAGGTGGAACTGGCTATTACCCTGAGGGGATCCTAGTGAATGAGGCCAGCTAACTCCTGACCACTAAGCTTTGGATTCCTTCTACAAAGGGAGTGGCTTATAAATGAATAATAATGATGATAATAATCATAGCTAACTTTTATGGAGTGTTTACTCCGTGCAGGGCTCCTAGCTAAATGCTTTACATATTTGATCTCTTTTGATCTTCACTACAGCCCGGGGAGGTTGTTGTCTTTATCACTACTTTACAGTTGAGGAAACTGAGGCATACCGAGATTTGCCCGGATCACACAGCTAGAAAGTGTCTAAGAAGTGTCTTCCTGACTTTGGAGGCTGCTGGTGGCTCAGTGGATAGAAAACTAGATCTGGAATCAGGATAACCCCAGCCTCAGGTACTTCCTAGCTGTGTGTGACTGTGGGCTAGTCACATACCTTTCTCAATACCTGACCAAATGGATCCACTGGAGAAGGAAATAGCAAACCACTCCAGTATCTTTGCCAAGAAACCTCCATGGACATTTGGCCACCGGGTCCCGAAGAGTCCAACTGAACAAACAACTGGCCGAGTTGGAGTGCAGCGTTCTATATCTACTCTGTACCTAAATGCCCCCAATTGTCTTATTTTTCTTCTGTCCACTTGCTTAAGCTTTCTTGGCAAAGTGGGAAGAGCCCTGGATTCAGAATTTCGACTTACTCACTGATGTGGTGGGGGTAACCTACCTAGTCCAAAATGAACATGTGACATATTCACAGTGGTCATTCTCTTTGGCAAAAAAAAAAAGCAGGTTTATTTAGGGGAAGAGGTTCCAGCCAAAATCAAAGGATACAGCAGTCACCAGGAGTGGCCAATATGAAAGAGTTGGGAGAGTAGAGAGTTAGATTGAGCAGACTTAGCTAAAGTCAGGAGGATGGTGCCGTTAGAAGGAAGGCACTAGGAAGGAAAGAGAGTACCTCTTAGTCCTGCCTGAAGAGAACTTAGCAGAGATTTTCATCATAAGCAGAAGTTTTACCCTATGGAGGGGAAAAAGCTCTGAGGGGGAGGGGTTGGGAGCCAGACTCAGCAGACCGGGTGGGTCCCAGACCAGCCTAAAGATATGCTAATCAATATCCCCAAAGGTAGAAATTACCCCGAGCTTGGGGGGTGGACAATGAAAATTGATGGAGAGTTCCTTACAATCTGTGTAGTCAAGGTTGTCTCACAGGTTGTAAATGTCTTTAAAGATGCTAACTAGATAGGAGGAATTAACAATAGACTCTCTCTTGACTTCACTTTATTCTATGTGAAGAGGATCTGGGCTTCTTCCTGACTGGGAAAAGTGAGTCACATCACTTACCAATTGGGTGATCTTGGGCAAGTCACTTGGGCTCTGAGCCTCAGTTTCCTCATCTAAATAATGATGCTCTGTAGGGTCTCTTCTAACTTCACTACTATAGCTTTAGAACTCTCGGCCTCCAGTCTTAAAATGGGTGGACTACCTGCTCTCCATATGGACAACTATATAGGTACAGGAAGCAAGAAGAAAAAGGACTGTGTGTGTGTGTGTGTGTGTTTTTTTTTGGGGGGGGGGTTAACACCTACTGTATTCAACCATCTCTAACACCCCTGCACCTCCACTATTTGTTTTCTGGTCATTAAAAGAGAAACATCGAGGTTGCCAATGATTAGAGATTCAGATGATAGAGCTGGTAGGGCCTTTGGAAAGATAATCTCCCCCCAGAACCCAATATGAAGCAATGACTTGCTCCAGATCACACAGAAAGCCAGTCGTATAGCCATTATGAATTTCCTAACTCTCCTTCCTAATTCTTTTTTTCACCGACCTGTACAGCTTTCAGTCTCCCAGAGCAGTGTGGGGATGCTGCTATATGGTGGTGCCGGCTACCCCTGCCCTTAGACAGAACCCCTGTCTAAGGTTGATATTTTTCAAAAGGAGACAGTCAATACCCTTCCCCATCAAAGAGAACCAGCAGATCCTTCTGTCACTGGAAGGTAGAAATGATTGTTGGCAGCTTAAAGCTTCTCTCTCTCTCTCTCTCTCTCTCTCTCTCTCTCTCTCTCTCTCTCCCCCCCCCCCAGTTATTTGCATTTTCACTGGAATAAAAGCCTTTGTATTCCTTGGAGGGGATAAAGTTTTAACATTGAAGGTCAGGCCTCTGCTGGAGAGGATTGCCTTGGGGCGGGGGAGAAAGGAATTCTTGTGTTTTTCCTCCCCTTTCTTCCAGCCCTATTCAGCAGTATTTTCCCATCAAATAACTTGTAGCCATTCTAGAATCCTCCTGTTCAAAGAGGATTTATTGGAGCGAGGCAGGAACTTTTATTTGCTGGTGAGCTGATGGGTATTTCTGGAGTCCTAGCTCTAGGAATACAGGATGGATGGTGGAAAGTATACTGGCTTTGTGATCAGAAGCCCTGGGTTCGAATCCCAAGCCTGCCACACAAGCCCCATGTGATCTTGGGCAAGTCACTGTCTCACTGAGCCTCCTTTTCCCCATCTGTCCAGTGAGAGGGTTGGACTGGCTGGTGTTCCAGGTCCCTTCCAGCTCCAAGCCTGTAATTTCAATATAATGAGCCTATAATGTCCAGCAGTAGCCAACACAGGATCTTCCTTATGTCGATCTGGCAAATCCAAGGGGGGTGCTACCTTCCACATCTGAGGAGAACTCTGCTACATTCTGACAGCTTCTCTTCCCTCCCTCATTCTCAGTCACTAGTTTCAACCTTTGCATTGCATTTTTCTTTCTTTTTTTTAATTAAAAAAATTAAAATAAAATGAAATAAAAAATATTCAAAACACATGCATGGATAATTCTTCCACATTAACCCTTGCAAAAGCTTGTGTTCCAGATTTTCCCCCCTTCCCCCACCCCCTCCCCTAGATGGCAAGTAGTCCAATATATGTTAGGCATGGTAGAGATATATATTAAATCTAATGTAATTGCATTTTTATTTCCAAAAGGTTCTTCACAGTCATCTTCCTCTAAAGACTTAGTCTAGTCCTTCGGTTTTAAACCATGTCCCTGTGAAAGAATTCTAGAGTACCCCTAGACATTTCCAGTCTAGGTTGGGTTTTTTGCTGTCTGGCCTGCCATCCTATAGAAATCAATCAACACCTTTTAAGTGAGACCTGTGGGCTGAGCCCTGTGGGCTGAGCCTGGTGCTAAGAACTGGGGATACAAGGACAGAAATGAAAGTCTCTGCCCTCTAGGAGCTTCTTATTCTAAGTGGGAGCTAGATAAGTTTATAGAGGATGTATACAAAATGAACCCTAGAGAGGTTCTTTGGCAGGGAGAATACTAGTAGCTGGGCTGAGCTTTGAAGTAAACCAGGATTCCAGGTAGAGATGAGAGGAGATTTATGGCTTTCTAGGAATGAAGAACCTCGTTCAGGCCCTCATCACCTCTCAGCTCCATCTTTTTTTTTTTAATTATTATTATTATTAAAGCTTTTTATTTACAAAACATATGCCTGGGTGATTTTTCAACATTGCCCCTTGCAAAGCTTTCTGTTCCAAATTTTGCCCTCCTTTTCCCCACCCCCTCCCCTAGATGGCAGGTAGTCCAATATATGTTAAATGTGCTACAATATATGTTAAATTCTCAGCTCTATCTTAAACAGTCCTGATTCTTCTCACTGACTTATGCCCTTCTTCCCAATCTCCCTTGAAGTTAACTATTCTATTTATTCTATTATTTTCTATTCTATTTATTTTTACTTATTCTGCAGATTCTTGCCTAGGTATTTGCCTCCCCTCTTAGAATGGAGAGTTTTTTGGGGCTTAGAGATCTTTTTTATTCATGGTATTCTTATCCCTTTGTAGTAGGTTCCTGATAAATACTGTTTGGTTGGATGGTTGATGAGGAAAATCACTTTGGCAGCAGTATGGAGGATGGGCCAAAATGAGGAGAGAAAATGTAGGGAGACCGCTTAGGACGCCATTGCTGTGGCCCTGGTGAAAGGCCATGAAAGGCTCCCGTTAGGGTAGTGGCTGTGTGTGTGTGTGTAGAGAGAAGGGATTGGCTATGAGAGATGCCTGGAGAGTCAGAATGATAACTGCCAGATTTGAAAACTGATTGGATGTGTGGGGCAAGGGATAATGATGAACTGAGGATGACCTGAGGTGGCAAAGCTAGGGGGACTGGAAGGATGACGTTGCTTTCAATAGTAAGAGATAAATTCTGAAGAGGGATAGCCTTCAGAAGAAAGATAATGAATCCTGTTTTGGACCAGTTGGGTCTGAGATGCCTATAGACCATCTGATTAAAAAGGTATGATCGGCAATGAGTAAGAGAGGACTGGTGTTCCCTTGAGAGAGTTGGAGCTCCAGAGCTGAGAAACTACTAGGTGGTAGCTTTTTGGAGGGACAAAAGGGATAGATAGATAGGTAGAGATTCTTCAGGCTGGTCTCCCTTATTACCAATCAAAAGGCTCATTACACATAGTTGTAAGTGGGAATTAATTGTTTCTTTGGGGAATCCTCAAAACAATTTGCTATACCTTTCTTTCTGTCTTGTTGAGCGGTTCTTAGCCTGAATTGGTGAAAGACAGTAGACCTGTCTTTGCTCAGTGAAGTCATTTTATCTAGGATGCTATCCAAACCATTTTTTCCTAGTTTTTATGTGTCCAGGTATATATATATATTTAGATCTGGGAGGATCCTGAGAGTCCAGTGGTCACATTTTGCAGATAGGGAAACTGAGGTCTCAGATTGGGAAGTGACTTGCCCGGGGTCCTACAACTGACTAGCCCGCTGAGCAGGGATATGAACTCCAGGTTTCCAGATTCCTGATCCAGTGTTCTGCCCAGGAGCATCCCTAGATACCCGCTGTTCTTGGGTTTGCTTATGATCCAGCAAACATAGTATTCTTCTTTTGGTGTTTGCTGCTTTTTACTTTTTCTCTATCATGCCCTGTTCCTGCTACTTCAAAATACAGATGACAACACTCTCTCCTCCCCCCCTTTTTAAAAAGTGTTCTATGGTTTACAGAGCAGTTTCTTCACAGCAGCCCTAGGAGACAGGCTAGGCAAGCAGTAGTAACCCCCATGGGAGAGTCCCGGTGTTCTTGCACAATTGTGGCTTTTTGCTATTTCCTCTGCTGCTTGCAGGAGCCCCTACTACATCAGAGAGCTATCACAAGGAGTTTGATTTGGGGGGTGGGGCAGGGGAAAGTATTCTTTGTGATTCAAGTCAATTGGATCTTGCTGCTGGCAAGGTTCATCCATCCATAAACACTGTGAGACTAACAGACGTTTTGTGGAGGTTCCCAGTCCCCTTATCTCCCACCTTGGGGCCTCTCTCTCAGGTGTTACCCAGATCCCAGCTTTAGGTAAGGAAACCCTGTGGCTATGATGGATTCTACTTTGCATTAGCGATGGGCAGATTCAATTTGAACCCTGAAACTTGGAGGCAATTTGGCCTGAAATGCTTGCTCAGAAGGCAAAGAAAGAAGGGGGGAAGCCAGTGGACCCTATGTTTGATTAGCATGAATAAGCGACTTTAAAACCAGCTTTTGGATCCTCTTTTTTCCTCCTCAGGGGAAAGGCAGGTACCTAGGAACATCTGAAGGCTTGAGGGGAAGACTGTCACATGAGCGGGAGCACTGAATTTTACAAGGTGTTTTCCCCCAAATTTCTCTGATCTCTATCATAAGAGATAGGCTTCAGGATTGGAAGGGACCTTAGAGAAATCCTCCTCTGTTGTAGTATTTTTCCCATCTGGTCTGGTCACAGAAGGTTTTGGAGCTTAAAAAAAAATTTGTGGGAAGGGGCAGCTAGGTGGTGCAGTGGATAGAGCACCAGCCCTGGAGTCAGGAGGACCTGAGTTCAAATTTGGCTTCAGAAACTTAATAATTCCTAGCTGTGTGACCCTAGGCAAGTTACTTAACCCCAATTGCCTCAGCAAAAAAAAAATCTAGAACCCAGGAATTCTAGTGTGAAGAAATCTGGAGCTGGGAATATGTCCAGGATAAAGAGCTGGGAGTGAGGTGGGGTTGGAGCCACAACAACAACAACAACAACAAAAATAGGGAAATATTGTTGCATGTAGTAACTATCGTTCATATGTCACTGGACAGTTAGTGTTTTTGAATAGTGAATGTTGTCTGCAGTGGTTGCTTCTCATGGAACCCCTTTTCACATGGCTCATAACCCAGTTTGGGAAATGGGCTTTGGAGATTGCATCACCAAACATTGACATAGGTTTCCCTGCGCCTTTGAAATATGGTCCCTTTGTGGTCCTAGATAATGGGAAAAGGAAGTTTGATGGTGACATTAAGTGAAATAACTTAGACAAAACTATGAAAACCATTTTGGTCAAGGAATGAAAGCCATGGCAGAGGGTCCTCTGAGTCACCAGACAGTCAGTTTGCCTTTAGAGTATTCAGTTACTTGCAGATTACATTGATTTTTATCAAGTGTGTACAATCAATTTTAGATTTTAGTGCTGTGAGAGAGCTTCCGCTTTTCCCTGTGGCCAAAGGTACTCTGTACCGCTTGCTCTAGTTTGTTCAATATATTTTTAACTTTGCCTTTTCATCAGCTGGATGTCTTGGGAAAAATATTTTTTGCCTACTTACCTGGATGGGGGTAGACCGGTGGACATGGATAGTACATACTGGCTTGAACTACCAAGAGGATCAGTAGGTAGACTCAGGAAGGCCCTTGAGGGAGACCTAGAATTGTACCGCCTCCTTTGGGTTTGAACCTAACTTAGACACTAATGTCACCACTTATCACTTGGGGAGATTGCCCAGTTTCAGTCTTTTAACAAGCCTACTTTGGAAAAGGATAAAAAATAACAATATAATTGGGGAATCATTAAATCTATAACTGGTAATAAGGTCTTCTTTAAAGAGGGTTTAAGCACAGAATTTCTAAGTTGGAAGAGACTTCAGAGATCATATAGATCAACACCTATACTGGAATAATCCCTGCCACCACCTTCCCAACACAAGTGGTCATCCAGATTCTGTTGGAAGCCTCCCATTGAGGGGGAATCTCTCTTCTTCCCATATCACCCCAGTTCACTTTTGTCACTCAGTTCCATCCAACTCTTCATGATCCCATCTGAGGTTTTCTTGGCAAAGATACTGAAGTGGTTTGCCATTTCCTTCTTCAGTTTATTTTACAGATGAGGAAACTGAGGCAAACAGTGACTTGCCCAAGGTCACACAGCTAGTAAGTGTCTGAGGCTGGATATGAACTGGGGAAGAAGAGTCTTCCTCACTCCAAGCCCAGGGCTCTATCTACTGCAGTGCCACCTAGCTGATTTTACTTCAAGTAGAAATGTGCTCCTTTGAAAATGATACCCGCTGTTCCTAGATGTGCCCTCTGGGACCAAGCAGAATAAATCTGATCCCTTTTATACATGCTAGCCTTTGAAATTCTTCCAGACTGCTATCTTGTTCTCTCTGGGTACTCTCTTCTCCAGGCTATCTTGTTCTCTCTGGGTACTCTCTTCCCCAGGCTATCTTGCTCTCTCTGGGTACTCTTTTGCAGGCTATCTTGTTCTCTCTGGGTACTCTCTTCTCCAGGCTAAATAATCCCATTTCCTTTAGCTGATACTCAGATGGCACGACCTCCAGTCCCCTTACCATCTTGTGGACCTTGAAAGACTAAGAGGGAATGACACGGGCGAAATGTAGGGGAAGTCCCTTACAGGCACAGAAATGAAAGACTATGCACACAGAATAGAAGTGGGAAAGCATGAGCAAGTTCCCGGGGCCAAGCACTGGGAGGGGAACGATGGGAGACAAGGCTGGAAAGGTAGCTTGGAAACTACGGAAGACTTTGCATGAGTTGATTATTATTTAATCTTTGCAAAGGACTTTGAAGAGAAAACCAGAGAATTCTAAGAGTGGCTGACTTACTATTGTTGTTCTCCTCCAAGGACAAGGGGTAGGGATTCTCTGGGCCCTGCCAAGTTGTGATTTGGCTTTTGCAAGTACAGGCAATAAAAGGAACATTCTAAAATAATCCAAACCACTTTACTAGTCCAAACTCCTTTATTTCTGTAACGCTGATGGATTTGTATACTGCCAATGAAATGGCTGTCTGTACGGCCCTCAAACCCAATGAAAATTACGATAGCCTTTTATTTGTGTTTGTATTCATGGTAGCTGCCAATGAATCCTGTCAATACATATGTATTTTCTAAGAGAGAGCCAATATATCATCTGTCTATAGTTTAGTGGATAAATCGGGAGGAGCTTAGAGATACAAAGAGGTTCATGACTTGTCAATGTTTGCCCAGTGACAGTCAAAATCAAAGCTTGAACTCCAGATCTCATTGACTCAAAGCCCATCACTTTGTCCAAGATCCCACACCAGCCCTTTTCCCTCCTTCAAAATTTCCATCCGCGCTCGAAACTTGCAAAAATGAACCCTGGGTAATTCTGAGAAATCACTCCAAGTAATTGAAATAGAAATGGTTTGACGGCAACTTGAACTGGATGTGTTGGGGGCCATAGCCCAGGCACCCCCACGAGGTTCAGGGCTTTCCCTTCTTCCAACCCAGCAAATCCAGTATACATTTAGACTGCTTGGCTTGCAGCTCTCATCCACTTAAAAGTTTTTTGGAGGGAGTTACATAAACAAGCAGATACATGAGGGAATGCTTCATACCAATAGGATATGATACGACAATGAAAGAAACCAACCTTTTTGAGACTGAAAGTTTAGTTAGATTCTTGGTTGTGTGGGAGTTTCCACTAAAAAGTCCAGTGAAAATTATGGGCTTCCTTCTCAATGTCTTGTCCGAGGGTATCTGTACTTTGATATGAGAAGGCATTTTCTTAAACCTTCTGGGAGGAATGTTTTCTATTTCAACATCATTCACCCAGATTATTTTTTTTAACTTGGAAGTCGCTTTTCCCTTTTGTTTTTTTTTTAATATCATCCTCTCCCCAGAAGGAATCAACATTTTTGGACCTTGTTAATGCTATTGGGATACATTGGCTGCCTTGGAGGTGTCAAAGACCTTATTGCCAGGTCCATATTCCTGTTTAAATGCCAAAGGGCCGCAGCCTCTTTGGGAGAATTGAGCCCTGCTGAGCACTGGGGGTGGGGGGGGAGCCTGAAATCCCCAGGCTTAAACCCCGATCTGTCTAGCTTTCTAAAATGGCTCACCTCGCCAGAAATGGCTACTGACAGAATTCCATTTTTACACATCCGATTGTATACTTGCACTGGTTTGGGTTGGATTTGGTTTGATTTAAAACAAAACAAAACAAAACAAAAACAAAACAATCAATGATAGCCCATGAAATCCTTGAGAACAGGTAGCTTTTCATTTTTGCCTTATAGTCCCATAGTAGGCACTTAATGAATGTTTATTAAATTGAATGGCTGCCCTCTATCTCTCTCTCCCTTTTCCCTCCCTCCCTCTGCCCCTCCTCCCTCTCCCCAGCTGTGTTTTGTAGATATTAAGAGATTGCTTTCCCCCTCCCCCTAGAAACTAGGCCTGCACTATAAGCTAGAGGGTCACATTGCCAGAGTAGCTCATGGTATATTGCCTGTGGTCTGGAATAATCTTGCTAACTGCAAGTCCATTTTTGTCATTTGGTTTCTGCAGAACCTCTTAGGAATCACAAATCAACTGGAGAAGCTCTATCTGGGGTCATTATAATGACTCGCCGATAAATGTACAAGTTCTGCCGGAGGCTGTCCCGAGGCTGGCTGTTATGTGTCTGGGACGTTGTCACTACATCACACACTTCCTCGATTTCAGGATTGCCCTCTAAGCCTGTCTAATGGGATTCTCTGTTGCTGACCCTGGCTTACTCTGACCTACTTCCTTCTTCTGTCCCAGCAAGCTGTCAGCAGCTATCAGAGCACCAGAAGCCGAAATCACCGGGCACTGAGGGGGAAAAGCAAGGATGTCGCTGGTGAATGTAATTAGCTTTGTTTAACTGGCTTGTTTGCTTTGTAAATCCCTAAATTTGACCAAAAAAAATGATGTGAAGATAAAGTCAGTCATTAAAATCGTATGATTTGGAATCTTATGGAAAGTCAAGAGCTTTAAAAGCGCACTAAAACATGTTGGAAAAACCAGATAGATTCTCAGTAAGAGAAATCAGAAATGCTTATTCTGGAGACAAGACTTCATTTGGCTCCAAATTGACATCCCTAGGTTTGGTTTTGTTTTTTTTTTTTCCTTTTAACTCGTTGAAAAAACTCGCTGTTGGGTTCTGTCTTCATATACAAGTGCATACAAGTACACAAAACACATAATGAATTTCTATACCTAACATCATTAATACACACACACACACACACACGTTTAAGAGACTTTAAGTGTCCTCCATAGCTATTGTGAGAGTATTTCAAAATTCTTCTGACTTCTCCCTGTGTTCCATTATTATCTGTCACCTTCACAGCCTTTGTATCATCCTGATCTTTCGCCTTATCAGCAAAAACTTGCCTTCCAGTCGCTTAAACTAACTCCTCAAACTCTTCTCTCCCCCTCTTACCTCCTCAAGACTGTCCCACTCCATCAATCCAGTCTTCAAGCGTATGTTGCCATGTGGCTGTTGCTTCATTTCTGACATTTCAAAGCATCTTCGGGTCTCTCTCATTCTAACTCAACTCTCCCTTTCAGGCATATCTCACTCCTGCTCTTGATTTTAAGCTTCTTGTTCTAGATTCATTCTAGAGCCTTCTCTTAAAGCTGCTTTAACTTCATCTTCCCCTTCCCCTCTAGGAACTTGTCATTTGTGCCATCTTGGATGAGACAGAAGGTCATTTTAAAGTCTCAGCGCTCCTCAGTCTTTAAGTCCATTGGTCCTGGTATTTTTTTCCATTCCCTATGGACCTTGGTTTTCACAGCAATATCTTAGACTAATTTCCTAGACTTGTCTGCCTTCCTATTCCTGTTCAGGGTCACCTCCTTAGGAAAAACTTGACCAATCAAGTGGATGAGAAGAAAGACAAATAGCTGGTGGGCAGGGCTATGCCGGCCAGATTATTATTATTACTGTATTATTATTATTATTATTTTTACCTAGTTGCACAGCTCAGAAAGATTTGGTTGACAATAGCAGTAAGCTTTTACAATAGGACATGTTGACAGCACAAATTCCTTCTGCACAGCTGAGCTCTAATACTTTGCTTGGCTTTAGCCTGAGTCTTGAGTATAAGCCCATAATCATTTGAGAGCCGGGCTATATTTTAATGGCTAGCAGAGTCTCAGACACTGAAGGTAGAATCCCTCCGATTTCCAATGCCCACGTGAAAGCCAGCCAAGATACAACCTGATAACACGATGGCTTTCTTAAATGAATACAAAGTGAATTTCTACCATTTTCAAGTTAAAGATAGATCAGGACATCAGAGTTTGGGTATACCCAAGTTCGCCAGCCCAGGGGCTCTGACTGTCCCTTCACTGAACTGAGGCACCGAATGAGCCGATCGCCTTTTTTTATTACACCCATTCCACGGCTCAGAGCTACTTAACATGGACAAATGGAAAGCGACAGAGGCAGAAAGAAAAAAAAATCATAAGGGGCAGAGTGACACAGGCAGAATGAATGAAGCACAATGTTTGACTCAATGGGTGAATTCATGTAAAATCTGGCCCTGGGAGCTTTCTACGGGTATGCCCTCATTCCTAGTCATCTGGGGATATGACAGAAGGAAAACAGTGCAGTCTGCGAGAATCTGTAGAAATCGGTATAGTGAGTCATAGGATCGGGGAGCATCAGAGCCCCAAGGGGCCCTGGAGATCACAGAGTCCAACCCCCTCATTTGATGACTCCAGAAAACGAGGCCCAGAGTGAGGAAAGGCCTCGTTCAAATTCACCCAGGTAGGAAGTGTTAGATTCAGGATAGAGACAGGTTTTCTGACAACTTGCCTGTGCTCTTCCAAGATGTCACACTATCTCCGTGAAGCACACAACCCCGATGTTGTTTTTTCTTAGCTCAAGGAGGTTTAATCTTCAACCCCAGAAATATGTTTGTGTTTGATTGAAAATCTGGAGTTAAATATTTATCTTTCAAGAAATCTGAGCCAACAGTGCCATTGAAGGTGTGGAGGGAGTTCTGATCCTGACTGTGACATTTTTTTTTCTGCTTCGAAACAGTTTACCTGACAGTGTAGAAGAAGCCAGCCAAAGTAGACAGAGGGTAGAGATCCAGGAGTGATGATACACAGCAGTTCCCGTACACTTGAGAACATCTCAAGTTCACTTTGTTAACTGAAGCTTAGCTCAGCACAAGCAAACAGGAGCAGTGACCTGACACAGAACAGGCCTGAAGCAAGTCTTGGGCCACTTTTCTTAAACTAGCTCCCTCCTCCTCCTCTTTTATTGAAATATCAGGAGCCCCAGTGAGGCGTGCCTAATGACACATGCATTTCCAATGAGGCCCCAGCCTGTTTCTTTAGGACTCAGGGAAAGGAGACTGACTGGATTGGGGAAAGATCTCTGTCTTATTAGCATTTGGGGTTTATGGGCTGAGTATTTTTGAGCTGTGGGGTCAAGCGATTCAGTCTGACACTAATGGCCGGGGTTTATTAAGCCTTCTGTTTTTCTGTCTTCTTGCAGGATAGCCCAGAAAGGCATAGCTGGTCGCTTGCTAAATAGGTTAACAGTATGTTGAAAGCGGGCCATGAGAATCCACATTCAGAGTTTTGAATGCGGAAATTGGCGTCTGCTCCCAAACAGGATTGTCTAATAAAAATATTAGTGTTAGCTTTCCCTTCCATCTCCTTTTGGAGCCCAAAGCTCGGTGTCCTCATGGCGTTTGGGTTATGTTTGTCCCAACGGAGAGCCGAGGAGCTCTTTATGAAACGCCATTCCTCTTTTAGCGTCTGTTTGTACACTTTCATTGAATGAGTTTGCAAAGAAAATTTGCTGGACCCACTTCAGAAATGTGTAGCTATATCTGCCTGTTCTTTTCTCTTTCTAAAGCAGGGCCAGTCTAGCCAATTGGGAACGAAGAGGCAAATGGATACAAATGAAATTGTATCCTGCAAAACCGTTGGTAGCAACCACACTGGCTTGATCTCCTTTATGGAATAACATGGCAAATATTTGCATTTCTGAGACTTGAAAGAATTTGTTCAGGCATAAAAGCAAGTTGCTAGAAAGGTCTAAAGGCCAGAAGACTACTGGTCTTGGAGGCAGGAAGACCTAAATTCCAATTTCATCTCTGAAACTAGTAGCTATATGACCAAAGGGTAAGTCACGAATTTCTATGAGCCTCAGTTTCCTCATCTGTGAAGTGGGGAGAAGAGTACCCGTGGCACAGAGTTGTCCTGAGGATCAAAGGAGATGATGGATGTAAAGTGTTTTGTGCACCTTAAATGTGAGTTATTGCTTTTTATAAGTAGCATTTTCAGGATGTGTTTATGTTATTGTGAACCCACTGAGATCAGTGAAATGGATTTGAAAAGATGAAATTAACCCAGCAACACTTTTGCGGGGGGTTTTTAACAAAGATCGTACTTTTGCTTTGGACGTTCTACCTCCTCTGTCTTCTTATTACTCCCCGAAGTCAATGCTTCTGTCTGTTTTTTAAAACCACACATTCAAAAAAAAAAAAGAAAAAA
Organism: Myrmecobius fasciatus; assembly: GCA_023553655.1. Lineage (NCBI taxonomy): Eukaryota > Metazoa > Chordata > Mammalia > Dasyuromorphia > Myrmecobiidae > Myrmecobius > Myrmecobius fasciatus. The sequence continues at coordinate 166,705 of JAJPUD010000499.1, forward strand.
AAAAAAACCAAATGACTTCATTGGGTAACTTTTCCTATCGATACAATCTTGTTTTGTTGGAAAGGTAGTGCGTAGGGCTAGGAGGCAAATATGGTACAAACCTCAAGATGTCCCTTATTCAGGTCACCCCGTAAGAAGAACTCTTCCTGCCTAGGAGGTAGAAGACCCAAACTTGTTTCTACTCTGCCACCCATTCCCCGTGTGACCTCAGACAAATTATTTAACAATCCTGGGTCCCAGTTTCTCCATCTACACGTATTAAATATGAAAAAGAAAATACCAGATTTGGAGTCAAAGGTCCTGGATTCAAATTCCCTTTCTACCACTTTCTGTGTGTGATCTTGGGTAAGACACTTTTCTCTGAGTCTCAGTTTCCTTATCTACAACAGGAGGGAGTTGAACTAGATGACATCTTTCCTGCTTGAAGTCCATGGTTCTCTGTTTTCAGAGTTGTTATCAGGTGGGGAGGGGGGGGGAGGGTGAAAGCACTAAAGTGCCAGACAAATGGACCGGCTTTAGATTAAGATCTAAAGCTAACAGTTCTTTAGATTGGTACTTAAGAATCCAAGTGGTTTATCTTTGGTGGC
>JAJPUD010000499.1:167301-251924 GCA_023553655.1 Myrmecobius fasciatus
TGGAAGGCACTTTATGCCTGCAGTCGAGCTCCATCATTTTACAGATGAGGAAACTGAGGCACAAAGAGGCGAAGGGACTTGCTCAAAGATTACACAGGTAAGTAAGAATCAGAGTGAAGATTTGAAACCAGAGCCCGACTCCAAATCATGTGATCTTTTCACATTTGGATTGTTGAAACAGTCTATAATTTTTCAAGCATTCATTAGCAGGAAGTCATCTTTTCTCATTAGGTTAGGTAGTGATCCCATTTGGGATTATCTCTCAAGAGTAAATACCCATTCTAAGAAACCCTTAAGTTGTCAGAGACCTGGACTGTCAAAGCTGGGAAAGGTCATCTAGTTCCCACCCCCTCATTGGGTAGGTGAAAACACAGAAAGAGAAAGACACTTGCCCAAGGTCACACAGCTAGTGAATGGCAGAAGAGCGAGCAGATCCCAGGTCTTGGACTACTCTGTGCTATATGCACTGGGTCCATCCTCTCTGCCAATGTTGGTTGCTAGCCATTTTTAATCATTTACTAAAGTTTGGGGTTCTCCCGTCATGCACGAAGTTAAGAGAGCTAGTCGTACCTCCTGTAGAGGATAATGATTTGCTGAACTTCTCAACAAACCCAATTGCCTTCCCTATTCCAGCACTTCCAAGGAAGCCAGTATAGAAAGGGCCAGCAGGAAGACATCGCCTTCAAAGCTCCCCTTTTTTGTGTGTTTTCTGGAGCAACATACGGCACATTCAAGTGAGGGTTCAGAACTAGAAGGGTTGGAAGAGGTAAAATCTTTGGGTTTACTTCCATTTCACCAAGGTGAATGCAAATGGAAATTGGCTGATCTAGGAAGTAGGGAAGTCGAGGGGCCAACTGAACAGGAATGTTGATGGCTGTAAACCATTCTAACTCAATTTAGACACCCCTTTTCTCCAGGGTACTCCAAGTGTTTTTATATCCTTGCCAGCCCTAGAAATGTGTGTTTGCTGACCTGTGGTGAGTGGTCTGAGACCCTTGGAGCCCAGCCAGACCGATCCTAACCAACCATCATTTTCTTGGTCTCTCATTTCAGGTTTGTGATGCTCTTTTTTCTAAATCTGCCAAAGCCTCAAAGTTTACGATTTGACTTAAGATTTTTAATTTGATCCATTAAATATAGAGTCACTTTCAAACCTGTCATTCTACTTCTTAATTACCTGAAAATCAGGAACGTTTCAAATTGTGTGAGATTCTTTTATGTCAGAGGGCAGGTTGCGTGCTGTTAAAGTCAATGAACATTTTTTAAAAAAGGTTTTAAAATGGCCCACAGTGTAGACGGGCTGAATCTAGTTTTGTCATAAGGGCCTGTCTGACAAGCTTGATATTTTCTCTACTGCTGTCATCTCCTTTCTGGGTGGTTGTCCTCTTTTGGCCTCCCAAAGTGGCAGAGAACATCACTCTCACTTCTCAGAAAGGGCAGCCATAAGCAGCTGTCCATTGCCCACTTAAGGTTGAGTGAGTTTTCAGGAAGTGGCCAAGTTGAAAAACACTTTGCTTTTGCCTGTAATGTTGATTTCTACAAGTATTGGTTCCTTGAATCAGGATTCTGTCTTAAGAACAAGCCGCTTCAAACTGCCCAGGGCTTGCCCTGGCTTGGAAGCCCTGGTAGTTTTGAAGCTCAAAAGGACACAGGTGTGTAAGGTTTTAAGCCACTCACCCCAAAACAGGAATCTGGGGGAAAAGGTCAAATGGAATGGCAGTTGGTGGGACACAAAAGAGGACAAACCAGGGCTGGGGACAGTTCCATAGAAAGACTTGGTGAGTTGTTTATTGATTACACAGGTCACTGGTGAAAGGTCAACAGCTTCACAGTGTCAGCAGTTAAAGAGAGAAAAAAGGCCTGGGGAGGTCACTTTGCAAAGCAAGGCAGTCACACTGAGGCAAGGGACTGTTCAACCTTCTATTCTCTCCTAAGGTTGAAAACCCTTCCTATTTCTTTCCGTAAATGGAGTGTCGTTTTTTGGTCCTGGGTTAGATTAAGTGGCAACTACTACAACTGATGCTTTTACAATTGACTTTGTAAATCTACATATGGTGTTCGTATTTATTAGCACAAGATTATAATTAGATGCCTTGTATCACTTGCAAATACTTCCCTTTGATGCCCAGAAATATTGAACAATAGGTTATAAATTCCCAAGCACTGAAATGTTCTCTGACAATAGAATTGGCCAATTTCTCGGCCTTTTTATGCTCCATTTTGGAGCTGCACGATGTCTCATTCGGGGGAGTTTGCGTGAGTCTCGGGTTTTATTGGGAATGTCCAGGGTAACTTGTGGCCTTCAGGACAGGAATCATGTGTCTAGACCTACAGAATCATAGACTGTCAAAGCTTAAAAAAAAAAGAATCTTTAGAGAATATGTAGTCCAATGCCCTTATTTTACACATAGAGAAAAGGAGGCCCAGAGAATCATTTGTCCCAGGTCACACAGGGATTAAGTGGCAGAATCTGCATTTGAGATCGAGTCTTTTAACTTCAGATAGAATGCTCCTTGTCAACCTCCATGTTATCTTTTTTATCGTCCCCTATGAGAACAGAGGCTTTCTTATCTTCAGCACCTAGTACCTGGTAGGTGCTCAATAAATCTTCATCTAGTTGAATCAGATCACTGTAGAATCGACTGTAGATCTGTTCCATTTTGCAACTCTTTGTTGACTTCCTTGGAGGGCTGTACACTTATTCTGCAGATGTTCCTGTTTCTCTAACCATTTTCTGGGATTCTGCCTTTTGAGAGCCTCCTTGCATTCTCATAAATCTTCCTAATAATGGCAAATATTTTTCCTCATTGAAAATAACCAAGTCACTTGGAACCGAGCCTGGCGAATAAGGTAGGTGACTGAGCTGGGAGATGATGAATTTTGCTCAAAAACGATTTCATTGAAAGCTCACTGAGTAGTTAGACCATTTGTCGTGAAGAGGCCAGATCTTTGGGTTTCCTATCCACTCTCTCAAATGTTTCCAACTTCCTAGATCCTAAGCTTGAGTGATGTTTGCTGCTTTTACCTAGATCACTGTAAGCTGTATGTGAGATGCAGTTCTTTAAAATGTTTTTTAGGGAGTATGTGTTCCTGTGCTTTCAGGCAGCCAGTGATGCTCCTTGAAGGACCTTTGCAGACGACCAGGGACTACTGGCCCACAGCAAAGTTGCCGTTCGTTGGGGTTTTTCGCTCCCATTTTCCATCTCTAGAATTAGTCATCGGTAGGCCTGATGTGAAAATCAAATGGCTGCTTTCCTTTAAGGTTGTTTATTCCTTTGGTGAGGTGTGACTTAGGTATGTTGTTTTGTTTTCTGCGACGTAGAGAAAAGGTTTATGTGGCCAGATGGGAAGAGCTGGAAAAACATACAGGCTGCTAACTGAGGATAATTCTTAGCAAGAGTTCTTAGACTTAATGCTTGACCTAGCTCTGGTCACCATTTATATCAATGACTGATAAAGGCCTATCAAATGTGTGGCTGGCAACAAGCTAGAGAGAATAACTAGCAGATTAGATAGAAGATTCAGGATTCCCCAAAATTCCTAATCAGCTAGAGCACCGGGCTGAATCTACTTAGAATTTTGTGTGAGAAAAAAAAAAAGCCTGGGGAGAGGAGTCTTGATTACTTGTGACTTGGAAGCCCCAAACTAATAAATATGAGGTTTTGTTCATAGAAAGTTGCCTTCAGAACAATGGAGGTGGTAGTTCTGCTGTTCTCTGTTCTGCCAGAGTTCTGATGGCCATATCTTAGCAAGGAGTTTGATGATCCGGAGCTTGTCCAGGGGACCAGGAAACCATGCCCTGTGAGGACTTGAAGTATGTTTTACTGGGAGAAAGAAGTGTGAGAAGGAGCGGACTTATCCTGGGTAACTCCAGAGGACAAAACTAGGATCAGCACGATTGGAGTGATGGGAAGTTACAGGGGAGCAGGCCTCAGCTTAATCTAAGGTAGGATTTTCTAATGATTAGAGCCTTGCAACAATAGAATGGGCTGTTTTGCAATTTAGTGAAGCATTACTAGAAGAGTTTAAGCAAGGGCTAGACCTTTTTTTGTCAAACACGCCAGGCTGAGCGGCCCAGGATCCACAATACTTGGGAGAGAAGCTGGAATCAGATTAAAATTAATTAGGCGGGATTTAAGAAAATAAATAGAAATCGAGTAGAACATTGATAATGGCAAAATGTGATTTTCTAAGTCAGCCTGCAGTTTCAGGAATCCTCATGTCCCATTTCTATTTGAGTTTAACACCACTGGGCTAGATAAGCACCTATCAGAGAGGTTTCCATGGGAATTCTTATATATATCGGAGGGGTTGGCTAGATAAGTTGTAAGGTTGTAAGACTGCTACACTAGCAGTCTATCGTTTTCTGGGTGAAGGAGAGGCAACCTGTGACACTGGTACATCCCTAAAGATATTGCTAAGGTCTTCATCCTATGTGTATCGCTTCTTTTCTCTTGTTCCTTTCCTCTCTACTTTTTCTCATTTCTTCCTCATTCCCTCCCATCAGGTCAGAATCTGGGGGATTTTTATAATTATATAATATAATGATAAGCCTTCTATGTGGGGCACGGAAAGGTGTGTATATACAAGGGTAGGCCTAATAGTCCAGCCAGCCATGAAGGATCTGGCACGTACCCTGTGTCAGGTGGGCAATGGATATAGGGGTGCAGAGTTCCGGCAGCCGGAGAGTTAGCACTAGCAAGCAGAAAATGTTGATCCTAGGACAGAAGCTATTTCTAGGGAGTAAAGTCTCTCGAGGCTAATGCAGTTATGTGAAAAAAGTTACAATTGGTCAATAACTTTATCTGGACAGGTTCTATAGTCTGAGGTCTGTATTCTAGAAAGTCAATCCCCAAAAAGAATTGTATAGAAAGAGTTTCTGCTGTATGAATCTGTTTCTTGGTAAATATATATATATATATGTATGTATATTCCACTTCCAATCCCATGTTTCAGTCCAAACCAAAGTGCTCAGTATTTTTTAAGTGTGTACTCTTGTACATTGTGCTAGACTCTAGGAATATGAGAGACCAAATGAAAAATAGTCTTTCCCATCAAAGAGCTTCCATTCCACTGGGGTTGCAACATGTGACCACCTAAGAACATACATGATCATTTCAGGAGGAAGAAGAGGATCAGAAAAGACTTTCTATTGAAAGCTCATGAACTGAACTTTGAATAAAGCTAAGTATCATAGGAGTTGGAGATGAAGAGGCAGTCTAAAGACATGGAGGCAGGAGACTTTGAGGTACCACAAGTAGACCTGTTTGGCTAGACTGCCGAGTGAAGGGGAATCATTTGTAATCAACCTAGAAAAGGAGCTTGGGGGCAGTTTATGAAGGACTTTAAAGGCCATGTTTTAAAAGTTTGTATTTTCTGGAGGAATTAGGGCCCGTTAAAGGTCTGGGAGCATTTTTTACACTGTACAGAAGATGGATGAGAGAGGATTAGATTTTTAGAAGAGATGCTATGGAGGTAGAATTGACAAGACTTGACAACTGATTGGATATGGGAGGGGAGAGATGAGGGAGAGGAAAAAGTCAAACATAATTGATATTTTGGAGCCAAGTAACTGAAAGGATAGTGTAAGAGAAAAAGGGAAGCTCAGAGGAAGAGTTGGCTTTAGAGGTAAGAAATGGGGAGGTGATGAGTTTCATTTTGCACATGTTGATTTTGAGTTGCCTATGGGATATCCAGAGGAAAAGGCCTAACAAGTGATACAGACTGAGAGCTCAGGAGACAGATAAGGGTTGGATTTATAGATTTGAGGATTATTTTCTTCATAGAGATGATGATTGAACATATGGAAGCTGATGAGATCACCAAAAAGAAGGGAGGAACCAGGACAGAGTCCTTGATCTGTGACTTTTTTTTTTAATCTGCTCCTTCTACTGGCATAGATCCCAACCTCTCCACAAGTTAGGAAAAGGTCTTTATAAACTGACATGGCTAAAAAAATTAATTCTCTGGTGGCCAACCTTCTGCTGTTCTGTTTCATGTCAACTTATGTAAAGTGTTTGTGATCCCCTTCATAAACTATATTTCTTCTCTCAAGTGTGTGCTTATCTGTAGCTGGTTAGCACATGGGCCTAACAAAGCCAGGGTAGTGGAGTGTTTCCAGGAGGAGCAATAGTCAGAACGAATCAGAAGTAAAGAGATCCGAGAGACCATCTAGCCCAACCTCCTCATTTTAAAAAAGGGGAAACTGAGGCCCAGAAAGGAAAGACTTAGTTAAGGCCACATGATATGGGAGCAGGACCTAGATTTCCTGGCTCCTAACCCCTATGTTCTTTCCATGACTCCATGTGCCCTTACCTGTTTTATCTCTGTTCTGTGGCCAGAGAATGCACCAAGGGAGTTCAGAATTGTATCTCCCTAGGCCCGGAAAAGGCCTACTCAGGCCTAGTTCAGGAGGATAGTCCTTGGACTAGCACAAAACAGTTTTCATAATTTAAAAAAACAAGCACACAGCTAATATTTTTCTCAGTGGAGTCATTTGCCTATGTGAAGAATATATATATATATATATATTTGCCTCCATTGAGGTCCTTATCCTAGTGTTTACTTCACCGTTTGGAAGAAACCTTTGAGAATCTTGAATAAAATGAGTTTTGATAGTAGTTCAGTTTGAAAAAACAAAACTTGTTCAGGAAAATGGAAGTGGGTACGTTCATCTTAGAGCCCAGAAGGGCCTAGGAATATTCCAGCAGTGAGCTGTGGGGTAGAAAAGAGGCCTTGCTGGATGTTTCTGATCATAAACTTGAATGCAAATAATGTGGTTGGGGTTTTGGAGAAACAGGCGGTGGTTATCGTGTTAGTAAATGTCAACGGGCATTCACCATAATCTGTGGCCATTTATTGGGGCAGGGTGTTAAAAATGGAAAGGACTTCAGCAACTCTAGTCTAATCTTTCCATTTTATGGATGAAAAAATTGAGCATTAGGGAGAGGAAAAGGCAGGAAAGAGAACTAGATTTGACGCCAGAGGACCTGGGTTCAAAGCCCAGGTCTGCCACTTAGTACCCATATGACACTGAACAAGTCCCTTCCCCTCTCTGGGCCTCAGGTTTCAGGAAAATGAAAGCTTTGAACAAGGTAGTCGCTAAGGTCTGTCCTCACTCTAAACCTTATGATCCCATGACTTCTCCAAGGCATCAGAGATAGGGACAGAACTAGACCTTAAATACAGATCTCTGGCCTCGCCTTTCAGGGTTATTATTTACAATATCACAACACTCTGAACTAGAGCAGGAAGGAAGGAAGCTCTTTTTCCCTAATATAGCACGGCTGTCAGAATTACAAGAAGTGTATGTCGGTTAGGCTGATTTTCTCAGTATGAGTGAGAACAGGGATTCCAAGGGCAGGGTACAAAAAGGAATTCCCATTCAATGAATGTCTTTGGTCCTGGTCCTTTAAAGGCTAATTTGACATATTTCCACTCACCTCCTTTAAAAATAGTCTCTGGCCCAGATTCTGAAACCAGCTTAGGGATCTTTACTGTACTTCAAAGGTCCACCAGAGTCATAAAAACAAGAGACGCTGAAAGCTTTTGACAACATGGTCTCTCTGGTTGACTTTTGCCACCCGAGGCCCGCACATCACCCAAATCTCCAGAATTGGTTAGCGGGAGTTGTGGCAGACATAATAGCTGTTAGCCTGCTCTATTATGCCTCCAGAGGAGTGGCTTGCTTAATCTCTGAAATTAATAGAGCAAAGAGGAAGCTGCTTTTAAAGAGCAGTGGGTCTGTTTCCTTCCTGTTAATAGAATTGGGAGCCCAGGGCTCTGGGGTGATGTCATTTCACATAACTAGAGGGCTTTTACTTATAAAATTCCAGGCCCAGTACATTTTCGGTAAATCACCTTTATTTTGGTGGCCCTGGGGCCACAGGGTGTGTGTTAGGGGTGTGGAGGGACTGTCCTGAAATCATGCTTCGTTTTTTTCTGGTCACTCATTAGGACACTACAAAAAATCCACTTAGTGTTTAGGCACTGGTTTGAAATGTTCTCTCTTTCCCTCACATCCGTCTCTGTCTCTGTCTCTGTCCCAAACTCATAACTCATCATGAGCTAGATTCCTAGGAGAATTAAGAACAATACAGTGTAAGCTCCCTGAGGGCAAGGATTAATTTTTTTTTGCCTTTATATCACCAACATATAACATACTGCCTTGTACACAGTAGGTATTTAATTAATGTTTCAATTGCAAATGATCCTATGAGCCCGTGAAGCACTATTTTCAAAGTGATAAATCATTGTGGGCTTTTTTGGGGTGGGGCACAGACCAAAATATCTCCATCTAGATTATGACTGTCTTTTTAATAAGACTGAATATGCTCCGAAATTTTCAGAGGTGGTTTATATAAGAGCTACATAAGAAATTGGTCTCACTATTTTCTATCTCTTGAATGCATGGATGGATCTGTGTTCCCTCCAACAATACAGATCATAAGCTCTCCGTGCTCTTTCATCCTTTATGAATCTTATATCTTTGCTCTCAGAAATTTCTCACAGGTGGTCTACCCAATATGCTGGAGTCCATGCAGCTTCTAGTTCTTGACATGCAAATGGAATATGCAGGCCACCTGTCAATTTATCTGTGGCTCCCCTTACCTGCCTTCCTCCTTTTTTGGCCAAACATCTCTGATGACATACTTTGTACTGCTTGTTTTCTGTGGTTCTTGGATGATAATGCACCCATCGGGTGCTTCTCATTGCCTTTTTTCGGGTGACAGTATTTTTAATGGCACATAAAGTTGTTTTATGACAACCCATGAAATAACTTGATGCCATATTTTTAAAAAGGTAGTTCTCAGCTTGATCAGTTAACTTAGCCAGTACATGTGACTCCAAATGAGTTTTGACTGTTTCCAGAAAAAAACAGGATAAAATCTTGGGATGAAGGACTTCCAGGCTTAAAACAGTCCATTGACAAAGAGGCATCAATCCTGTAGTGATCTATTTCCCTGCTTCTTAAACTGTGGGTCACAACCCCATATGGGGTCTCATAACTGAATATAGGGGTTATGAAATTATGCTTTATTATCAGTAAATGTTTGATTTATCTATCTATTTTATATACCTATACACCCGGGGTCCTGTAAAAATGTCTCTGGCGAACACAACTGGAAAAAGTTTAAGCATCTCCGTTCTGTACCATGGCAACCTCATTGAAATTGAAGTATAGCCTCCCAAGGGGATGACTTTAAAGGGAACAGTACCTATTTAGGTGTGGATAGCCTTTTTTGTTTGTCAGCACACCAGAATAGTGCAATGTGCTGCTGCTGCTACGTTTGGTGCACGGCCAAAACCATGGAGGAGGTGCCAGTTGGGCTTTCCTCAGTGTGGTCAAATTTTAGTTACCAGGCAGTTTGTTTTTGCCTTGGGAAAATGACCTGGTGCTAAGGAGGGATTTTACCACACAAGCCGAATAATGGAGATTCCCTTGCTCCTACTATTGACTAAGGGACCAAGATTGACAGCTCAATGGTTGACTAGGCCATCAACTTGCCAAGAAAGCTACGTTCTTCTCAAGTTATTACAGGGCAAAATATGAGAAGCACAGAGAAGGAAGCTTGGGAGGAGGTGCAGTCTCATTTTCATTAGGTTGTCTTCGCTGTACTTTTGATATTTTGTTTTGCTTTCTGTTCCTCCTGCCCTTGGTAATTTCCATGGACGATACGCACATTTCCCCCACCCCCAACTCCCCACAGTGAAATCATAAGCATCTTGAAACACCATATATCCCTTGCTCTGAAGTTATCCATTTAGACCTAGAATCACTTAATGCAAGTCAACAAGCACTTATTAGGTACCTACTATGTGCTAGATACTAGGGATCCAAGGATGACAAAAAAAAAGAAAAGAAAAGAAAGAAAAAGAAAAAAGAAAGAGTCCCTTATATCAGAATGGCAGCCTACCTTTAATTGAAAGAATACTGATAACCTTATTCTTTAATTTTTTTTGTTCTCAAAAATCACCATAAATCCCAAGTTTTTAAATGACAAAGATTATAGAAGGCAAAAGATACATCTTCCCAAGCCAGACCTGTGTTTTGTACCTGTTGGTGCTGTGGATCTGAATCTGAAACTGAACTTGATTTCTTGGGAACTTTGTGATCTTTAGCAAATCACTGCTTAGCATAGTTAAATCTGCTAGATGGTAAGCTCAATGAGGGTCCAGAAAGGGTCTTGGCTAAACTTGATATTTTTCAGCACAAGGCTTAGCAGAGGACAGGTACTTAGTCTTGGTTTATTTTAATTAAATCAGAAGAACACTATATGTCAAAGTTCTTTGAGAACTGGAAAATGCTGTCCAGAGATGCCATGCAGGAGGCATTTCAGAGTATATTACAGAAATGATGATGCAGATGACTTCTTTTCATCCATTTATATGCATGGCCTTGGAAATGAGAGAGTTTCCATCCTGGCATTTAGGTGTATATTCATCCACAGTCAAGGAAGTAACTTACCCCTATGTTGATTCAATGTAGAGCTGGTTACTTTTGTGCTCCTTTGCAATTTTAACCCAAGGCAAGACATTTTCCTCTTAGGGGGGTTATTTCTGAATCTCTCCCCAATAATTTATTTTTTAATGTGCTGGATGGCCTTTAAGTTCTTCACATGCAAGATGGGGGAATCCTGAGCTTGTTCTTGATAACATCATAACCGGTTCCTCAGACTTCTCAATGTAAAATGATGAAATTCTTTTTTCCTTTCATGGCCAGTAGTTTTTATTTACTCATTGATTATAGCAGAATGGAAGATCTTTGAGAGAAGGGACTATTTTGTTTTGTATCTCTAGTACTTAGCACATTTTAGGTGCTTAATAAATGCTTGTTCTTCTGTTTAATTTGGGTATCCATTGTGCATATCATTTGCTTGCTTCTGCTTATTTCACTTTCTATGAATTCACATGTATTTTCCCATGTATTTCTGAATTTCTCATTTCTCCTCTTTCGGGGTTATATGATATTCTATTACAATCAAGCCTACGTCCTTACCACTTATCACTCTGATCAACGGGCACCTACTTTGTTTCCAATATTTTGCTAACACAAATAAGCACTACAATGAATATTTTGGCAACTATGGGGCATTTTTATTTCTGTCTTTGGATTCTTTGGGCTACATGCCTACCAATGGAATCTCTGGGTCAAGGAGTCTGGTCATTTTAATCATTTGGGGGGGGGGGTTCTAATTTGTTTTCCAGAATGCTTGAGGCAATCACAACTCCACTGACAGTGTATTAACTTTCCTATCTTTCCACAGTCTCTTGAATATTAACTCTTTGTACCTTCTGTCATCTTTTGCCAATTTGTTGGGTAAAACATCAGATTTTGTTTTGATTTACATTTTTCTTTTTATTAGTGACTTGAAGAGCAAATTTTTATATGTTTTCTTAATAGTTTGCATTTCTTTTGAGAACTGTGTTTTCAGATCCTTGGATACTTATCAGGAAATTGTTGTTGGTCTTATATTTGTTTTAATGCTCTATATATCTTGTATATTAAATCTTTATCAATTTTTTTTTCATAATGGACAATGCCCTTTCTTATCGTAGCTGCATTGATTTTGTTCATGCAAAACCTTTTCAGTTTCATATCAATCAATTCCCCCTTATAGCTGGTTTGAGGATTTCCCCCCTAAATATAGATTAAAATCCATCTATTTTTTCCAATTTATTTTTTATGATGTGACCTTTTGTATTTGACTGGAGTTTTCTATTAGGTATGTGATATAAGATGCTAGTATAAACCTTTCTTTTTGCCGTCTGCTTTGTGTTTTTAATGTCAGTTTTTGTTGAAGAAAGTATCCTCTAAGTAGTTTATATTCTCAAGTTTGTTACATTGGTGTGGACAATGGATATTTTTCTAGTTATTTATCTTCCTTTATTTCTTTGAAGAGTCTTTCATAAATGTATTTATATAAATCATGGTTGTGTCTTGGCAAATGGACTCTCAGATATCTTATATACTTTGTAGTTATTTTAAAGGACATTTCACTATTATTTCTTCCTGGTTTTGGTCTTGTATGTAGGAGTATTGATGATGTTGTGGATTGATTTATTTCCTGCTACTTTATTGAAGCTATTAGCTCAGTCTCTTAGCTGATTCTCTTGGGTTTTCTAACTATATCATTATATTACTTGAAATAAGTAATAATTCTGTCTCCTGGGTTTTTTTTTATAATTTTTATGTGCCTAAATTCTGGAAGGTTCTCAGAATTGAGCACGTTCTAGAAGGCTCTTATCAAAATGGAATGATTTTGATTATTAGTCCAGCAAGGGACTGTGAATTTGTTGTCTGAGGATTAGCCTAACTAAATTAGGAAGGTTCATTTATCATTTGAAGGCTAATTACCAGAGAGTTTTATTTTCTTCTTTTTTGGCCACAAAATCTCATGAAGACAACTTACTTCTATTTATTAAGGCTTTGGCAGGAGGGGTAATCCTAGACCCTGCATCAGTGGAGTGAGTGACCACAAATGAAATTATGAGATCATACAATTTATAAAGCATATATGTCATCTCCCCAAATAGACTATAAGTTCTCAGAGAAGAGAGATCATCTTTTATTCTTCTTTATATACTCCACAATGGCTAGCACTTGACCTCATCTCGCCCCACCCATGATGGCCATTTGGTAAATGTAGCTTGGATAACCAAATAGTTCTAGTCAGGAGCAGAATGTGTTGTCCCCAAGTTAAATTTTAAATTCATTCAGATTGGTTCTTCAATGAATCTGAATGGAAGCATGAGAGTAAAAGAACAGTCAATTTTGGATCCTGCATTTACTTGGACATATTGGAAAGATTTTCCATGCTCCTGGAAGCTTTATTCCAAAGTATATCTTCTAAAAAAAAAAAGATAGCACAATACATTTTGTATACTATCTATATTTGGTCACATATAATCTCCTCTTAAAGGCTGGGTTTTTGCATTGGCTTTCAGTGTTGCTGTAGCTCTGATCTGACTTTTGTGATCGTCTTCACTTTAATTTCTCCCTCTCCCTGTCCCCCTTTTCTTGTGCTTCATAAAGTCTACACATTGTCAAGTGTATTGAGGCTCTTCTGAAATTTTCTAACTGATGCTATTGAACCAAAAGGGCTTTTCATGAGTGGTTATTAATATTATGACCAGATGGTTTTAAAACACACCAGTTCATCTACCTAGGGAGTCTAGTTACTTGGGTGACTTCTCTGTATGTCTGTGTTTGTGTTTGCCAAGGTGATATTTATCCCTAGGGCAAGATTCATGGATCCCACTTCATTTTAAGCCACTTAAGGACTTAGGTACAGGAAACACCAAAGGGCTGGGTGATGATGATTCCATGATAGGGCTCAGCAATGGCTGTGTATATTTGACAGCATTTTCTGATGGCTGTTGTCCCAGGCATGCCTAGGTCAGAGGTCATGAGACCATCCTTGGCCATCAAGGGCCTTATCTAAAGACAGTGAAGAAAATGTATATAGTTATAAGCTTTGGGGGAAGAGGGGTTTATCTCACAGTCCCAGTGAACTGGGACTGGTAATTAGTCTGGAGGTATGTGGAAGAAATACGTGTCCTTGGAACTCTGGTGTGAATGCAAAAGAAGCCTTCTTACCGTCTGAGAAAGCTTTAATATAGTAGATGGTCAAACTACTGTGAGGAGTACTGTATTTATGATGCAATTATGAACTTTCTGGGTCAAGTGCCTGCAGATCGTGTGCATGTTTCTATTTTGGGTGCTCTCCTGCAATGCACACAGCTGTTCTCAGGCTTTTCCACGACAGTAGGATCCTGTTAGGATTAGAAAAATCTAACTGGGATGCAATGGCCAAGAAGAGGCCAAGTCTTTGGACCTCCATTTTGGGTGATTTCCCCATCACCTGAGGCTTAGACATTGCCTCTCCATGCCAGATTTCCTTAATGTTGGGAGCAATAATCATAGGATCACAGATTTAAAGCTAGAAGGGGTCTCAGAAGTGATTTTAGCCCAGCGCTTTCATTTTACAGATAAGGAAACTGAGAAGCAGAGAAGGGGAGTGGCTTGCCTTGAGTCACATAGGGAATAGAGTCAGGATTCGAACCCAGTCCTCTGACTCCAAAACTCAGGTTCTTTGTGTTGCATGATACCCGTGTGGATTCCAAAAGGGGGCTCCTTGGCACCAAACTGCCTAATGACTTAAGGGTATCTCGATGTCAGGTACTTCTCTCTTGAAATCAAATGAAAAATCAAAGAAAAGGTAGTGATGTTTGATGAGAGCAACCAGGAGCTTTCCCTTAGGACAGAGCAGGAGGGTTTCTGTTAGGACAAAGAATGCTGGGTTTGGAGTCAGATGTGAGTTCTTCCTTTCTACTCTATTGACGGCCTTGGGCCAGTGTGTTCCCTGTTCTGAGTCTTCTTTTCCTTCTTCACAGGATGAGAGACAGACAGACAGACAGAGAGGAAGAGAGAGAGGGGGGTGGTGAAGAAGGAAGTGAGGGAGAAAGAGAAAGAAACAGATGCTGAGAAACAGAGAGAGAGAGGAAAGGGAGAGACAGAGAGAGGAAGAGGAGGGGAGAAGAGAGAGAGAGAGAGAGTGTGTGTATGTGTGTGTGTGTGTGTGTGTGTATGTGTGTGTACTACATAGGTCTTAAGGGTCTTTCCAGCTCTAAATCCTGTGACTGGTGAGCTAACTACCCTCGCCTTGTTGGACCTTTGTAGACGGGGGGGAAAGGGGCCGCCCCTTCAATGATCTCCATCGTGAGCCCTGTCCTTTTTAAGACTCTGCTGTAATGGTCATGAGTAGATGTCAGTCCCACAGACGGACGTTTGTTGACCACACGCTGCCTGGAGTGCTGAGTTTCTAGAACCAAAAGAAAGTATTTGTTCTGAAAGAAAGTTTGTTCTTTCGAATCTCATTCCAACAGTCTTACTCTGTGTGTGTGTGTGTGTGTGTGTGTGTGTGTGTGTGTGTGTGTGTGTGTGTGTGTGTAGATATATAGAGCGAGATGTTTTCCTTCACTTTAATGGGCTGTTAAAGCAAATGACCAAAACCCGAAGTCCGAGCTAAGGCTGCAAATGTGGCTGGACTCTTTGGTCTTAACTCATGCACACCCTTGGGGGCTCATCCCCTCACCCACCCCAACTTGCTTCTCTGCTTTCCTTCTCCCCAGCCCCCAGTCTGGGTCATGATGTCCTAATTCTGTTCTCAGGCAGTTCTGTAAACTGTGGATGGTAACAGAACCCAGCACAGACAAGCCACACTCAACACCGAGACCTTGGACTAGGGCCTCAGGTAAAGAGCATTTGCCACCCAAGGCTCCCATTTAGCTCACAGCAGCCCAGCTCCTAAAATCTAGCACAGTCGGGAACGAAAAGTTGCTCCTTGGCCAGTGCTGGAAATAGGGAGGACGGAAGGCTCGTTGACACAGGCTGCCTGGCGGTAAGAGGATAGGCCTCTGGACTGGGGAGTGGGAATTTCTGGGTTCCTTTGCCAATCCGCTCATTTAGCCGGTCCCCTAAAAGGCAGGGATCGGACTTGGTGGTTTCTAAGGTCCCTTGTAGTTCCAGCATTCCTTGCTTGTGTGGCGGCTGGTGTGTGGGAGGGAGTAGACAGGACTCCACTTCAGATGTGGGTTAGGCCTCCAAGGAAACTTCCTCCTCTGGGAGCCTCTGGCTCCCTCCTCCTCCCACCATACTATGCAAATGATTTCACAGCAGCACAGAGGAGCTTTTTGCAGTAAATAATTCCCATGTCTGTCCCTAGGTCACTAGCCCATCAGACACCATGTGCATCTCATCCCCTTATCCATATCGCACCCAGCTGACACATGCTAAGGGATGATGGGAGCACACCTTTGTCACAGTGTTCTGACACTAGCAGGGTTCCTTCCACGGGTAAGAGGCACAGGTATTACCATCTCCGTTTTCTACAAGGAGACACCGTGGCCTCTGAAAGAAGGGAGGCAGTCGCCCAGCAGAGAGACAAATCCAGGTCTCTCCCAACCCCAGTGATTTATTCATCATGCCCCACAGTTTCTTGGCTTCCATCCCTGAGCTAGAGCAATAGAGTAGTAAGCAATGGAGTGGGGGGGGGGGGAGACAGCAGGCTTGGGGATGACCTAAGCAAGGTCTGAAAACTGGGCCCAGCCAGCCACACAATAAACACACAACTTGCTTGTTGCAAAAGAAATCCCTCTGGGCTATGGGCAGCAGAGTTAGCCTGGCATTAAAATATGTATATTTCCATAAAATCCATCTTCACAACTCCCCACATCAGGGCAGCCTGGGTGGCTGCCTATGTTGCCCACCCATTAAGTGAGCTTTGGGAGGAAGTGTAGTTTCTCCTCTCCTCCCCCCCCCCCATTTTCTAGGAGAAGGGGGTAGATTGGGGGAATTTGGGCACAGATGGCAAAATGACTGGCCCAAGAACTCTCAGCAGGGTTCCTGCAAAGGCAGGCTAAGGATGCTGCATAAGCTTCTGCATCTCAAGCCAAGAGAGCTTTCCTTTGAGCCAGCTGCCTCTCAGACTGTACAAGTGAAAGCTACAGGGGCAAGGCAGAACTTTGAAAAAAAAAACTAATTTAGAAAGTTATTTCCTTTTGTTTTCAAGGGAAAGCAGAATTTCGATGGTTTCATTTTTATGTAGCCTCAGCAGTAAGTACTCTTGCCTTGACTCTTTAAAAAAACTTTAAACCACTTTCATTCCTAGCTACGAATGGTGGTAACTGCTTTAAAATCCTATCAATTTTGGCTTATCCCCTGCCCCCAAACGCCCTCCCCCCAAAAACAAATCTTCTTGGGAGAAAGGCTATCTGTCAGGAGGGCCACATTCTCTCCGGTGGAGATGTGGTGGCCCTCTCTCCACACCTGCCTCAGAAGAAAATGGCTCCCTTCCACTAGATCAAGTAGGACAGGCCAAGTCCTCAGCCTGGTTTGTAGTCTGAATTTGGCCACTAAGTTGTACGGATCAGTCTCTGTGCCCCGCGGCGTCTCCAAATTCAGACTAGGGATTTGGTGATTTCTCTTTGGCCTGTTTACCAGTTACGTGTTGGCAACTAAGAGGTCCCTTTTTTCTCTTTGGCTAGCCTCGGTTTCCTTATTTATAAAATGGTGGTGGTAGAGGTAGCGGGGCAGACACAAAAGAATACCAGGCTTGGAGGCGGAGATCAGGGGGGCAAATTTCAGCTCTGCCACTAACTACTTGTATCATCTGAAGGAAGTCATTTAACTTTTCTTGGCCTTGGTTGTCTCATCTATAAAAGAAGGAGTTTGGACTAGATCATCTCCAAGGCCCCTTCTAGTATGAAATTTATGATTCTGTGCTCACTAAAGTCCCTGAAATCCTGTGATTTAAAGAGATACTGTGGACCATGCTCGGGCTCTGTCTGACACTGCTTCCAAGATTGTAGCCATGATCATATAGTTTGTGCTGCACCCCAGGACCATTGTGTCTCCCTGTCTTTTTGTAAGCCTGCAGGTGGGTTCTTGGGCTGCCTTTTACGCAACAAGGGTCCTTCCAAGAGAGAGCCTGAAGTAATCTTCTCCTGTGGAGGTGAAGGCAGCTCTCTGTGTCGTGGCAGAGAATTCAACCTAGAAACTAAGCTCTCTCTATTTACCTCAAAAGGCATTTACTGTGGCCTTGCGGTGTTGAAGCAAACAACAGAAATTACAGCCCCCCTCCCCTTCCCACTTTTAGCATCCCTCGGGACTCTGGAAGAAGAGTTGAAAATACTGTTGTTGCTGTGTTTGCCCATCAAGGAAGCATGTACTGTTCATTCTACATTTAGAACACTGACCTTGGACCAATCTGCATAAGCTACCTCCATGGAGCTATCTGCCAAACAAATGAATCCGATTTCAGACGAAACCTTTCCAGACAGCAAAAGAAATCATTGGTATTGGGCCTTTAAGCCCAGTGTCTTTAAAAATCAGACTGGGGGAGAACATCTGAGCTCATCTACCCCTTGCAGGAATCCCTTCTACAGCAGATGGGCTGTTCGAACTCTTCGAGAGTCAGGGACCTCACCACTTTGCGAGTCAGCCTATGTCATTGTTAGCTAGCTCGGATTTTTAGAAAGTCTTTCCTCATATGGAGTTCAAATCTGGCTCCCTAGACCTTCTATTCTTTGACTCGAGCTCTGTCTTCTCTCAAAATGTCTACTCTCTTTCCCATATTCTACTCCTCCTAATAGCTAAAAACAGTCATGAGTCTCCTCAAGCCTTCTCTCTTCTAGATTAAACACACCAATTCTTTCAGGCAATCCATATGGGAACGGTTTCCAGATACCTCCCCGTCCTGGCCGCTTCCTTCTGGACAAGGTCCAATTGGTCAATGTCCTTCCTAGTATGTGGCCTCCTGAAGCTAATGTATAATACTCTAGGTGTGGGCTAAACTGTTACTTCCCTAATCTAGAATGTGCTACTTCTGTTAATTCAACCTAATCCTGCATTCGCTTTCTTGCCTACCTGTATTGCACCGAGTCACACTGAGCTTTGGTCCACTCACATGAACGGCCATCTATCCATCCCTCCCCCAACCTGATTTGAGGCAAGAACATTATACCCATCCTTGTTGAGATTTTGTCTCCTTAGATTCAGTCTGCCATTAAGATCTTTTTGGATCCTAGGTCTAGCGTCCAACATATAACAGGAGGCGATGGACATGTAGTGGTCAGAGAGCCCACTTCAAAGTGAAGGACGATTGGGCTCAGGTCCTACCTTTGACCCTGATCTGGGACAGATCACTGGATCTCTCATTATCTAGGTCAATGGTGTCAAACGCAAATATCAACAAGGCCACCAAACTATCCGTGAGGATACCGGTGGGCGTAGATTGACTTAGAAAACCTCATGTTAACATTATCTATGTCTAATTGTATTTTCACTTATTTTGTTAAGTATTTCCCAGTGATATCTCTGCTCTAGGCAACTCTTAAGTTGCAGAGAAGGTATCAACCTAAACTGGTAGAGAGTTATCATTACCCTATGCTGGTGAAATCATGGGCCTGGTGCCTAGTACCTATCCTAACATTATCTAATCCATCTTAGGCCATTGGCAAATGTGATAGTATGCCATGTGTGTCTTCAGGCCATCGACTGAAAAAAAAAAAAAAAAAAAAAACAAACTGTTGATTTGGCTAAGTCTGAGGACAGTCCCTTATGGCAAGCCAATAGAAATCTAGTGGCTTCCGTACCACTCAGTAATCAATAGTCTTTTGGTCCATCATTCAGTCAACTAAAAATCCACCTATTTTATCATCATGCAGCTCACGTTTCTCTATCTTGCTCACAATAGTTATGTGAGAAACTTAGTGTATTTAGATTTCAGCAAGACATTTGGCAATGTCTTTTGGCATTCTTCTCTAATAATTCTACTTTTTAAAAAAAAAAATAAGGAAATGAGGCTACTTTGGCAATTCTTCCCCAAATTTAATCAGTTGAATTCCATATGTATTAAGCACCTGTACAAAACAGGACATAGTTCTTGTTCTTGTTCTCTGGGATAATCTAATACATGTTTTTTTTCTTAGGGAAAACATGTTGGCTTACAGATATCACTGCTTTCCCCTCCAAATGTACATGGAACACCAATTAAATGATTCCTTCTAGAACAGTTTTCTGAGGATTAACACTGATTTACTTATCTAGTTTTCAGAATCTACCTTCCTCTCCTTTTTTGTAAACTGTGGTATTGACCCATCACCCCTTTTCAGTAATTCCTCAGAAATTACTGACAGTGTCCCAACAAATGAATTCTTCAGATGTGACTGATCCAAGCCAGGAGAGTTGAACTCAGTTAAAACAGCTGGATGTTCCTCTGTTATCTTGAGTTGATTCACAGACTCCCAGAATTGGTTGGAAGGGTCTTCAGAAACTGTGTAGTCCAATCTGAACAGGAACCAGCTCCCACCTGTAACATCCCCAGAGAGTGGTCACCTGACCTCTACTTGAAGACCTCCAGTGATAAGGAGCTCACTGTCTCCCAAATCATCCCAGGCCATTTGGGGACAGCTCCAGTTATTAGGATGATGAATCAGAGACTTAAAGCTGGAAAGTATCTTAGAGATGTTAAAATCTAGTCCAGTGCCTCATTTTACAGATGAGGAAACTGAGGCCCAGAGGCATATGATTGGGATTAAAATCCAAAACAAAGATTCTTTTCACACAGCATATTGCCTCTCTATAGGTGTTTCCTTGCATTGGGTCAAATTTTACCTCTGATCCCTCTCTATAGGTTTTTCCTTGCATGGGGTCAAATTCTGCCTCTGATCCCTCTCTATAGGTTTTTCCTTGCATTGGGTCAAATTCTGCCTCTGATCCCTCTCTCTAGGTTTTTCCTTGCATTGAGTCAAATTTTGCCTCTGATCTCTCTTAATCATATTTCTTCCACTCTTTCCCAATAAATTATTTCTGTTGACAGAGGAAAGAGAAGCAAAAATCACCACATAGTAACTTGGCATCTTACTAGAAGGAAAATCTTGTAGCGAATGTGTCTCTTTTGAATTGGTACCCTGTCATCCAGCTGAAATGGCCTCTGTTCCCTAGGAGTTCTGTTTCATTGAGGCAGATTTGAAAAAGAATTTTGAGTAGTTGCTGAGGGGAACCGAGTCGGGGTTCCTGTTAGTAAGACATCCAAACTTTGGCCCTTTTTTCTGTTGCAGAGACAAAGTTTTTGGCAACAGTCATGTGGCAACTGTAAGGAAGTGCCATATAAGGCTTCTCCCCCAAAGAGGAACTTCCTTCAGTTCAGTGAGACCTTCCGTGATGTCATCCTAAACACTTTCTATGTGTCCATATAGGAGGAGAGTTGTGAATACATTCAAAGCTGTCATCATTTTTGTTTGATTTTTGTTCTCCCCACGGAAAACCAAATTCCATTTTGGTTTCTTGGTTTTGCTTTTAATGAAGTAGCCCCATTTTTGTGACAAGCTCTTTGCTGAAGAAAGCCCCCAAAAAATGAAGGTGTCTGCTGAGCTCCACGGACATATACATCTATCATATATTGTACGATAACACATCGTATAGATGTCAAGGGGCTTTTAGATTCTGAACTTGTGTCCATAACAGTGTCAGCAGGCTTTGTTTTAAGAGAGCTTGCTATTCAGAACTCCAAACCTGTCTAAACACAGAGACCACGTGGTTTATAATAGAGCACTGAATTGAGAGTCACAGGCCCTGGGATGCTCGATGAGCTCTGCCATTGGTGAGCTGGATGACCCTGGACGGTACATTTCGTCTCTGTGGGCTGCAGTATCCTCCTCGGAAACATTAGGGGTTTGGATTAGATCAGGGATTCTTAACCCAGGGTAGATGAATTTGTTTTTAAAACATATTTGGAGAACTCTCTTTCAATAGAACTGGTTCACTTTGCAATCCTGTGTGTTTTGTTTCGTGTATTTACAAACATCTTCCTGAAAGGGGGTCCGTCGGCTTTCCCAGAATGCCATGGGGAGTGATGACATGCACAAAAAGGTTAAGAACCTTTGCAATAGAGAGTCTCTAAGGTATTTCCTAGCTCTAAATCCTATAATCCTGTGGTAAATTGGGGATGGGGGAAGGGAGACTATTCACATTACAGAGAATTTACCATGTGCCTTGCACTCTGACACTGTTCTGTATTCTGTGTGTCATCACTCCTTTTGTTCAATTCTGTTGGTCCTTTAAAAGCCTAACTCAAGCAACAACAACAAAAACAACTAGCATTTATGTATTTCTTTTAAGGTTTGCAAAATGCTTTTTCAAGATCATCTGATCTGATCCTCAGAAATACCCACCCCTGGGAGGTGGGTGCCATTATTATCCACCTTTCACAGATGAGGAGACTGAGGCAGGCGGAGGTTAGATGATTTGCCCAGGATCACGCAGCTAACGAGTGGCTGCTGTTGGACTTGCACTTGGGCCCTCCCGGCTTTAGATCTAGAGCTCTATCCATCGAATCACTTAGCTGTGTCCTCAATGAAGCCTTCTCTGATCTTTCTACCTTTCCCTCCCAGGTTGGTAACAATCCCTTGGGATTTCACAAAGCACTTGGTTTTTTTTCCTCTCTCTCATTTACATATTATGTCATAATGTGCTTCATTTGTGTCCTAATCCCCTCTTTGACGTTAAGCTTCCACAAGACCACATGTGGCATCTTACCTGACCCGTGTAGGACGCTGTGTGGGGTGGAGTGCACCCAGTAGGCATTTAAAGAATCTGGGGGTTTCGAAGTATAACTTATAAAAAAAAAACCTGGATTCACATTGCACAAAACACATGACAATTTGTACGCAATCTCATTTTCAGGCTTTCTCCCCACTTTAGAGATAAGGAAACTGAGGTGCAGAAATGTGAACTGATCCATCCATGATCACACAGCTAGAAAGTGTCCATCGGTCAACCCATAAGCATTTATTAAGTACCTTCTGAGTGCCCGGTTATCATGCTAAACCCTGGGGATATAAAGAGAAGCAAAAAATGGAGGAAATAGATATATAGAGCTACATTACATTTCAATTCGAGGAAAGGTTACCTTGGAAGAGAAGGGGAAAGGGAAAGGAATGGAAGATACCGACAGCTGGGAAGGAGCCCGAAAAGGCTTCCTGCAGAAGGTGGTGGTTGAGATGTTGAGGGAACAGGGTCCAGGACAGGTCAGGCTTTCTTTGAAGGAAAGGGTTGGGAGGGCTGCAAGGGCCCACCACAGTAGGGGTGAAGGCTTCTCTGGACAAGCTAAGGACATTGAGTTCCCTGTGGGAGGCAAAGGGAGGAGAAGGTGCTGGAAGGGGACAAATTTTGGCTACTTCACAATTTTCCTGAGGGCATCCTGTCCTCGTTTCCATATATGGTAGTAAAATTAGCAACATGGTTGAAATATTCCATCCTTGAAAAAAAATAACCATGCTGTTGTCTCTTATGGAATATTATCCCAGCTGAGCATCTCTGGTCAGCGGCACGCTGGATAGCTGCAGAGTTGGAATGAATGGTCTGTGTATATTTAGCTGGCTGGCTCTTTCAGGCAAGAGACTAAACACAGAATATGTTTTTCAAAGAGGATCTACTGCAGAAATAATGTGAAGGGTTGACGATTTTGCCCCTTCCACCCCTCCAAGTTGATGGGTCCTTGTTATGTACATATGCCAGGGGCATTGTGGTCTGCCAGCAGTGATCTGGGAGTTCCTGCTGATGTGACTCCTTGGATGGGGGTCAGCCCAGATTAGTTCTGAAGCAATTAAGTATTGTCTTGTGAAGGTCTGTTCAGCTCTTCCCTTGTCCTTTAATGCCTGAACCAGCAATCCCCTTGGGAATGGGGAACTGATACCCCACTCTAGTTTTGGAAGAAAAAAACTATCAAGAGCTGGGGGCTCATTCAGACCAGTTTGCAAGGGACTTAGAAATTGAAAAGCTGCCGGACGTTGTGTTTGGAGGGGGCCACTGAGAATTCTCATGGGTTGGGTTTATTGGTTCCCTTTATGGGATTGTGGATTTAGAGCTAGAAGGGACCTTAGTGAGTGAGCATCTGAGGCAGAATTTGAGCCCGAGGCCAGTCCCCTGTCCCCTGTCCCACACTGCTTCTTGCCTAAAGCTGCCATACATGGCAGGTATATAATTAATGGTCGTGATGATAATGATAGCACTTGTTTCAGTAGAGCGTTATCTCGTTTGATCCTCATCTGGTAGGTGGCACAAGTATTATTATCCCCATCTTCCAGATGAGCGGAGGATTGGAAAGGTGAAATGGTGTGCCACGGTCACATAGCCAGTAAGTGACAGAGCTGGGTCTGCTAATCGCACCTCCGGATCCCAAGTCTCCTGCTTTTTCTACTACGTTAGACAGCACCTCTTCCATCTCTTAAAATTCTATGACTCCGCAAGGGAGTTCAGACCATGTAGTCCATCAACCCTCTCATTCGATGTAAGACTTCCTCATGAGCACTATGTTCTAACCACTAGGCAAAGGATAAGATAGATGTACAGCTTGTGTAGTAACTCTGATACCCATGAAGTATGAAAAGAACCAGAAGAAGGCCTCTGACACTAAAGCAGCACATAGGATCAGAGGCTCAGAGGGCATGGAGGGGCTGTGATCAGTACCAGTGGAGGAGTTGCCCACACTGGGGAGTACACAGATCCAATGCAGTCCAGTTAACTAAGTACGGGGAGAAGGTCTACAGAAGGCATAGAAAAGAGGGTCCTTGCCTTCCAGAAGTTTATGGTCCAGTGGAAGAACTAGCATCTCCTCTTCCCTGTATAAATGACTGGAAACCTACTTCCAAGAATCATATAAAATGAAGTATATAAAGGTATAGGTCTAGCTGAAAGAAATTTTTTAATTAGCTTGGCTTTCCAAGGGCACCGAGGGATTTGGTATAGGTACCATACTCGGGGAGCTGCCAGCACGGATATTTGAATTTCCCACACGTGCATTTTCTTTTCCGATTTCGTGATCCTGGCGGTACACGGGCGGTTGTCGGTGGCCAATGAGGTCTGTTCGTTCAACTGCTAAAAATTCAGTCCCTACTCTTATCTGCTTTGTCATCCTTCCTCCCCCTCACCCCCACCCCAAGATCCACAGCAGTGCCCACAGTGTATCTGAGTGTGCATTAAGGGCTTTGCTGAGAGATGAATGGGCTTATGAGGAATCAGCAGATTGTTGGCAGCTGGGGAGAAGTTAATGGCTACAGTGCAAACTGCTCTGGGATTTCCCATCGCTGGGCCGCTACCACCCTGATCCTCTGTGGCCTGTGCGTCGCAAAAGCTTGCGGAGATAGTCGAGTGGTTCCTGAGCATCAAGTGAGCTGCTATGCGGGAGCCAGGCCGGGGAGAGCTTTTCATCCCCAACCTAAGTGTGAGCAGCTTAACTGACCCACCCTTCCACCAGTGTGTTTGCTCGGCTCCTGGCATTATCTTTGTATTAGGTAATGGAAGGGAAACATGTTGATTCTGCTTGCGGACCATGGCATCCCCACATGCCAGTGATCCCCTCGTCTCCTTGGGCTGATATTTAATGCAGAACGTTTGATCTCGGGAGAATTCTGGCCATGGCAATATTAATACTGCTATTTGATTAAAACTCCTAAGCTCTTTGTCTCAAGGCCTCTGAAATTCTGGAATCCATACCCGGTCTGTGTTTATCCCTTTGGCCTATTGTTATGGCTGGTAGGTAATTTGAATGCCTAGTATAAATCATCCCTAGATCCCTAAAAGGTCTTGGAGTTTGCTCAAAGGAGAAGTATCTGGTACATAAAAAAAAAAAGCAACAAGCCTTCCCCATGTGAGCGTGCAGTGAAGCCTTCCATTAATGCTCCCATCTATCTTTTGGATGCCCTGCCTTTCCTGAAACTCTCTTGACCAGCTGATGCCTACAGGTCCACATTTGGTGGGGAGCTGGCCAGCAGAGAGCCCAGTATGTGGTAGGCCCTTCCTCTGTCGGTTGAAGGAAGGGGCTGTGATGCTGTTAAGATGGGATGGGTCGAGTACCAATGGAGCCGATCGGAGAAGCTCAGTAAGTTGGTTGCTTCGGAAAGATCACAGCCAAAGACTTAAAAAAAAAAATACCATAGAATGGGCTTTTGAGTTTAGGGCTCAGGGAAGGTAGGACCGGAAGAGTTGTTCTGCCTCTTGAGACACAAAATAGACCCCAACCGAGGGACCAGAAAGAGATGCTTGTACCCCGTGAAGATGACAGGTACCTTAGAGATCATTTAGCCTAAATTCATCATCCTACAGAAAAGGAAAAAGAGAAGTCTAGAGAGTGGAAGAGGTGGGCTCAGGTCCCTGTAATGAGTCGGTAGGAAAGCCAGAAATGCAAGGTCGGTCTCGTGTACTGCTTTTCCCACTTTATTCAGTCATCTGCCTGCTTGGAAACTACCGGGACTGACACCTGATTCACAACGGTCCCCACGTATGGGTCATCTGTGGGTCCTAACCCTCGGCTCAGGCCTTAGGCGTGTCGGACACTGGATACAGACGTTTGCAGAGGCCTCTGGTTCTCTGCACTCAGACTGGCGATGGGAGGACTCTTGGCCGAGTTGTTTCTTTTCCATAACTAGGGCTCTGAGGCAGAAAGGTCGAAGGGCAGGGAGCAGGGAGAGGTAGCAGGAGAGCTACAGTGCTGTTTGCAGGAAGTTTGAGGCATTTGTGTCTGCCAGAATGAAGTTTCAGCCTTCTTCCCAGCCGCCTTTAATTATGGAGGGTTCAGGAGAGGAAATAGACCATCTTAGAGGGGCTCAGAATGGAAGCAATGTGCTTTATTCTGTAGTCTCTAAACTACCTCTTCTACTATGACAGGCTTTGGCAGTCTTGCTGCCAAGCCAATAACTGGGGTTGGTAGTTTTCCAGGCCAGAACTTGGCACTCGAGGCCAACACGTGTTCTCGTTACATAAGCGTGTGGCCATTAAAATAGTGCACGGGTTGGAGATGAATTGTTGTTTTTAAAGGAATTTTGCTTTAAAAGTCCATCTGGCAAATGATGACGAGACGTTAGATGAACATTTTCGTTGGTGTGTCCCGATGGGTAAAGCAAAATGCCCACTGCCAGTATTGAATTTGAACCTTTGCATCATGCCTTCCTGAGGGGCCTTTCATTTCTGGGATTTTGTAACTGAATGTCATTTAAACCTGCTCTTCAACAGGTTCTTGGATATGGGAACTCTGCTACCGGCCCAGACAGACCCCTATTAGCCATTTTATTTGGGATGTCAGGGCACATGGAAAGAACGCTTAGATGATAAAAAGCTTCCATGTTCAAGCTATCCAGTCGTGAGTCTTCCTCAAGGCTCTACGTACAGTCCCAGAACTCTGGCTGTTCAGCCGTCTATCTCCCACCCACCTCCTAATAACCCCTTCCCCATACTCTGCTTTTCAGCCAGACCGGCCCACTAGCTGGTCCCTAAAGGCAGTAATCCATCTTTGTGTACACCTTTTCCCATGCTCCTTTCTCATCTCTGCCTCCTCTAAGGCTACACTAAAGTGCCTCTGTGAATGTTCTTTCTGTGATTTCCTCCCTCCTCCCCGACTTGCTAATTCTCTCTCCTTCCTCAAATTACCTGGGTGTTATAATTATCTGTGCACATTATATCCCCACAGTGGGATGTAAGCTACTTGAGGGTAATAACTTTTATTTTTTTTAGCCCTGCCTTCACTGAAGATGTCTCTTGGTAGCATACCTTGCCTTTTTTCATGTCTTGGAGAAAACAGTTTCTTTCCTCTTGGAAATGGGCCTTGACCTCTCTCCTGAACCCTATTTCTCCTCCATTTCTCCCATAATTGATTCAGTCTATCCCCCAGCAAACGCTTCCATTGGCAAACTTGCCCAGGTCTCCCCTCTATTTAAAATGAGTGTGACTGTGACCAAAACCCCCCACCAAAAACCCACCTTTGGTTGACCTTGCCTACCCCTTCCAGGTGCCATCCTGTCCTCTTTACTTTGCTTTCAAAATTCTGGAGGAGCGATGCCCCTGTGACAGCCAGGGAGGGCACATGCAGCCCAGCAGCCCTTCTGTTTCTTGGGCTTCCCTCTCTCTGCCACCTATTCCCTTCCTAACTTCCAGAGCAACTCTACAAATATTTATTAAGGACCTATGGTGAGTGTGCGAGGCTCTGTGCGTGCTAGACTCTAAGGATTCTGGGGTAAACAAAACAGACCCTGCCTTCAAGGAATTTCCAATGGGTGAGTGGGGAAGGGAGAGAGGGGAGGAGGTGGGCTAGACATGCCTAAATAAGTAAATACAAAGCAAAGCAAACTGATTTCCAGAGAAGAGGTCTAAAAACACTGAGAAAATGGCACCAGACTTGTGCTTTGAAAGAAGTCATAGTTGTTGTTTTTGGGGGGGAGGTGGAGGGGAGATGTCACTTCCTGAAGCCTGGTTTCGGCCTTCTCCTCTGTACTGGAAAAAGCTCCAGTGACCTTTTCTCAGACCTCGTCTTGTTCAGCTTCTCTGCATCATTGGAACCTATTAAACATCCATTCTCGACACTCCTCCCTTGGTTTCTGTGACATTGGATTTTTTAGAAGCTCCTCCTACCTCTCAGAAATAGTGTGTCTATTTTTTTTTCCTCCTGTGCCCTAACTATGGGTATCTCATAAGCTTCAATCCCTAACTCCTTCTCTCTTTATCTTCATCCCCTCGAGAGGGGGGGGGGGAAGAAGACCTGCTATCTCTGGAACAAGAAATAGACTCCACTGCCTTCCAAGAGAAAGGACTAGATTTAACCAAACTCTGGGCAGGTGATGGATTGGTGGTTTGTTCAGTGCATGCCCCTTGGTCTTTCCTATGCTTTTAACAACAAAATACTTTCCTTTTTCTTGCTTACCAAATTCATACCCATAAAAGATCATTTCCACTGGATTTTATTTTTAACTTGGAACTATATTTTTACTGTCTGCTTATAATCCCCTCCTCATTAAGCAAACCACTTTAGTGAACATAAAACCTCATTTGACTGAGTCAGTTTCTTCTTGTGTCTGAGCCTTCTCTATTTCTCCTATTTTCCCATGAATCCCAGCTTCAATTCAGCTAACATTTATTTGGCACCTCAACCTCTCTCCTCCCCACCATGGCAAAATCTATACCTGCCTCTTTGCTATAAATATAGGCTGACTTAGATGAGGACATGATGGGTGAGAGCCCTTCCCTGGGACTTAGAAAGAAGTCAGGTGTGGGGCCTCTAGGTGGCACAGTGGATAGAGCACCAGCCCTGAAGTCAGGAGGACCTGAGTTCAAATCTGGTCTCAGACGCTTAAAATTCCCTAACAGTGTGACCCTGGGTAAGTCACTTAACCTCAATTACCTCAGCAAAAAGCAAAAAAAGGGAAAAAAAAAGCAGTCAGGTGGCATATTTTGTGTCATTTTGGAGATGGCCACAGTTCTGTTATCACTCACTTGGGGCCAATGAAACCAAGGAATAAATCCAAGCCTCCTACCTACTTGAGGGCCGTGGTTCCTAAGTCATACCACCTTCTAGCTGATGAAGTCACTGGATTGAGTGAGCCTTTGTCATGGAAAGCTCCCTCTTGGGGAAAAGGCTTGTAAAGG
Organism: Myrmecobius fasciatus; assembly: GCA_023553655.1. Classification (NCBI taxonomy): domain Eukaryota; kingdom Metazoa; phylum Chordata; class Mammalia; order Dasyuromorphia; family Myrmecobiidae; genus Myrmecobius; species Myrmecobius fasciatus. Next base: position 196,280 of record JAJPUD010000499.1, read on the forward strand.
GGATATCTGACTTATTCTGAATCAGAAATATTACAGGGTTGACAAAATCTGGAAGGTAGAGACCAGGCCATTGAAGGATTACTCAAGGGATATTTGAATCTGGGAGGGGAAGACTCTCAGGATTTCTGGCCAAGGAAGGAGGAAGAAAGGAAGGAAGGAGTGTTACAACTGAATTGAGTGACCCTTCCTTGTTTCCTTCTTTCCTTCCTTCCCTCCATCTCTCCCTCCTTCCCCTCCTTTCTTCCCTCTGTCCCTGTGTCCACATAGGGTATGGTACCCTTACCTACAGATGCTCTTAAAAGCATTTTTCTTCTTCTCTCTCTCTTGCACCTCTGAACCCTGCCAAGATACCTTGGGGTTTACTGTCTACATTTCTTTCTTATGGACTAATCTGATTCTAATTGGCCACCAATAGGTCTCAGGCCAAGCTCCATTTAGTCATTATTTGGGTGCAGATTGACTCAGTTTGAATGTCAATAACAGTCATTTCTGCTTTGGCCAGAAACCCCGAGGGTCTTCCCTTCCCTGATTCATTTCTTTATTTAGATTTTTTTTTGGGGGTGGGGGGGGGGATTAGGTGAAAGAGGAGATTCTTTGGCTCAGTTGCTACCCAGCCTTAATCACTGAATGGGTGCAACCCCAGACAAACTGAGACCTGTTGAAGACCTTAGTTTAAAAAGGCCCAGGTCTCCCACTGCAGATGTGCAGCTCTCTATCTGGCCACTGGTTCCAGATGGCTCTAGAGGGGAAAGTGAGGCAGGTGACCTTGCATAGCCCTCCCAGCTTAAATCCAATTCACTTGCATGTCTGGGCTGTTATGGTCCTCTTATAGAACAAAAGAAATTTAACTATCTTAACCCGGAGATTTAATTTGTCCTTCCTGTCCCCAGAGGGCAAAATTCAAAGTGATGGGTGTGGAATGGGGGGAAAATGAACTAAAATGCCCTTTGTGGTCCCTTTCTATTGTCCTAATTGAAAAAAAAAATTCAAAAAGTTAGATTAGCTAGACTGTAAAAGAAAATTTCCTTACAATTCTCTCCAAAAGTGGGCTGTGGAGGCACAGAGAAGTGAAGTTACATAAGCAAGCAGTATTCGAACCCAGTTCTCCACTCCAAGCCCAGCATGTTGTGGGGTGAGCGGCCCAAGCCTGAAAGCAACTATTCCCACCCCACCCCCCTTGCCAGCTAACTGTGGAAGGGCGGCTATTCTCTGTGGCCTAGTGAGCCAAGGATCCCTTCTGAGCCTGTAAATGGGTGGCTCCCCCCAGTGTCACACAGGAACACTCCAGTTAAGAAGGAAGGTGAGGCAGGGGGAGAGGAGGCTCAAACACAAATCAAGGAAGCTCCAAGTCTTGTCTACTGATTGCAGGAGCCATTGTCTTAATGAAGCACGAGGCTCAGACTTTATTAAGAGGCTGGGGCTCGGTGAGTATATTGGAAGTGTTGTTTGCTCTGGCAAGAGCCATATGCTGGAGCCTTGCTATCACCCAGCTGGCTGTAGCCTGGGAATTTGGTCTGATATGGGTCCAACTTGGCTCACCTCCAAAAGGGTTTAGTTACCAGAAATACCAGCAGGACTTGATCCGAGCACGGGCTCCCCTGGTCCTGTGGTCCGGGGGTTAGTGGGGCTCCCCTGGAAAGACAGCAGGGAAATTCGCCTCAATTCCTTTTTGGTACATGGAGCTGTAATATCCCTTTTGATCAAAAGAAAGGATGTCTGCAAATTACACACTCCCTCTCTCTCTCTCTCTCTCTCTCTCTCTCTCTCTCTCTCTCTCTCTCCCTATTGCCCAAGACAGAAGCCATGGAGTCTCCTGATTGGCTGTAGAAAAGGTTCCATGGGGGATTGAAATTAATGGACTATAAAAACCAACAACCCCTTCCATAAATGTAAGCTATTATTATCATAAAATGATTCTGTGGAGATGAAAAGGCAGGGAAAGTGAGGCAATTCACAACAGAAAGCAAGGGACTGGAGTTACTCGGGGCCCAGACCTGATTGGCTCACCAGAATAAAAGACCCCGGCCCCTCCGTTTCTTTCAGCATCTACTGAAATTATAACTGACCCGAACAATAATTACTTCTCCCTGTGTAACCGCTTAGCGTTCCCCGCTCTCACCCAAGCCCAGAGGTAGCCGTTCTCCCCATTTTACAGACTCTGCAGACATTTCTGTGACTGAGGCTTAAGGAGGTGGTTGGATGCTATTGTTGAGCTGGAGTTTGTCCAGGAGAGGGGGAGCGGATTTCAGGAAGAAACTCCCAAGGGGCCGGCTGAGGATGGGCTTGAAGGAATTGGAAATACTTCACCTAAAGAAAAGAAGAATTAGGCCTGGGGGTGGAGAATGGAACAGCTGTATTCAAATATATTCCAAGGCTCATTGTCTTTGTCGGAAGACTTAGCCTTGTTGGCCTTGGCCCTAGAGAGCAGAACTGGGGGCAGAGACACAGATTTTGGCTCAACCTCAGGAGTGATTTTCTACCAATTAAAGCAGACAAATTAAAATGGACTTTTTTTTGGGGGGGGGGGGGATAGTGAGTTTCCGGGTCACTGGGGATTTTTAAGCAGAGGCAGGATGATGTAGAGGAGATTCAGGCTTTGATGACCTCTGAGTTACCCTTCCACCACTGCAATTCTAGGATTCTGTGACTCCCAAGTCCATTGTTCTTTTTGCTAAGTCAGATTACTTCATTAAACTTGAACTGGGACATGGCAGACGTCCCTGTCATTCAGGATATGCTAGACTGTGGTCATATGATTTTCCTGAAATATCACAGTCCCATACCGTGCAGGTCAGCCCTGAACCCATTAGCCCACATCAGGTGGGTCCGAGACCAGGACAGTAAAGCCTGGCTTTCATTTTTATTAGGAGTTATTCTTACTAGGAAATACGCTTCAGGAATTGTAGCCAAACCAACACACTTGATATTCGAGGAGGAAAATGTGATTGCTAGAAGTTTACTGATGACTAATCGAGGCATACATCTGTACAACAAAGTTCCAGCTGGTGGGAAAAGATGGAGGGGGAAGGGACAGTAGTAAATAGCATACTACACACACACTCTCTCTCTCCTTCCTCTGTCTCTGTCTCTGTCTCCTTCTCTCTCTCTCCTTCCCTTCCTCTATCTCTCTCTCTCTCTCTCCCCATCCCTCCCTCCTCTCTCTCCCTTCCTCCTCTCTCTCACTCTCTCTCTCCCCCCCCTCTCTTTTTCTTTCTCCTTCCCTCTCTCTCTCTCTCTCTCTCTCTCCTTCCATCTCTCTCTGTCTCTGTCTCTCTCTCCCCCTCCTAAACTGGAGATGTAATTGTGAAATCCAAACCCTGCAGGAGAGTATGTCCCATGGTTCTAAAACCCTGATTGACAGAGAAGGCAAACTGTGGATTGAGAAGGCTGTGTGTGCTCTTGAGGGCCAGGGTCTCTCTGCACCTGGCTAAAGCTCCCCCCACTCTGAAGTGGTATTGTGGTAACCAAGAGGTATTAGGCCCAGGCCTCCAAGAGTTAACCAATGCCCAACTTGTTCTCTGGCTTTCCTTCCTGGAAAGCCATGGATTTGCAGCCCCTTCGGGAGGGTGACCATTTCCAGAGCTATAATGTAAGGCTCATACCACCTAAGGCTTTCTTCAGATCAACTTGGGAGAGGAGAAAATGCAGGAAAATCAGTCAGTCACTAAGTATTTATTAAGCACTTACTATGTTGCCCAGCATTGCATTCAGTGACAAAGTTACAAAAGGAGGCAAATGAGAGTTTCTGCCCTCAAGGAGCTTACCATCCCAGTTAGGGTTTGTCTTTCCATCTAATGTCATTTGAGTCTGGCCAGCCGTGTGAACTAGGACTACAGGTTTCATTGTCTCCATTTTAAAGATGAAAAAACTTAAGCATCCCATGGTTCCGTTTTCTGCACCTAAGTAAATAGAGGAGATGGGATTTGAACCCAAGGCTCTGCTGACTTCAACTCCAGCCCCGTGGCCTTTGGACAAAGGCTTCCCCACTATCGGTGTGGCCGGGCCTACCCAGATGCCTTTGAATTGACCAGGTACCATATAAAGAGCCCTAGGCTTGGACGCTTTGCTTCCAGTCCTTCCTTCTGACGATCGCTAGCTTTAGGAGTCTGGCCAGATCATTCCTTCCCCAGGACCTCAGTCTCCTCCACAGTGAAATGATGGAGTTGGACTGAGCCTATTAAACGGAAGGATGCCTGCAGGGACATACTGACTTAGAAAAACTACATGGTCACATTGCCCGGGCCTAATTGCATTTTCACTTATTTTGTGAAAGAGTTCCCAATTATATTTTAGTCCAGTTCTAACTGCACTCAGGAGCGTGGCCAGCAGATACTTGCGTGATTGGGCATCTGGACTAGATGGAGTGAGGTCCCTTTTCCTTCTTAATCCATGACCCTATAGGAGGGGACTTAGCTTCCTTAAATGGGCCAGGTTTCAGAGAACTACTGCAGCTACTCTGGGATTAACTGTTGAATGCGGAGCCTTTTCTTTCCATCACCCACTGGATTAAAAGAAAGCCTGGCTTTTATTCTGGAGCTAGAATGGCTCTGTGTTAAATTGCCTAGCCCCCTCCCGACACCAATTTTTTCTGTCTTTTGGCCCCTGTTGGCAAAATCTCCTGCTCCTGGTTCCTCACTCACCTGTCCTGCTTATTGTTTTGTTTTCTCCTCCCAGCAGATGGTTGGGGGTTGCTAAAGAGAGCAGGTGGTATCCTCATGCTGGGTCCCACCCATAGGCCTTAATTTATCTAGTTTCCTGATTAGGGGGAATAGGGAAAGGGGGGGGAGCAACGGGCAGTACATAAGGAAGGCTTTGTGCCCCTCAACTGTCTGCTCACTTCCACTATTTTCAGATGGTTTGGGGTATATTACAAGTCTGTCTGGTCAGGAGAGTCGAAAAGGAGGGACGGCAGAAGAAGGCATGAATTGGAAAGTGGCTAATTCCAATTATACTCTTTATTTCACGTACCTAATCTCTCTTCTTTCATTTAATAGCCTCTCAGTAGTTTGCTGACACAAGCCTAGAATGAAATGGATGCTGTTCCGCTCGTGCCTGTTGAAACAGTTTATCGAGAGTAGGTTTTTTATTTTGCTTTATACCAACTCTAGGTCCCTTTGATTGACACATGGGTAGACAAAGATTGATTGATTTGATTGATTGGCAGGGTTTGAATTACAGCAGCTCTCAAATAACTAACTTGAAAAGTAGATCACTACTTCTCACAGTGTACCAGAGTTTAGGAGCTGAGGATTAGCAGCCTTCGTTGTTGGGAATGTTCTTGCATGTCTCCGAGTTAGAGGCTAATGTTCCATTACACATAGCAGGCACTGGGGGATAGAGAGATCATTTGGTGACGATTTCCACTTCCCTTCCCTTCTTCAGCTTAAGCCCTTGCCAGGGGACGCGACTAACTCACCCTGAAATTTAATTGGGCAAAAATAATACCTCGGAATAATGATATGGATTTGCTTGGGGGGGGTGCATGCTGTATGTCATAAAGTGGGGTATGGGATTTAAGACTTGGTAATAATCCACCAATTAATCGATTCTGTTATATTTAGGAACAGGTGAAATTTGCAATAAACTCAAATGTCTTGTTTGAGCAACATGCTAGCTTGTCAAACCCAGGGGGTATGTTTTTGTAGGAGAATAATAATTATCATAGCTGGGGCAGCTAGGTGACGCAGTGGATAGAGCACCAGCCCTGAAGTCAGGAGGACCTGAGTTCAAATTTGATCTCAGACACTTCCTAGCTGTGAGACCCTGGGCAAGTCACTTAACCCCAATTGCCTCAGCAAAAAAAAAGCAAAAAAAAAAAAATTTTATCGTAGCTATCATTTATATATACATGTACATATATATACATATATGTGTATATACATATATACACATATGTGTGTGTGTGTATATATATATATATATGTATATATATATATAGCCTAAAGGATTATGAGGTGCTTTATAATAGGATTGTCAGAACAACCCTGTGAGGGAGGAATGTGCTGTTATTATCTCCATTTTCCAAATGAAGGAGACAGAAGTTAAGGAGAACAGAACTATGGAATCCATTTCTCCTTTTTACAATACTAAAGGAGTAAGGGAGTCTCTTAGACGAATGGAAGGAATCTCAGAAACTGTCTAGCCCACTGCTTTTTCCTCCAATGCCATATTTTATGGAGGAAAAAAGTAAAACCCAGAGAATGGATTATAGGTCCATAGATAGAGAGAGAGAAAGACCCCAGAGATAAGATATCCCAAACCCACTAGTTCATGGATGGGGCCGTTTTTGCTTTGTTTTGTTTACTGGGGATGTGATTTCCCCCCATTTTGCAAACCAAGGGGAAGAAACTCTGGGGGCATAGATGGCAATCTGCAGAAGGGATTTTGGCGATCATGAAAGCCCCCAGTCCTCAAGTTTTCCCGAGTGGGAACCTAAACCAACGTGTCTTTGTTTTCTCAGTGGTACTGTATAGATAGCATCATGGGACAAATTAGTAATAGCTTTTTCTTTCTTCTGTGATCTCTCAGGTCTGTGAAATTCTGAGGAACTTCTACTTAGCAAGAGAATTAACTGCCTTGTCACCAATTTTTGCTCTCCTTGCCCAGTCTAAATCAGGTCAGCTTGAGAGGCTGCTGATTGAGCCCTTGATTCCAATGTTTTGTGGAGAGCTAGATCTAAGGAGAGGTGACAGTGACCGTGATGATAAATCACCACTTCAGGACAGTGTCAAGTTTCTGTGAGTTACAGAGGGCTCCTAACCGTCCCAGGGAAGGCACGTCTTGGTTTTTTGTACAATGAGTTGTCTTTCTCTCTCTGAGCCTGGACAGGCCCAGGGCACCAATCCAGGATGGTCAAGCACAAAGAATACTGTCTTCTACCTAGCACCTAGTGCCTTCCCTGGGATAGAATTATGAGTAGTATGCTGTTCCCAAGTGCTTTCAAGTCTTTGCCAAAAACTTGATGCTGCCTGGAGCTGGTGATTTATCATCATTGTTTTCATCTAGGTGGTATGGTAGATAGAGCTCTGGATCTGGAGCCAAGAAGACCAGAGTTCACATCTGGCTTCAGCTGCTCACAGGCTGTGTGAACCGGAACAAGTCACTTTACCTTTCTTAGCCTCGGTTTCCTCATCTGTAAAATGGGGATAGTAACAGCACCTACCACCCAAGGTGGTTGTGCAAAGGATCAAATGGGTCAATAAAGTACTTTGCGAATATTAAAGCACTGTCTAAATGGTATGGTCATCATCCCTTTTGAAATGTAGTTCTTTACAAAGCCTTCGAGAATCATACACATAGAGAAGGAAGGGACCTCAGAGGTAAGTTAGTCTACCGCTCTTCTGGAGCATTCTGGGCGAGGGGTCCTCCGGACACTGCATGGAGATGTGCAGAGAAGGATAACACATTAATTCCCCCAGGACATCCAGTTGCAATTTAGGAGTGCTCTAATTACCTTTCCTGATGTAGAGCTGAAATCTGACTCCCAATAATTTGTGCCTAGTTTGGCCTTTGGGGACAAACCACACCAGTCTGACCCCTTCTTCCACAAGACAGCCCTTCGAATACTTCAAGACCGAGGACGTGCCCTTCTTAAGTCTCTTCTTCTCCTGGCCCGTGATTCCCAGTTTCTTCAAGTTCTCCTCCTGCAGCATGGTTTCCACTCCCCTTTCCATCCTGGTCATCTTCTTCTGGGCACTCTTAGCCTAAAAGTCAGTACCCAGACTCCTACACAAACACTCCAAATGTGGTCTGTCCAGAACAAAGTATAGCAGGACCATGACCTTCCATGTTCTAGACACTGCTTTTCTATTTGAATTGTTCTTCATCGTGGTGAAACAGATGGAGGAAAGCTCCAGGAGCCTGGCCTAGTCAGGCCGCTGACAGTGGCAGGCAAGGACGCTAGCTAGCTATTCTCTTCCAAGGGACAGATGGGGAAAAGCCCTCGTTTCCTAAAGTTCCTAGAACTCCTGAAGTCAGAAATGCCCAGTTCCTGACCTCAGCGTTAAGGCCTTATGTAGCCAGCCCACACCACCCTGTAGTTCCTGGAGCAGTGGTGACAAGAGATGCGAGGATATTGCGGAAATGAGCACTGGTCTGGGAATTGGAGACCTGGGTTTCAATTCCAGCCTTACTACTAACTCCCCGTATTGTTGTTGTTCAGTTGTTTCGATTATGCCCAACTTTTGTGAGCCCATTTGGGATTTTCTTGAGATACTGGAGTGCTTTGCCATTTCCATCAGCAGCTCATTTACAGGTGAGGAAACTTGGGGCAAACAGAGTGAAGTGACGTGCCCAGGGTCACACAGTTAAGTGAGTGTCCAAGACCAGATTTGAACTCTGGAAGAGGAGTCTTCCTGACTCCAGCCCTGGCACTGGATCCACTGCAGCGCCACCTAGCCGCCCCTATCTACTTGTGCAGTAACCTTAGGCAAATGACTTCTCTGAGGGCCACAGGTTCCTCCTTTGTAAAATAAGGTGGTAGGCTACATGAGTATCTAGGATGTTCTATGTCTGTGGTCCTTCTTAGAAAGTCAGAAAGGATGTTATTGTTAACCAAGCTAGGTGTATGAGCCCTGAGCCACTCTTGGAAGTGTCAGTCCTCCCAACTGGTGTGACTACAAAAAGGTACAGAGCAGTTCTTGAAATCTGTAGGTTGGAATGGAAAATTGCCAGATTGGGTTTGCTCCTTTCATGACTGCTTTCTGTCCGTGCTGCTTGAAACCCTTGGGGCTGATGTGCAGATAGCTCTCATGGAAGCTTGTCTAAGCCACAAACACTCAAGTATGGATGGCTGAGTACAGCAAACACTTTGCCTCTGGCAAATGCTGACCACTTTGGGTTGACAGTGTGTGGTATTTTTAAAAACGAGGCAATCAAGAGCAGCAGTAAACCTTGGGTCAGTTTAGTTAAACCCTTGCTCCTTGCTTCCCTCCCCTTCCTCTGTGCTTCCCCTTTCTGCAGTAATAAGAAGAGCTCTGGTTGCCATAATGCCTTAAGGTTTACAAAGCATTTTTTCCCACAACAACTCTGAGATGGAGGTAATAATAATTAGTTGACATTTTTATTGTTCCTCGAAGGTTTACATCTATTATCTCATTTGACCCTCACAGCAACTGTATAGATATGATATATAATAGTAACGCCATCTTAGAGGCCATGTCTCCCATGGCAGGGAGAAAGGTGGGGGAGAAGGGAGAGGGGCCAAGGGAGAGAAAGCTTAGACAGACCATGCAGTTGGCCAGCGACTTGGGCTCAGAATTTAACAGGAGGAGGAGAGCTGGTTGAATTGTCTCAGGGAAACTGCAAAGCTTTCCTGGGCTTCTGCTAGAAACAAGGGCCCATCTTGATTTTCCCAGTATCGTATGACTCCAAATCACAGATTACTATAGTGTCTGAAGATTTGGAATTGAGTATTCCACAGATGGCAATAGAAAGGCACATGGTGGGCGGAAGCAGGCTGCAACATAGAACCAATGGGAAACTTCAAAGAAGAGTCAGTCAGAGCTATCAGAAGGGAAAGAATGCACTGGGGTGGGGGAGAAGACTACTTCCATGGTGAGACCGAAGGGCCCTCTGCTCCACTGCTACTCTCTCAAGGGCAAAACGCCCCACCCCCAACTCAGCACATTACAAACTTAGAGAAAGAGATGGGCAAGAACTGTGTGGGACCCACAGACGTGGTCTGGCTGAGATCTAAATTGTTGGCAAGAGCATCAGCGGGGGCGCGGGTCAATGAGATGATGTTAGCACAGCTGAATTTCCTAAGGAACAACTAGAGAGGATGAGCTTTAGAATGTGGAGTTCAAATTCATCCCTCAGTGAGCTGTGCCGTAGAAGTGTTGATTCATTGGCAGTCAGAGGGCCTTCTTAGCAGGGGTAGAATCTTTCCCCCCCCCCCCCAGCACCCCTTTGCAAAGGTTAGTCAGTGAGTCAGGGCCTTTTTTAGGAGTCAGTCAGCTTCTAGGATTCCCTGCCATTCTCAGCTCTCATTTCTTGAAATGCAGGAACATCCTGCTTCTGTGGTACAGGGGGATTTTCTTTGTGGTGTCAAATCCCACTGCCTGCGTGTAAACTGTTTATAATCACGTATGCGTTTGTAGGCCGACACTTACCACTGTTCACAATCCAAACCTGGTGCCAACTGCAATGTAGTCATTTCTTAAATCTTTACTAATGATAATAATACATCAATTTTATCCTGATGTGATAACAACGATATGGTTTCGTAATAGTAATGATAAATCATTAATAACATCAGTTCCGGTAAGGCGCTGGAGGGTCTCCCCACCCACCCCCTCAAAGTTCCATAGTGGTAAAGGAGACCCCCAAGATGCAGAATTTGGGAGGTTTTGTCATTATCTAGGAATTTGCAACCACGTGATCAGGCAGCCAAAGGGGGGGGGGGGGGGGGAAGTGTTCTGGTCTCTGTGAAGAGAGGCACAGTGTCCAGAACTAAAGAAGGAGGGGGTAGGCTTGTTGTCCTGTACCCAGATCAGCTCACAGCTGGTGCATTCTGTTCAGTTCTGGGAACCACATTCTAAGAAGGTTATTGATAAACCGGAGTACATCCAGAGAAGGTCAAGCAGGTTGATGACTATGTCCAAATAATTGAAAGGTTGTCATGTGGAAGGGGGATTAGGCTCATTCCATTTGGCCCCAGAGAACAGAAATAGGGACAATGAGGGGGGAAGTTGAGAGAGAGGTACATGTTGGCCTAAGTGACCTTTGAGGTGCCCTCCGCTGTGCTTCTGGGAAGCCATTGATATCCTCAGCAATCTGCATTTGATGTCCTCATATTGTTGTTTAAGAATCCTCTTTTTGGGGGGGGTGATCCTCCACAGGAGGAGAGGGCAGCCCCCCAGATTGTTATACTCTGTAAATAATTACCAGCTGGCCTGATGATGACTGACAGCTCAGTCCGTCAATGCCATTGATGGAAACAGGAAAAGGGAGTGTCTCAGGATGATCTGTGGCGTCCCATGAGTACAAAATCCCTACACCATGGCCCTGATCATGGCCCATCATCTTTTTTCCCTGTCTCTCTCCCCTTGATTTGCACTTTTTCCTGAGAAAACCCTTGTGTCCAAAGAATTTGAAAGAAGATATTCCAGCTGATGAATATCAGTTGTTTACATATTTGGTAAGTTGCAGAAATGGGAAGAGAGAATCATTTTTCTTGGTGAAATTAATTTCATTGATATCTTTTGCTTTTCCATTGCCTTCTTTTCTCAGTACATCCCTCCCTCTCTCCCACTCAGAGAGCCATCCCTTATAACAAGGAAGAAAAAAAGAAAGGAGAAAAAAGCAGTTCAGCAAAACTAATCCACACATCAATCAAGCAGGACAGTATATGCAGTGTTCCATATCCATAGTCATCCTCCCTCTTCCCCCCCCCACCACACACACACACACACCCCCTGCAAAGAAGGGAAGGAAGTGCAGAGAATGATTTTCAATAGACCCAAAATGAAGTGCTGACTTCACTGATATTGGCCATTGTGGAGGAGGTAAAATTTGCCTAGCAAGCAAGCCAGGCCATGTTAGTGAGCCTGAGCCCCTCGCGTGCTGTGCTGGCCACTCGCAAAAGAGGTTACAACAATATAGATCTGAGTCGAGGTTCTATTTTACTACATGAGCTGTTTCTTAATGAGCAAAATCGTGCTTAAGAAAATCCGGTACACGAAAATATAAACTTGTCAGCTAGATAAAGTCAGCAATGTTTTATCCATCTAACAAAGAGATTCTTTGCTTTACCGAAGGCTCTACCCCGAGTTCTCTGAACTCCGTTGGGAAGTACTGTCTCTTTGCAGGGATTTTCAGTGAAGAGTCCAAAATAACAGTGACATGGGTTCACGCGATCAGGGGATTATAAAATTTAAGTTGGCTAGGACCTTAGAGAGCATCTGCTGCAACCCCCCAATTTTATTGAGGAGAAAAATGAGACCCAGAGAAGGCCATGCAAGTGGATTATAAAGAGCACTATATTTGGAGTGTGTTCTTTCCATTTAGGATTATGAGGGGTTGGGAGATCCATTCTCTAGAGACTGGAAAACTACCTGTAGCCAGAGGCCTCTGAAATTCACCGGGAGTGCTGCTGTGATTGGTTCTGTGTATTGCCAAGGAGATGTCATACTGGCTTTGGAAATGCATTCCCAGTGGGACCTTTGAGTCACCCCGCCAAGTGGGGCTGTCTATGGGATATGGAGCCCTAAAGATGGCTCCCCTTTCCCATCCAAGACAACCCAACCCCAAAATACCTCCCTACCTATTAGGCTGATTCAGACTTTCCTCCACCATAAGCTTCCAGTTGTTGTTGTTTTAATTAAAATACAAACTGGGGGTGGGGAGAGAACCTAAAGAAAGGGAGCTGGAAGCCTGAGACAAACCACTTCCCAACTCGATGAGGGCTCATCCTGCTTCTCAGTGCCCAAAGTGAGGTGCCTCTGTGCTATAGAGGGGAATGTTTATTGAATGATCAGCTCTGCCATTCTATCCCTCACCCAGAAGAAAATATAGACAGCTTTTGCAAGGGGACTAAGGGAGATTTTTTCCCCCTGTATACCTCAAAGTGTAGGAAGTTAAAAATAAAACGTTCGTAATTTATGCCTGGTAGATTTCCGAAAGAACGGTGCAAACAATTTGGATTTTTTCCCCTTCTTTGCTAGCATTGTGAACAGGGCCTGTGCATTGGTGAGCCAGACCACCTCCAAGAAACCTTTGCCTTTTTTTTTTCATTCTATGACTAAAACCGTAAAAAAGTTCCCATATTGTCATATTTTCAAAGTAGACTAGAAATAATGTTGAGTTCAAAGCTGAACTTGGCCCAGATCAAAAGGACTGTCTTTGTTCCTTAATAATTTGAGGGGAGGGAGAACTATCACATGCTCTGCAATGAATTTTAATGATTGTTTATCAAGTCATATGAGATCACATTGGTAGCTTTGTCTACTCTGCTCTTTCTTTTGCGAATGAATTTGAAGTTCTACAGTGTGTAGAAAATTGATGTTGGTATGAAATCATTCATTTCCAAATAATGCTAGCTGTCATAATAGTCCCCTTTCCCCATCCCCCCAAAAAGCAAAGTACTGGACTGGGAGTCAGGAAGCTGGGTTTGAATTTTAGTTCTGTGATTTACGGTGTGACTTTTGGCGGGTCAGCGCTGCTCTCTGGGCCTTAGTTTCTGTCTCCGTAATGTGAGGGAGTTGGACATTTATTAAGTGCTTACACTGTGCTAAGTTCTGGGGTTACAAAGAAAAGGCTCTTGGTTCCCATTCTAATGGGGGAAACTATGGATATGAATAGGTGCATACATAAGAGATGTGTAGGTGAAGTTTGCACTTGCGCAGGGGAGAGTAATTCGGTCAGACATAGGAAATGCAGTATCATGAATGAGGAAAAGCAAGTAGGATGATAGGTCTGGATTGTAGAAAGTGTGGAGGGAAATAATGTGCAAGGAAATGAGGGAAAAAGTAGGAATGAATTTGTGTTGTGGAAAGTTCTAAATGCCAAACAGAAGATTATCTATTTGATCTGGGAGACAATAGGGAGCCACTGGAGTTTACCGTATAAAGGAGAGTGACCTTGCCGGACTAGTGACCTTGCCGGACTTACGCCTTAGGAAAATCACTCTGACAGTTGAGTGAAGAATTGATTGGGCTGGTGGGAAATTGGATGCAGAGTGCCCAGGCTCTTTCAATCATCCAGACAAGAAGCATTGAGAACCTAAACTAGAGTGGTGACTGTGTGAGTGGAGGGAAGAGGAGGTACTTGGGAGATGGATGGGGGGAGAAATGATAGAAGTTGTCCACTGGATCTCTAAGGTTTCTTTTAGCTCTTACAGCCCAGGATCTCAGAAGAAAAAAAAAAAGGAAGAGGCAAAAATGATATGAAAATTATCCAGAGTAATAAGGAAGTCAGCACAAGAAGGGACCCCAAAGGCCATGTAGTCCGACTCTCTACAGTGGGCCAAATCCTGTCTCCACATCCCTGGCAAATGGTCATCTGATGACCTGTGGTATTGAAGACTCACTGTCTTCCAAGGCAACGCATCCCATCGTGGTTTCACAAGTTCTAGAACTGGAAAGTCTCCTTGGACATCCCCTACTGACCAATCCCTTCATTTCCTAGATGGGGAAACCTGTCCAGAGAAGAAAATAGACTTGTCTACTATGAGAGAGTAAGCGACAGAGCCGAGATCTGAATCCAGATCCTTGGCTTCCAAATTCAGAGTTCTTACCACCGAATCATCCTTGCTCCTGTGCTACTTGTAGACAACTGAAATTGCTAGAAAGTTTTCCCTTATATTATACCCAAATCTACCCTATCTGTAAATGTCCACCCGTGGTCTGTGGACCACTTTTTGCGATAAAGTTTTTGGGTTTGTTTTGTTTTTAATCACTCAAGGAAATACTAAATTCCAGTAGAGGTTAGTAAAAATACAGATGTATTTTTTCCCATCCCCATTCATTGGCCCCCTGAAATCTGTCCACGGGCCCCAGAACCCCTGGTCTAAGAAGTACCCAGGAATGGTTGATTAAGGATCTGCCAAAAACAACAGATGGAGTTTAGTTGACCCAGAATCCTGTAGTGCTGATTTTGGAAGTCAAACCAGAACAGTGAGGAGTTTGCAGCAGTTACAAGCACATGACCTAAAATGGCAAGTGTCTTTGTGAAATTCTCAATTCCATTCTCATCAGAACCGCTCCAGAGCCATATCAGTGCACCTACTTTGACCTTTGGACTTTGGCCTTCCAATGGGGCCGGAGAAAAATAGAGAAAAGAATCTGACCCACCTCTGGAAAAAAAGAGCATACGAATATATCGTGGACTACAAACCGAGTCACAGATCATGGGACAACAGAGGAGGAAACACTGAAGCACACCTTTTTCTTTTTAAATTTAGAGAGAAAAGTGTATCTGATAATTGGCCTACTGACCTATCTATCCACTGCTTAGCTTGAAAGGCTGAAGCTAAGAGGGTTCACTTGTCTTTTTCTTTTCCCTCTTCTCTCTTTCTTGGCGTTCTCTATAATCCTCCTTTACTAAGGCCTTGTTTCAAGTTGGTCAGCATTTGAATTGTACTGCTAGGGCTCTGTGAGGTCCAAGTTTTATGACTAGCATTTGCAAACCCTCACCATAAAGTTGGAAACAACACATTTGTCTCGAAAAGATTTCTAAGTACGATCAAAGGAGCCTTTGAAAGGAAGCCCGAGAAAGGCAAAGTACTACACTATATCCTGAAACTTCTGGCACCATAGGGCCTAAATTTAACCCCTAGGGACAGTTGGGTTACCCAAGATCCTTGGCTATAGTGAATCATCTTTCTTGTCCCAATATTTGGAGTGTTCCAAATCTCAGTGTTTTGAACCCTAAAGATTAGAAATATCTCATGGCCCATGACTCGTGTTTGTTTATTTGAGGGTCCTCTTGTTGTTAGAAAGGCGTAGGGTTGGGGGTAGAAGGTAGAGAAAGAAGGGCATGGGGCAGTCCTTCCTGGGTTCTAGGTTGGATTCTCCTGTTCCAGAACAGGTTCCAAGACTATACAGCCTGCAAAAAAAGTGAGAGAGAACTATGGATGGTACCTATTTGGCCTCCCGCCCTGGCCTGTTTCTTGCTCCCATTCCATTGCCCTTTCCCCAACTTAGCAGTGTCTCTCTAAGGCCCCAGAAACATTTGCTTGTGTGACTGCCTGATCTTCTCTGCCTTCAGTGAAGCTCTTTATTCTAGAACTGTGCACAGATCAGCCACTCTCTCTCCTCCTGCTAGTTGGCAGTACGGCCCACAGAGAACTTGGAGATGTTTCAGGCCCCTTTGTCCTGGATTGGCAGTCTCCTCTGTGAGAGCCTGCTATCCTTTAGAGGTGTTACAGGTTTGGGGAAAACTCTAAGCAGTCATTATTTCTGGACTGAAACCAGGTAGGGGTGTGTGTGTGTGTGTTTTTAAAAGGGAGAAACCTACTTCTTGAAGCTGTGAAATAAGGAGACTAAAACTTCCTGACCTGGGACCTAGACACAGCTGCTTGTGAACTCTGCCTGGGAACTCTCCGTACACCAATCAGTCAGTCAGTCAGTCAGTCAGTCAATAAACATTTATTAAGTGGACAGGTGATCATTTAGAACTCCAAGCCCAAATTAGACACGCAAGGGGAACTGCTGCCTGCCTTCTCTATTGTTTGCAAGGGTACGGTATCCATGCTGGGGGCTCAGCTTTAAGTATAAGCTAGTCAGAAAAGCAGCATGGCGATCATTAGGTCAACCTCACATTTCCTTGTAAGACTGCCTTTTTTCAAAAGTTATCTAAAGCTATGTTCAAGAGGAAGCCCGTCTAATCCGAGCCATCCTACCCCCCTCCCTTGGCATTTAGCTCCATTTCAAATTCTCTCTCCTCCTTTCCTCTCTTGATTAATCAGGACACAGGTAGTATATCTCCTTTCCGCCCCCCACTCCCCACAATTGTCCCTTTTCACTTGTGGCTGTGGTGTTAATCCCATTGATATACAGGGTGTGGTTATTAAAATGATAGCCACAGAAAATTGTATTTAAGAAAATCTGGCCTGGCATGAGGAGTGAAACCAGTGAAAGAACCATTGTGTTCAGGGAGCATTTTTCAAGAGGTCGGGATGAATAATTCTCTCATTTAAATGGACTGAGTGACTCATGTCTTCATTTTATTTTAAAGTCCAAGGCTTTGTAGCTTCCTCCACATTAAAGATCTTACCTGTCATTTGGTATTTCTCCAGTATTCATTTCCATAATGAGCATTGGTCGAGTACCTACTATGTGTTGGGCACCGTGCTAGGAATTGGTCATGCGAAGAAAAATTAACTGACCCTTGTCTTTGGGGGGTTAACATTCTAAAGGTGTGTTGAGGGGGAGGAGGACTAAGGAAATATAAGAAAATCTGAGGAGGAGAAGAAGGTCACTAGCAGCTGGGGGAGGGGAGATCAGGATGGGAGGTGGGTACCCAAGAGGGGAGGTGCAGGAGATGGGACCTGAGCTCTGTCCGAAAGGAAGCCAAGAATCGGAAGAGGGCGAGGTGAGGGGTGAGTACGTGCCGGGCACGGAGGACAGCCTGAGCCGAGACGGGAGGTGCAGGGAGATTGAGGAAGCATCTTTGAAGGAGACGGTTGGAAAGCTTAATGTCCATATTGATGTGTCACTTAGAAAAAAATTGGAACATGTGTCGCTTGGAAGATTATTTCAGACATACTGGCTCTGAGGAATGAAAAAAAATATCTTAGATTTTTCCTAGTTAGCTCTTAAATGTCTGGCTTTGGCAGCGGCTCATCCGATTGATGATTTCTGCTCGTTTCATTGCACTCTCCCATTAATTGGGCAAAGAAGACTTTTTACATAACTATTTGGCGTGCTTAACATGTAAGGGGCTTAATGCCCGATTAGAAACGTAATAAAACCATTTAGAAGAAAAGGAGACAAAGAAACAAGTGGAGAAAATATTATCCAGCTCTGGTATCGGCTCGCTTTAATCGGGGTGGGTCGGTTTTACCTTTAAGGTCTCGTTTCAGCCCCTGGCTTCTGTTGGAAGAGCTCCGTCTCACTAATTTCCTTTGCTGCTCGGATGTGCCAAATACTTATTATCTTTTTTCTTTCAGTCACAGGGATCCATTAAGAGGAAACTGGAAGGAGACAGCTTTCCTGACAGCAGTTCATTTGATGACCTTTACCCTCATGACATTAAGAGACCTTGCCTTGATGATGTTACTCTTTCTATGGGACAAAGTACCAACCCCAGTAGCTCATGTCCTGAGATACAGATGTCGCCATTTTCTCTGGATCACAATTCCTCATCCATGGGCATGGCTGACCATTCGGTCCTACTGGAAAATAATCAGATGGGCGGCGATAATGACATTGGATCTTCGTTCAGCATGCCACCAAATACAGAGGTCGGGCAGAAAGGACCAATGGGCGGGCCAGACAGTATGGTTCATTATGATGAAAAAGGAAACAGTCTGCAGACTGTGGATCAGGAGCTTCAAGATCTCCTGGAAGAGCTAACCAAAATGCCAGACCCTTCTCCTAATGATATAGATCTGGAAAATATTCTGGGGAGCAAGCCAGAGGAACCACTCGGAATAGTTCCCGCGCCACCAGCCTTGAGGAGCACTCCTAAACCTTCTCCTCAGACGACTCACCTGGAGAACCACGTTGCCAACAAGGAATTTTCTCCTAGCTGTGGCCAGACGGTGACGAGCGGGTCGCCTCAGCTGCGGCCCTCCTCGGCGGGAGCGAGCTACCCGGCTCATCCTCAAAGCAAGCCTACCACTTCCCCCGTTTCTTCGACAACCCAGACGAAGTGCCAGCCCCGGAATATGCTAACTGGCTCCTTACCCACCTTGTCTGGACCTCACTGGCATCACGCCCACCAACTGAAGGCCCTGGCAGCCAGCAAGCAAGTATCTTCTACAAAACAGCAAATGCCAACATCCAGCTGGTCTACTATAGCATCTCCAGGCCTTTCTCCACCGTACCCACCAGGGTCCTCACCACATCAACAACCGTACAGCCCGCAGAGCATCATGGTGTCTGGGATATCGTCCACCACTCTGCCGGGGAGCAACCTCCAGACCTCTCCCACCGCCTTGCTTTCCAATCTGTCCGTCAGCGGCAACTCCAGCGGCGGTCCCTCCGGGCCCTTTGGTTCGGAGATGATGTCCAGTCCCATCCTCACTCAGCAACAGCAGCAGTTCAGCCCTCCCAATGTCATGCTTTCCAACTTGACCTCCACAGCCATCTCTACTACCAGTATCAAGAGTCCTTCGAGCAGCCTGGTCTCGAGCATGGTCACTACCAATCCATCCTCACCGTACCGGCCCGACAAGCTCTCCAGCCCAGCTCTGCATCAGCAGTCCTTCAGTCCACAGGGCGCTCTGATCTCAAACGTCGGTAACCCCGCGGGCATGCAGCAGCCGCAGCCGCCGCCGCCGCAGCCACAGCAGCAGCAGCAGCAGAACCCGCTCTATAAGACCATAAGCAACAATCCGTCGAAAAATCTCAGTGTGATCCTACAGCAAGCTTCCGGTGGCTTGCAGTCCGGACTGGTGAACGAAGGCCCCAGAAGTCAGGAGCCCTTTTCCTTTGGCAATACCAAGCCCCTGTCCCACTTCACTTCTGAGGCAGCCCCCCAGAAGGTGGCATCCATGGCTGCAAGCTCAGGGCAGCAGTCCCTGCTCCACTACCTGCAGCAGCCTCCGCAAGCCTCCACTCAGCAGCTGCAGGCCCAGCAACCCAACAGTACACAGTTTCTGCTACAGCAGATGATGCAGCAACCGCAGAGGACCCAACGACATATGTCACCTGCCTCTTTGCCTTCCCAGCCTAGACAGGTGAGAGAATCTCAGGTTGGCTTTTGTTGATTTCCTGCTGACTTGGGAAAATGGTATATTCTATTGTGGCCTAATTATGGAGAGCGCATCTAGGCATCGTGACCCTGAGATGGGGCTCGATATGGGGGAAAGCGTATTGAAGCCAGCCGATCGTGTGCGTGTCTGACTGGTTTTTAGCATTAATGAGGTCAGAATTACCGATCTGGGCCCCTATTCAGGTAAGGCAGCCTCCCAAGTGAGTGTGGTTCGGCACCCCCTGGCCATAGATGGGGTATTCTAGCTAGCAGGTGCTTTTGCTCATAAGGGAATTGGTTCAGCACAGCCTAATAACACCACTGGAAAAAATTACTGTACACAAGATCTGATTGATTATTTATTTATTTATCTATCTATCTATTTATTTATTTATTTCAACTTTGCTGCCATCAGCATTCATGCTAGGAGGCTCTTCAACCTGAACTTGCTTACTTATAAATCAGGTTCGGTTCAACCACAAACTTTTATGAAACTCCCACTGTGTGTCAAGAACTGTGCCAAGTGCTAGGGATGCAAAAATGGAAACGTCTGGCCTCAAGGAGCTTTCATTCTATGAGAAGAAACAACATTTTAGGAAATATGAAATACACACCAAGAAAATAATACAAGGTTATTTTTTTTACTCTCCTAGTGGGAGCCCTAGTACTTGGTAGGGGTGAGAGGAATCAGGAAAGGCTTCCTGGAGGAGGTAGGACTTGAGCGGAGCTTTAAAGGAAGCTAGAAATGTTAAGGATCAAAAATGAGGAGGGCATGTGATCCATAAATGAGCACGAGCTAATGGGTACAGAGGCAGGAAACAGAATATTTATCACATGTGGACTCAGAAAGCCAATACGGCTAGATTATGGGTGCACGAAGGAGAAGGCCCAAAGAGATTAGCAGGATCCCTGCTTTCATTGGGGTGCCTAGTCCTTCCACCAACTAAGATTGTAAGCCTTATTGTTCTCTGATACATGTTCTGTTGGATCATGCCTTCTGCTGATGAGGGAGCCTCTGTGCACTTAGCAAGACCACGAGTAGAAGAATAGACAGGGAATGTGTTGCCAGAACTGTCCCAGAAGCCCCTCTGGCTTGGTAGGACCAGCAAGAATTTAGACTTTCTTGAATAGCCTTTGGAAACTCAGGGTCATTTCAACTTGCCAATGGGCCTCCAGAGGAGGACGTTGCCTCAGACTACTCCCATTCTTCCCCAGTGAAGACATTGATTCTTTTCTGCCGTCACTTTGGGAGATGACTTATTGTCTCCTCTATCCTGAGATCTCTTCAAGAGATGACCTTTCAAATGAAGCCCTGTGGAAGGAAGGGTAGTTGAGTCAGACTCACCCTTGGTTTTCACTTCTTTGTGTGGCCTTTCCTTATTTGCTGTGATTCTGGGTTCCTACTTCATTTTGTGGATGCCTCTTAGAGAAGGTGATCCACAGAAATCTTCTTTTGATGAAAGCAGTTTCGGGCATTCTTCTGGCAGAGGATTAAGTGTCCTTCTGGGATTTGATTTAAACGCACACAATGTGATTTAGAGGATGACGTTGAAACGCAGTTATCAAAAGAAATCACGTTCTCCCTACATTTGAGGTTAACAGAGGTTAACAGTCTTCTGCTGGTTCAATGTCCTCATTTTACAGAAGAGAAAACTGAGGTCCCAGGAGGTGAATAGATTTTCCAAGAGTCACACAAAATAGCAGAGCCAAAGTTCTAGGTCAGGTCTTCTGACTTTCAAGTCTAGCCTCCTTCCCACCGTGCTAGGCTGTTCTCTTCTTCCCTTCTTCCCGTGTATTTACTCAGTAGCACAAGGAGTGTTCTCCCCCACCAAAACAGATAGAGCCTAGCCTCAATCTCACGTGGCAGCCAGTCATCTCCAGTAGCTGCCTAAGTGTGAGAACTGCCACAGAGTAGAGGGGGACACATCCAGGGCCAGAGGGTTCTTGCTCCCTGACACTCTTCAGGCACAGGATAAATGGCTACTTTTCAGAAATGCTGCAGTGGGAGATTCTCACTTAACTCTAGGTTGGAATAAATGGCTTTTGAGGTCTCTTCCAGCTCTTAGGTTCCATGTGAATAGAGGATTCTTCGAGGATAGGTTGGGAGTGTCCTCTTTATAACCCAAGGACTAGATCTTCCCCCCTCCCACCAAGGGTGTGAGTTGCCCATCTCCACCTCAAATCAAGGTAAGCCGCCGGGTCTCAATTAGACCTTGGTGCTCTTCTTTATATGGGGAGAACAGCGTGGGGAAGCTGAGAACCGCTGGCTTTCCCGAGATAGCCCTTGGGCTCTGTTCTGTGTCATGTGGAATTGTGTGAGATGGTCATTGCAGAATCCAATTCAGAAAAGCATTTATTCTGTGCCCTACTCTGGCCAAGGCGTTGCCAATGAGTTGCCTACCCTACTGCAGGCCCCTGAGGCTCTTCCCCGTTGCCTGATTTATCTCTCTAATAAATGCTTGTCCACTGACTGACTTATTCCCTCCTTTTCGCTCCATTACCACCTCTGTACTGAGAATATTATCCTCCTAGTCGAGGAGTACCAAGAAAGATTCCTGTCACGGCATGTCAACGTCTCCTGTTAACTGGCCAGACTTCTGGGTTGTGCGATTTCCCCACGTAACTTCCCAGGCTTCGGCGCTTGGTCATGGCGGCTTTTCCAGAGGAAGAAAAGAGAGGGAGGGGAAGTTGGGGGAGGGGTAGACAGAGAGAGGCAGAGACACAGTGACAAAAAGACAGAGAGAGCAGGGGGAGGGAGGGAGGGAGGGAGGGAGGGAGGGAGGATGTGAGATGAGAAAGGGGAGAGACAGGGACAGAAAGGCAGAGAGACAGAATGACAGCGACAGACAGAAAGAAGAGAGAGACAAAGACAAAGATGGAGAGAGACAGAGAGTTCCAGACAAAGACAGAGTTCTAGACAGAGAAAGTCCCAGACAGAGACAGAGAGTAAGTTCTAGACAGAGTTCCAGACAGAAAGAGAGTAAGTTCTAGACAGAGTTCCGGAGACAGAGAATACTAGACACAGAGAGAAAGTTCTAGACACAGAGAGAAAGTTCTACACAGAGAGTTCTAGACAGAGAGAGAGTAAGTTCTAGACAGAGAGTTCGAGACAGAGAGAGAAAGTTCTAGATAGAGAGTTCTAGACAGAGAAAGTTCGAGACAGAGACAGAGTTCTACAAAAAGACAAGAGACAGTTCTAGACAGACACAGAGAGAGAAACTAGCACCAGTGAGAGCATATTGGAGGCAAACTGGGAGAAAGTGGCTAAGATAAGGGTAATTGAGGCATGGTTATAGATGCTGCACGTTTCTCATTTCCAGTCAGATCAAACTTACATAACAGTCATTACCCACTAAAGGGCCTTCCTTCTCAGGCGATTACAACTCCTTGAGCTACCTGTGAATGGCAGGCGCTCTTGAGAGGCTGCACATTTGCTTAAAATCCATATCGTCATTTCTAAGAGCAGATTCTGAATGGAAAATAGAAAGCAAATCCCTGGGAAGGAAGAGTTTGACATAAATGAAAATTCCAGCTGTGTACAGTAGTCCATTTTTCGCTATAGAATGAGGACATTGCATCTTCAGGGAATTTCACTTTCTTATCAGGTGACTGATTTAAACAAAGTCACTCAAAAAAAAAAAAAAGAAAGAAAAAGAAAGAAATCAAAGCCATTCACGCCCATGCTGACAGGAGAAAACTAGCTGGGGGGTTTCCAACCCATGAGGTGCTATGAGACTCTGTCCTTGTTGGTCTGACTCTTGTGAAACCCACCCTCTATCCCCTGAGTGCTGAAAGCCAATATTCATCAAAGTTGAACACAATTCAATTTGCTCTGAGACTTTTAGGATACCCCTTTCTCCACCAGCTCAGCCCCCTAGAGGACTAGAGCTACCCTAGGGTGTTGCAAAAGCAGGATTGAGAAACACCACCTTGGATTTTGCACATGGTAACCAGTGATTAAGAGTTACAATTGCTCAAAGACAAAAACACAGAAGCCCAAAAGGAAATGAACACTATCCTAAAGAATGTTGGGGGAGGTGGGGTCCAGGCGTCAAGCTCCTGTGTTTGTGTATCCGTAATGTGTATTGTGTGTGTGTGTATATATATATATATATGCATATATATATATATATATATATATATGCCTGCATGCAGAAAATGTGCATTTAAGTATGTTGTGGAATACCCCCATTCCTTTTTCCTCCAGAGTGAGGGAAAGGTGCGGCTTTGTGGTGGAGAAGAAATATGGGTAGTAACTAGTTGGGGACAAAACCAACCCAAAGTATGAGATCTGACCTTTGAAGGACAGAAAGAGAGGAATACAGGAAGGGCTCTAGCTGCTAAGTAACACATCCAAGGATGGAGCATTTCAGTGTTTTAACTGGGAGGAAGAACTGGAGAGACCAAAAAAAAAAAAAAATCCCCGTAGAATACGGGGCTGTGTGCAATGCAACGTTCTATCTTCAATGACTAAATAATTGCATCCCTTTCGGTCAGTCACCCAAACCCTCTGACCAGACAGCTGGTAAATCTGAAGAACCTCTAGTCTTCACCTTCCCTCAAACCCTTTCTTCCCTACCGAGGGAACATTGGCAGCCGTTCATATGAGCTTAGTCTGTATTGGGGGATCCTGTAAAGGGTCTTGCTGTTAATATTGCCTCTAGGAATGTACAGTCTGAAGGAGGATGTCAAAGGGGGATTATAGCTAATGATGATTTACCTGTACGCTGTATTTTTTATTTGAGAGGAAGAAGGGAAGGCCAAGCAATAATTTAAAACCTGGAACTCTTTTTTGGATTCCCCGAGCATTGGAAATAGTTTGGCGGGATACAGTAAAAAAATTCCTCTGGGCCACCTGTTATTTCAAAGCTTCCAGTAAACACCATTCTCCTGGCTGGGTGCACCCCTGCTGACACCTAACACGATTGGCAGTGCTCATGGTCAGGAAAAATAAGCATAGGAAGGGCAAATCCTGTCCCCAGCTGCTCATTTGTACCCCTTACTGCTCCTTTCAACTGAAAAGGAAGTTGGGCACAAGCAGCCACAAATTTGGCCCTGCTGGTTTTGCTTCTGCACCCATGGTGGGATTCCTGAAGGGGGAAGAGGTGAAAGTTCAAGAATAAGCCTGTGTTTCTAATGTGGAGGAAAATGACGGCAGGGTTCTTTTTCAGCCGCTGCTGGCTTCTGCACCAAAATTACCTGGTGTCTTTTTTTTTTAATATGCCCATGTATATACATGTTGTCTCCCCTGTCTAGACTGTAAGCTCAAGGGCAAGAGGAGCTGCCTTTCTGCACCAAAGTGAAGTACCAAGTAGTAAATGCTTAATAAATGTCTCTCGATTAATTCACTGATGGTTGAGGGTGAGGTTGCTAATAGGAAATGAGGAAAGAAAACCTTAGAAAAGTCATTTCTGCTCTCTGGGCCTCAGTTTCCCTGTCTGCAAAATAAAAAAGGCTGGACTAGATGTCACAGACAGATCTGTGATCCTGTTACGAGTCTACAAAAAGGACACTTCTTAAGTCACAGGGGAAAGTCTTCATAAGTTTATCCAAGTGCTCATCAGTTCAGTACATTTTAAAGATAAAGCTTTAGTCACCTTTGTGTAATATCCTGTAGAGCAAGTCACTGGTTGATGGACTGAATGTTTTACTTTTAATGATGCTTGGGAGATTGCTTAGACCCAGCCTAAGTTGGGAGAGCCAAATGGATCTTTTAGTCTCTTAAAACTCATAGGATCTGTTTTCTCCCTGAAGGGAATTATAAGGAAAACCCATGTTCCTTTTGGTGCCCATTGCTTTGGTTTGGGCTTCACTAGTTACACAGACTTATCAGCTTGAATTAATGTCATCCTAATTAACATTAAAATTGACTTTTTTTTTTAACCCTCACACCGTGCCCTCCTACTGAAAAGAAAATGAGAAAAACAGCTTAGTTAATATGGAGAGAACCCCTTTTTCATGGTTCATTCTTGACTGGTCTGGAGAGACCTCACATGGGCTTTATTCTGTTCTCAAAAGTGCTGATTTAAAACCAGCAAAATTAGTCCCCGCCCAAGATGTTAGACCAGTTCCAGGAGACCCTGGGAATGCTTTCTCTATCTCTCCATGTTCCTTTGTGTCTTTTTTGTGTGTTTATTTTTGATAGAAGCAAGGAAAATGTATTTTTTTTTAAATTTACCTTCTAATTCCCTAGAGAAAAAAAAAAGTAGATTTGATTTCAAAGGCTAATGCTGATAATAGCATGTCAGAGCAGAGACCTTTGAGAGAATGGAAGAGGAGCATGCTTTTGAAGGCAGAGCACCAAGCCCTTCAGCTAATTAAGTGTCTTTCTTTCAGAATAAAGGATGCTAGTGAGCAATCTGCTTTAGAAAAAGTACCAGCTCTGAACCTGGCCTTTGACCTCTATATAGCTTGTTTTTACATATGTGAAAACATCTTCCCCAGTGACTACTTTTTTATATTTATATTTACACTAATTTGTCCATCTGCCTCATCGGGTTATTTGGTAGAGATGGAGGAGAGATTACTCAATAATAATAATAACTAGCATTTATGTAATGCCGGTCATCATGCTAAGCGCTTTACAAATATCATCTCATTTGACCATATAATGCTTTGGAAACTCAGGCAAGTGTTTTAGGGGTTGGAAAAAATGTTAGCTCTCCCAAGTTGTCAGGAAAGTAGCTCTACAGACCGTGGGACTTGGGAAAGTCAGTCTTTGAGAAGACTAGTTTGACTAAGAATCTGATATCTTATTTTTTAGTTTAGCAGTTTTTTTTTTTCTTTTGGGTTTTTTGTTTATTTTTTTGCTATCAGAGAGACATCAGTGATCCTTTACTTCAAAGCCATCTTACTTTTTTTCAAGTGGGAATTTAAGATGGGTCTGGAAGTCAAATATTAACCTTTTAAACTTCAACCTCTATTTTTTCCTGGCTAGAGAAAAAGAATGAGGTGAAGTGTTGAAATTTAAAGCCATTTCACATTGTACATATGCTTCTGGAGTTGTCATCATCCGTTATGCTAAAGGTAAAAATGTGAATGGAAAAGCCACCCTTATTCTAAATGGAAAAATCAGGAGAGATGATGGGATAATCTAAGCAGAGATCTTGGGAAAAATCCAGAAGCTTCACGGTCATAGAGAAAGTACCGAACTTGGGTTTACAGCTCTGATGCTTCCTTATTTCCTGCATCTCAATTTCTCCATGTGTAAGATGCAGATAATAATACTTCATTTACTTTGTAAACCTTAAAGGTCTAAAGCTATGTGAGCTATTATTAAACAATAAGTGGAGTTTTTATGAATTTTTTTGATGACCAAATTTTAATGAACTTGTTAAATTATCAACTAAAATCCAACCATTTTCTGAAACCTCCTCTTAGGCTGTTTGGGTTTCTGAAGACCAGTACTAAAATTTATTTAAGTTGGGGTGGGGAGAGAGGAAGGGTGGCCCTTTCATAATATACTTTTAAGAAATTACTTTTACTTAACAGATCCTAAGAAAGGGGGGAAATTTTTGTTTTTCAGACTACAAGGATGTACAACAGGAGAATGGATAAGAAAGATTTGAGTTCAAATCCCCCCTCTGACACATATTAGCCATGTGTACTGAGGCAAACACTCTCTTGGTATCCCAAGAATCTCTCTAAGACTATTAGTTGTAGAAAAGGTGCAAGTAAGAGTTTCTCCTTGGGAGGTCTGCCCCCCCCACCCTGTTTCAATTATCATTTCCATATGAACATGTATATACATATATGGATATTCTTCCAAATGCATCCGTATAAAAGTAATCTGTGGCACTTTACCAGTGACAATGACTTCCTGAAGTGGCAACTGTGATTGTTCTTTATATCTATATCTATATGTAGATAGATATAGATATATCTATATATCTATCTATACATATATATATATACATATATAAACATGTGCATGTGTGGATATGTAAATACAGAATTTATATATCTCTAAATACACATGCATATATTATATGATATGTATGTGTGTATATATGTGTGTGTATGTGTGTGTGTATATATATATATTATATATATATGAAATTAGAATAGGAGGTGGGTCATCATGTTATGGTGTGAGAGAGAGGAATAACAGATGGGCAGCTAGAGTGCTGGGTTGGTCTCCATGAAATATTCAAAGACCCAGAGGAAGCCCTCTAGCATGCTGGTTAAATCCATTATGGAGAATTTACAAAAGAACATAGACAAGATTTGCACAAGATGAAAAGGCATGGATGGTTTACACTGTACTCATGGAAGGAGTGTCCATGTCAGTGAGATGGCAAAGCCATTGAAATTTGTAGCCCTGGTTGTTCTCAGTGATCAAGTCAGGGAGGTAGAAAGAGGTTCATTTGTGACTACAGCAAATTTAAATGATCAGTGCCAATAAACAAGTTTTGTTGATGTCAATTTAGCAAAGCCTGAAATGTTCAGAGGATGGAGTAAGAGTCTACAATAACACCAAACGTTCCTCTAACCTCCAGTGTCATTTAGGAACATTGGAACTCATATTCGGTCCCATAGCCATCCCGACTCTGGTTCTGTTTCTGAAAACAAGAACCAAGGTATGTCATATATGAGAACATGATCTCAAACTCAAGAATTCAGGAGAAAACAAGAATCCTTCCAATTTTCTTCATTTCGTGCCATTTAGTGACATATAGTTATCCGAACCCTTCTTACACCTATTTGGGTTTGCAACTGTAGCACCACCTCTCAGGGTGACAAGTTCCCTCAGCTAATTTTCCCAATTTTGTCACGGAATAAATACTTTCATTTATTCTACTGTGAATTCTTTTCATTTTGAAGGAAGGAGGAAGCAGAGGGTGAAATCGACTCCTCAAATTTTAGAGCCAGAAAAGAGCTTAGAGATCATCAACAAGCAAACCTTAAACAATCACTATCTGACAATAAGCATTTATTAAGTGCCTACTAGGCAGCTAGGTGGTGCCGCAGTGGATAATGTTGGGCCTGGAGGACTGATGCTACCAAGAATAGAGAACTGGCCCTAGAATTGGGAAGTATCTTCCCAAGTTCAAATTTTTCCTTAGATCTTCCTAGCTGTGTGACCCTGGACAAGTTATTTAATCCTATTTGCCTCAGTTTCCTCCTCTGTAAAATGAGCTGCAGAAGATCATGATAAAGCACCCCAATATCTTTGCCAAGAAAACTACAAATGGGGTCATGAAGAGGCAGACATGTCTGGAAAATGACTGAATAATAAATAAGTGCCTACTGTGTGCCAGGCTCTGTGTTAAGTGCTAGAGCCCTAATTAAAACTCAAAAGGCCCTTGCCTAAAGGAGCTCACAGCCTAATAAAAAAAAGACACAAATACATTAGGACATGTAGCATAGATGGAAGATCCATAGATTTTTAGAGCTGGAGAGGATCTTAAAGGTCATCCAATCTCCCCTCTCCCCAGTTGACTAGAAAACTGAGGTCCAGAGAGGTTAAATGAATTACCCAGGGTCTCTGGTTCCAAATCTAGCATTCTTTCTACTATACTGCACTAATTCAAGTATTCCAGGTCCCTGTTTTTCAGAGAAAGAAACTGAGGTCTTGATGCAAGCAAGGAATTTGCCCAAGGTCACACAGCTAGTTTATAGCAGAGCTAAGACTAGATATTCTGACTCCTGAGCTAGTGAGTGACCTTTCCACCATATCAATATTGCTTAATGTTCAAATCTCTTCAAGAGAAGATCTTCCCCTTTCTGATGCAAATCAGAAACAACATCCTATGTTTGCCTGAGTCTTTATTTTATTTTTTTTTTGCCCACAATGAGGTATGCTTTTTTCTGTGCACCAGAAGGACAGATCATGCCATTTCCCCACATCAAAAGTAGTGAGATTTTTTAAAGCTGAAAGCAGTATAGAACTAGCAAGGGACTTCCCCAGCCAGGGCTTTCTCTGTGGCTGGGTATGCTCACAGATGCCAGTATTTTCTGTATATTACTTGAAATGCCCTGCAAAGAACACAACCCTTTTCCCCCTCTTAGCTCAGTTCAGTTCAACTAGAAGCGCAAAGCACGGAGGAGAAAAACACACAGACAAAAACCAGTCCCTACCCTAATGAAGCTTATCTTGGACTGGAATCAGTGCTTCTCTCATGGAAAGCCACTTTTCTGCCGCTATTCTGTGCATTATCTTCCCATTTTACCAAAGGTTTCGTGTCAAATTTCCCTCTTGTGTACCACATATAGGCTGAAAATACATCTTTTGAAAATGAAAGGAATTAAGGTACAGAATTCTAACCCTAAATTTAGTCGTGTCTGCAATGGCAAGGGAAAGTCAAAAACTGAGAAAAGTATCTCTAATACCATGGAAAGACCACTGAACCTGGGTTTAAATGCCAGCCAGCTCCCAACATTTAACAGTTCAAGTCGCCATCTCTCTGAGCTTCATTTTTTCCTCATTGTAAAATGGGGATAATCATACTTGCATGGACCACCTCCTGGGATTGTTGTGGGGGAAATGCCATATAAATGTAAGATGGTACTCTATCATCATTATCCACATTATTATTATCTGCATCAGTAAGGTTTTAACTGTTGCTATTGAGGAGCTTAGAGCCTGAATCACCTGGCTACATCTTAACCCTTCATCCATCTAACTGACTTGCCATTCTGTTTTTCTTTCTTTTTGTGGGTGGAGAAACAAATGGGAAATCCATTGGAAAGGTCTAGGTTATGTTTTCTCACTCCTAATATGCCACAGAAGTTCTTGTATCACCTGATACAAGTGGAGTGATTGAGTAGAAAGGAAGGGACACATACTCTATCATCTGCATCTCTGGGAGAGTTGAGTAAATGTCATGAAAATAGGTAGTTGGTTCTTTTCGTGAAATCAAAGGCTACTACCGAGATCAGAGAACTGGCTAATTTGGATGGTCAAGAAACAGAGCATGTCTCCGTCTTGATCATTTTGCTAATGATGATATCCAGGTAGCAAAGCTGTGAAAGGGAATGTTTTATAGCACCAGCTCCTCCTGAATGGAAATGACTTGCACTGTGACCCTCAGCCATTCATTAGCAACATAAAATGTGGAACGTGGGGAAAGAAAGAGGGTTTCAAACTTGTCTTTCTAATTTTCGTCCCTTAAAAAAATTGTATCAATCGCTTATTAATCCCTTTCTAGTTAACAACAATATTTTGTGGCCACATATGAAAGCGAAAGACAAGCTTGCTACCTTGGATTTTTTAAATCAGAGATTTATTAATACAGGTACAATTCTTATATCATGGGGACCCTTGGAGTTTTCCTTAATTTATCATTTTTTTAGACTTCAGTGAAAAATGTATGACATGGATTACTGTACATTTTAATACCTAGAAATAACTTTCCTGGTAAAAAAAAATGAACTCAATTTCTTTCTCTTTCTGGTCATTTTGGAGAAATTTTTCTGTGTGGGTGGGGGAACAAAGCAGTGACTATAAACAGGAACTGATATTGTCTCAGTGTCTGTTTCATGGCTTCTCTAGTGCATGAGGATGATTCACAGTTTACTGATTCACACAGAAGCTGGACAAATGGTGCTAAGGAGTCAGGGAAAGTGGGGCCTTGTGGGGGAGCCAGTGTACTTATAGGGACAATGACCAAGAGCCACGTTAGAAAGTCTCAGCCACAAATAAGGAGCATTCCCAGGACCTGAGGTTTGAATGTGAGAGCCAGTGCCAGATCCTCTTCAGATAATAACTCATACCTTCTACCAACTGACTGTGGAGACTTTCCATTTCAAAACCTTGGGATTTTTTTTTTCAAGCGCCTCATACAATGATTACATTGATAGAAATTCACATTCAAAATGCAGTCAGTCTTTGCATCTTCAAGGGAAATCATGTTCTTCATTGTACACCCAGAACTTGCATCAGCAAAAATCCAGGCTCGAATGACAAAACACTCCCATGTCCATTAGTTATCCTCACTGGTTGGGTCTTTGGCTCCTTTGGTGTTACTGGACCCAAGTGGCCTTGGGTTCAGAAAGGGAACTAAAACTACATTCATCACTTTTACTCAACTCTCCTTTCCTTCAGCTTTACTCCTTTCACTCATGGTTCTCTTTATGAAAGCAATAGGACTAGCAGGGCTCATAGCTGCCCCTCCAAAGGAAAACCATGACCTCTGTCTACCATTACAAGTACAATAGTAAGAGCAGCAAAGTATAAGAGCACCCCAAAGACCCTCTTGGAATCACCAACCACTACTCTGAGGACTTTTCTTCCATTTCTAGACAGATTGGTGTCCTCTCCCCTGGTATAATCCAGAGATTCCCAACATCAACACAACCACATCGATCTCTATGTAGAGGGTTTCCCAGAATATGTTTTTAACTCTCATATTTTCTTCTGACAATGCTGGTATCAAACTCTCAGGTTTTGAAGGCTAGGTGGTAAGCCTATGTCACTTCCTCATTTAAAATGTTTAAAATGTAATTGGGAAAAACATTTGGCTGTAAATGTATTTTAATAAGCTAACAAGAACCAAAAGGTTGCTTGAAAGCAACATTTCCCATACTACTGCAGAAGCACACTTTGGGGCTTGAGAACTTGTTGACAGAACCTAGAAATATTAGTTGGGGGACCTGAAATTCTAGACTAGCCCCTTAGATAGAGGAGGGCTTGGAGAAATTTGGGTATAAAATACAGAGACAGAGACAATGGTCTATCCCCACAATTATCACCCAGTAAATATTTTGATATATAATTTCATATTTAGTATTTTCGAAGGGAAAACATTGCCATCATTGAGGTATTCTCAATCTTTCTGCATCACATGGAAGACAGTGTGAGAAACTGGTTCGTTCCCACTGGTAGACACCGATTTTCACATTCTTTGGGGTTTTCCTTGTAGGTGTTTGGTTTTTTTGCTTTGCTGGTAGCTGCTCCTTTATAAGCTCCATTTTGGTTTTGCTGTGGAGATGTGCCATTTGGCAGAATAAGTACATCCCAACCCCCCCAGAGATAGCCCATGACTTCCTTTATTGCTCCATTGATTGCAATAAGGAGCAAAATGAGGTTGCAAAGTGCAGCTCTGGGTAGTGGCTTTGGCTCTGGGCTCAGTGAACATTGGAATTAAGCTGTCTGGACTGTATTTCTCCTTCTGGCTGACTGGGTAGTTGGGTTCTCTAACCCTAGTATCACTTGTGGCCGTGCTCAAGGTAGAGCCGTAATTCAAGCACTGGCTTGCGCTGAGACCCTGAATGACAGACAGTGTGTCCTCCAGAGCTAGGGAGCCCCAGTGGCACTAGGCTGTTTAGGCATCTGGAAAATCCTCTTGGGACTTGTTAGAGCTAGATTGGCATCAGTATGTGTTCTGTGAGAGTACTGGCCTGGGGGCACCAAACCAAGGTCATTAGCAGCTCAATCACAGGAAAGAAATACCTGAAGTAAAATGACTCTTTGAACATTGAGTCTATCCATTGCTCTGCTCTCTCTGAAGACAGTGCTAGATCAGGGCTGGAGAGCCAAAAGGAAATCTCTTAGATGTCTAGATGTCTTATCCTAGAATGACTCTTAGAGACTTTTGGTTTCTGCTTTATAATTATTACTTTCAAGAATCAAACCTCCATCCATTGTCAGAGTTCTTGAGTAATGTTCACATTTAGGAAGCTGATGCCATTACTTGCTTCCTAGAAACTAGCTCTGCACGTTTTCTACGTAAGAATTCCACTGGGGGTTTGGGGGTTTTATTTGTTTTTTTTTTTTTTTTGCTTTGCCCCAAACCACAAAGTAAGTATTCGAGTCCATATGGCATATTAGACAATTTATTATTATATTATTATTAATTATATATCGACATTGTCTAAATAGACGATTTGTTGCTCAGTTGTTCATAGTATTCCATTAAGGGACAATGGGTGACTCTGTTGAAGATTAGCGGGAACAGGAACATTGTGATTTTATCACATCTTGATTGAATGTGACTGATAGTGTGCAGCACAGGGTGATTTTGAGCTTCATTTTTTTCCTTAAATGCTGGTCGTTTCTCACAGAACAATAATATTCCATCACATTCATATACCATAATTTATTCAGCCACTCTCCAATCGATGGGCATCCACTCAGTTTCCAGTTTCTAGCCACTACAAAAAGGGCTGCCACAAACATTCTTGCACATGTGGGGCACTTTCCTTCCTTTATGATTTCTTTGGGATATAGGCCCAGTAGAAACACTGCTGGGTCAAAGGGTATGCACAGTTTGATAACTTTTTGAGCACAGTTCCAAATTTTGAGGTCCATTTTCAAAAGAGCTAGCCTGTTGATAAAGAAAATTGCAAGCAAGATTGAAACATGGACAGTGCTTCAAAGTACAAATTCTTAAGCATTGTAATCTTCCTTAATGATCCCCTAATTCCCTAGGTAACTTTAAATGGATCCCTTCCCTTGCCTGGACCTCACTTTCGTAAAATGAGGGAGTTGGTTAATGACATCTAAGGTCCTGACCGTTAACACTAATATTCCATGAGCCTTACTGAAATGTGGCACTACTTTATGCCACATTTGTGCTACTTTGGTTGTTTGCTTTAATGAGCTTCTCAGAGCTTCTTTAGTCTTCATTTTCTACAAGTGTGAATTAAACTGAGTATTATCTTGGAGTCATTGAAAAGTTGACAGGATTGGTCTTTCTAGTATACATTCTGCTGTTTTAGCCAGATGTATCCAGGACAGAGTTCTTAACTTGAAAGGTTATGTTCTGTCTTCCTTTATAGAGAATTCTGTTAAAATAACATGAATGTTTTCAAGAAATGACCTAGACAAAAATCCTGAACTAGTAGCAGTAGTAGTAAGTAGTGATACCATTATAATAACAGTACTAAGTAGTAATAGTGGTGATTGTAGTAGTGGTGGTAGCTAGCTAGCATTTATATAGTGCTTTAAAATTTGCAAAGCATTTTACAGATATTATCTCATTTTATCCTTGCGATAGCCCTAGGAGATAGGAGTGCTATTATTATCCCCATTTTACAGATGAGAAAATTGAAGCACACAGAAGTTCAGGAATCTGCCCAGGGTCACACAGCTAGTAAGAATCTGAGGCTGGGTTTAAACTTAGCTCTTTCTGACTCTAGATCTAATGCTCTGTCTACCTCATGATTAAGCTGCCTAGTAAGTGAAGAGCATAGTCATCTCCCCTTTTCAGTGCCCCTGTCCCAGCCTCTAGGAATCCTTATGTTGACCCTACTGCCAGGCCACTTCTGGACTTGTTCTTTGTGCTAATCTTTCTTTTACCTCTTCTGTCAATCACAATCTCCCTTGGATACATAAATTCAAGCTACAAGTCAGCAAACATTTATTAAGCGTGTTACGTATGGGGGAAAACATAGCTTCAATACGACACGGGCTCTGTCTCAGAATCACAGCATTTCCAAGTTGGGTAGGTTCTCTATGGGTATCTGGTCTAATCTTTATCTGAACTGGAATCCTTGCTATAAAATACCTGGGATTTTACAACATGTGTCTGAAAATCTCTGGTGAATGGCAGCTCTGTCCCTCCACAGGTAGCCCATTCCATTTGGAGTTAGCTCTAATTGTTGTGAAGTTTCCTTTGATTATAAATCTGCCTCTTTATAAAGAGAACTCCTTGTTGCTACTTCTTCTCCTCTGAGGTCAATAAGAACAAACCCAAATCTGGTTCCATGTAACAGCCTTTCAGATACTTGGAGATATCCACCATGTCTCACCTAAGTCTTCTTTTTACCAGGCTAAACTTCCCGTTTCTTCGATAGATCTTTATAGGCATTATGGTCCCAAAGTTGGCTTTTTTCCCCCAAAGTTTTTTGATATCCTAGATATCTCTAGATTATCAGTCTTTCCTAAAATGTGGCACCAAGAAACCACCAAGCTGTGGTTCGAGTCCTGGCTACTCGGCCTCTTTCAATATGGCCTAAGTCCAAATTTGTTTCCTTGGTTCCCATATCACACTGTTTACTCATATTGAGCCTTAAGCTTACTAACGTCTCCAGGTCTTTTTTCAGATGATCTGCTGTCTTGCCAAGCCTTCCCCACCTTATACTTGTGAAGTTGCCCTTTGAAACCTGTGTCAGATTTTACATTTATCTCTATTAAATATAACCACACATTTGGCCTAATGTTTGAGGCTTGATGAGGTTTGATCTTGTCTTCCCAGGTTTTAGCTATCCCTCCTATCCTTCGGTCATCTGCACATTTGATAAGCATGTTATCGATGACCTTATCTATGTTATTGTTAAAAATTTTGAACAGCTTGGGACCAAACACAGATACTTGGGGCATGCCAATGTAGACCTATAGACAAAACTATAAATGCCTACTTTTCGGGTTCTGATCATTCATCCATTTCCACATCCACCTAACTGGTCTTTCATGGTTCTCATATCTCTCCATCTTGTATATAAGAATAACCTGAGAAACTTTATCAATTGCTTTGCAAAACTCTCGATAAACAAGGGTTGGCAAAGGATTTTAATAAGTGGAAATGAGTGTGATATAAAACCAAAAGGCATCAACAATTTTTTTTTAATTCAGGAAATCTTGGTAAACTATTTCAATGAATTTCCCTATTATCCCAGTCTAGAAACCCTTCAAAAAAAGAAGAAAGAAATGAAGTTAATCTGTAATCTGATAAGACCTAAACTGAAGCCATATTGGTTCTTTGTGATCACCATTGTGTTTCCTACATGTAGTCTAATTATCCCTTAATAATGGTTTAGAATTTGCAAGGACTTGACATCAAGCTCACCGCCTATCATTTGTGGATGTTGCTTGCTGCCCTTTTTTAGAAAATCACAGCAATATTTGCCTTTTTCTCCCTTCTTCAGTTTTTCACTGTCTTGCAAAAATCACTGACACTGGCACCATAATGTTAATCCACCACCTCATTCACCACCACCCCACCACCACCCCCGGGGGATGTTGTTGACCTGTGTCTGCTGATTTGATCTCATTATTGTAGAGAGCTGGGTATTCTCTTACTATCGCCCTATTTATCTTGTGTTTTGTCTCCATATTAGCCAATTTTGTTCTGTCCTTTCCAAACCAAAGATCATGCCTTAGGGACATCATGTTCTCCAAGAGCTTAAGGGAGTGTCAATGGAAAAGACAGATGCACAGTTGAATGTAATACATAATAATATATGATTAAGTGCTTTAGTGAGGGGAAAAGTCCAAAGGAGAAGCTCCTGGGGCTGGGGGTGGGAGGTAGGGGTGCCCAGGAAAGGTTTCCTTAAAGGGGTAGTATTTGAATTGACCTCTCGAGAATATAGCAATTCAACAGGTGAGGAAGAGGGAAAAAAAAGCATAGAGAGAGAATAACAAAAAACAAAAGCCCAGAGTAAGAAAGTATAGCTCGTAATACCTGGAGACAAGGCCTTAAGCCAAGGAAAAAATATTTTTGGGGTAGACTGGAAGGCCTTATATCCATTCATCCATCAGTGACTGCTAACCATGTCTTGAAGCATTAACTTCTCAAACTTTTTATGGTTGAATCTTCTTTGCCTTCTGTTCTTGGAAGCAAATGCTATTCTTTAGTAAAAATCTGCTCGAGTATTTTCAAAAAGAAAAGACATGACTTTTCATTGACATATGCTATATCTCAAATCCACCAAAAATCAGGAAATAACTCCTCTGTCTCTAGTCTCACCCAAATTGTTCTTTTGATTCTCTCTCTTTTCTCACCCTAATTGATCCTTTAATTACCTGATAGTAACTCTCCTCATCAGGGGTTCTGAAATCCAAATGATGCTTGCTGCCCCAGACAGAATGACAGATTGTAACTAAATTGACTTTCTTACTCATAAGGATAATTCTTGGAGTTTTTAAAAAGCAAAACAAAACATGTGACCCTGGGAGACCCTCTCTAGGACTACAGGTTAGGAGCAGAAAAGGTAGGCACAGGCTACTGATTGGTGATGGACTTTGATTAGGATAAAAAGATCATTAAGAGGCTTCTGTTGCACTTGATGTAACCCAAGAGCTTTAGTTTAAAAAAAAGAAGAAGAAAAAAAGATGGAATTACTATAATTCCAGGTATTAAGGGAATGAAAAACTGAGTGACTTTCTATTGATGCTCAATTCTTTTTTAACTCAGTGGACTTCTTCTGGAAGAGGTAAGATTTACCTTCCAAGCATTTGAAGCCAGCTGACAGAGTTGCACCAGCTGTAAGCTGTCTGTGTGCATGGGTCTATTTGGACTTCCCATTTAACAGATCTCTCTTCCTTCGGTGAGAAAAAGAAGACAACAACAATTCATGACTGGGGTGAAGAAGGGAAATGACAGAGAGGAAAATGACATACGTATCTGGTCCAGGAAATAGAAAGTAACCACAATAAACCTCAAACTATGATGAATTAATTCACTGCGCTGTGAAAGGAATGCTTAATGGAAGTCCCCAAAGACCTATTCTTGTATTGTTTGTTGGAAAAGGTGTTTATGAGATCATTCCTTCTATATGTAGTATACATTTTTTTTTTCTGGAAGAAGAGAGTAGCAGCCAACTATATTTTCCTTTGGAAATTGTGGCTGAGAAATAAAGACACACCTAGGGTGTGGTGGCTGGGCCTTTTTTCCAGGGTGCTAACATCTAAGGGAATGAATATTTATTCCCTCAGAAGAATGCCCTTTCTCCCGGCAGTAATTCAGAGGCCACTGTCTCCTTAGCTCAGGATCCTCTGCCTCCTTGTACTGTGTATCATGAACTCCCTTGTTTGCCTGGCGCCTTCAGCCTGCCCCAGAATCTCATCGCTGTGGATCCCCTCTCTTTAGACATGCTTTCCCCAGCACAGGCCGGATGGCCATCTACTACTCCACTTAGAGTTAGATTGTCTTCTGGATCACTTCTCGCCCCCCTGCCTGCTTTTTCTCTGGGTAAAAGAATTCCTAGTGACAATTCTGTCAGGAAGGGTGCTTTTCATGTGTCAGATGAGGTATGCAGCCAGATAACCCCTTTCCTGAATCCCTGGCAGACAATCGACAAAATGGGCACCAGGTAGAATTCTCCCGATGAGCGTTAGGGCAAGATCAGACTTTATCAGCTTGGCACTAACCTTCATTCTTTAATCTTTTATCATTCTACCAACTCTTGGGGGGAGAAAGGTTTATGTGGTTTTTCCCCCTTTCTCTTGGTATCCCCATTACCGTCCTAGTTCTAGGGCAATCGGCCTTGCTGATTTTGAAGAATCTAAAATGACATGAATTCATTTACAGATTGTAACTTCTGTCCTGGTTATCTAAAGATCGGGGTGGGGGGAGTGTTGTGAAATGAAAAAGTAAGGTTATTTAAAGAGTAAGTGGAAAATGCAGTCCTTTAATTATACTAGTTTGGGCTAATTTAGAATCTGTTTCTCTATTAAAGATAAAGATAAAAATGTTCCCTAAATGTCATTGAATGCCAGGGCTTAAAGAGCCCTGAATGGTCATCCAAATCCAACCCTTTCATTTTAGAGGAGGAACCTGTGGTCCTAAGAGGGTCAGTAACTTGGCCTGGGTCACAAGCTAATCAATGGCAGAGTTGGAATGAGAACCCAAGTTGCTTTCTTTCTTTCTTTCTTTTTTTTGGTGGGGAGAGGCAATCGGGTTAAGTGACTTGCCCAGAGTGGCACAGTAATTGTCTGAGGCTGGATTGCTCTATTTGAACTGGGATCCTCTTGATTCCAGGGCCAGTGCGCTATCGACTGCAGTGCCACCTAGCTGCCCTGAAACCAAGTTTCTTTGATTCCCAATACAAAGTTCTGTCCACTATACCACACTGCTTCTCTGCTCTAAACTCTTAGCCTAATTCTAGCCACTGTACATTTTAAAAGGCAGGAGCCCTGATTTTAGTTCTATATTCAGGGCCTGACATTTTGCCACATTTCCCCTGTCAGTTCAAGAGCAAAGATTACCCTTCCACTCACCACACATATGTACAGTCACCATTTCACACTTCTCTTGGCCCTATTCATATGTATTTCTCCAAAAACACAACCCTTTGGGGCAGACGTAGGGAGGAAGTTCTATAGGGCAAATTAGGCAAATTAAATGAGGTCATATGCTATCATTGGGGTTAGGGGCAGTACAGAAAATGGCCATGAGTTTGAGGCAACTAAGATTTTCAAGAATATGAATATATTTAAGGAATATGATGTCCATTTATTTTCATATAGATGAATTGGATATGTAAAGTATTTGTGGAAAGGTAGCACTGTATAGTGGGTAATAGTTAATAAGAATATTAAGAGTTAGCAAGCATTTATCTGACATAAGGATATACAAAGTTCTTTATAGATGTTATCTTGTATGATTCTCACAAGATGCTTTTATTAGTCTCATTTTAGAGAGGAGAAAAAGGGAGGCTGAAAGTAGTCAGTCACCCAGCTAAAAAGTATGGGAGACAGTATTTGAACTCAGGTATTCCTGACTCTCATCAGTCCCTAACTTCCTGCTGAGAGAACTGGCCTCTTCCCAAGTTCAAATCTCACTGGGGCCTGTCACAGAAAAGCTTTACTTCCATAGCGAGCTGGCCTCAAAGCCCAGAGCCCTGGCTTCATGACTTGCCTCTGACACATACTGGCTGGCTCAGATTGGGCCTGAGCCTTGTGCCCCCCGCCCCAGCACACTGGGCAACACACTGAGGCTATTTAAGGGACAGAGAAGGTACCGATCAATATTCATAGAGGTAGAAACTCTATGCCCATTGGAGAGTTCCTTCCAACAATGGAATCGGTCCCATCCCAACTTATTTTTACAAATTTAATAATCTACTGTAGAGAATATGTCATATATAAAAGAGAGCTGGAGATGGGTCAGCACTCAGTGGTATAAACTTCTTTTTGTCTGTCAGCGGTTATTGGAGGGAGGAGAGTGTGGAGAATTATCAGCTGTTCTTTGGAGAGTAGAAACAAGAAATGCTCATCTGTGTTTCTGTGGACTGAGCCTGTATGTTTCTCTGTTCCTCCTCAACCTCTGTCCCCAACTAAGAGATCCTCAAACAGCTTATACAAAGTTAGGGAACCCCAACGGGACCAAGAGGGCATTCACACTCTGCGGGGCTGTCTATCTGAACATAATATGGGAGACGCGTATATCAGATCAGAGGAATATGATGTGGATTTTGAATTGGTAGAAAGGGATTTGGGTGAGTGGGAGAGCTTCGGGAATGGGTGAATAGGTACATAGCAAGGACAGATGACTAGCATGGACTCTGCTCCCGGCTCTGTTCCCTAATGATCTAGACGTACTAGCTTAAGTGGTAACTGGAGCTGTGGGTGGAGAGCGGTGGAGATTACAGGGCAGAAAGAATAAGCAGTCCTGTTCTGTGCTCAAGGATACTGAAGCAGAGTAACCTAATCTACCTGTCCTGCTGGCTTAATGGATGAGGGGCTCCCTTGCTAAATCGGGGATTATGAATTGGAGTTCCACACAAGGTATAATAGTGGATTTCCAAGCGATTGTACAGTACGGATGAAAAGCCCTAAAATGGGAAGCAGGAGCCCCGAGTTCTCCCAGTTCTCCCCTTATCTCACCGTGTGACTTTGGACAAATTATTCACCATCTCTGACCTTCCCTTTCTTTACCCACAAAATAAAGGATTTGGAATAGGTGATCTCTAAAGTCCGTTCAAATGTCTGAAACAAAAATAAAATGCTGGTGCTGGGATGGTAAACTGAGGAGTAGGAATTGGGAGAGCTCGGTGAGCCTAGGAGAGAATACAGAATCTGAGTGAACCCCGAGGAAAGGAAGAAGGATGACCAAAGGGGTGATTACGAGAGGAGAAGGAAAGGAACCACACATCATCTGGCAATGGAAATAGCCACTTTGTTATTTGTCTGAATTTTGGCCTGTGGAGTGAGAGGGCAGGTTGAAGATTCTGAGCCATGGAAAGCTTGCCATTCCTGACCAGAACATAGCGAGTAAACAAGGAGCAGCTGTGCTCACCGGGGCTAGCAACCAAATCCCAAGTCACATAAATAGAGAGATCGGTGCTTGGTCCTGCAGCCTCGACACAGCCTTAATCCTGTCCGACAGGAGTCCCTCCTGGAAAAGCAGTTGATTTGTAGCAGAAAATGGGAAAAAATGATGCTTAGGTGCCAAAAGACCATTTTCTCCACTAAAGTTTTGATGATTTCATTTCAGCTTGGGCTGTCCTTTTGAAATAGCATCTCATTTTCCACTTGTGTGACTTCCACTTCTTCTAAAGGAAATCTTGTGTCTCTCATTTGATCAATTTCCCTGAATATGGCAGTTGGATGTCTCCCTAGGAACATTCATTTCGAGATACAGTGCAGCAGTGGGTCAGGAATGCTTCATCTGCTCAGTAGGGGCAAGAAAACTGCCACAGAAGCTTCACAGTTCTCAGTCTGGAAATATTTTACCATTTGGACCAAGTTAGGGAAATAGGCTTGAAAGGTGACAGAGACAGAGAGATAGAGAAGAGATGCAAATCAGAAAGGAGAGGAGGGCACGAGACAGAGAGACAAGAGGGTAAAAGACCTTCAGAATTGCTCCCTTTTGCCACCAGTGGTACCTAGATTAAGAAATCATCAGCACTTCTGACCTTCAGATGGACCAGCTGGCCCAAGAGCAACAGTGGTCATACCATAAAAATATCTTCTAATAAGCCAATCATTTTGTTTTTTTTTAAAAAGGCATTGGAGGAGGGGCAGCGAGGTGGCGCAGTGGATAGAGCATCAGCCCTGAAGTCAGGAGGACCTGAATTCAAATCTGGTCTCAGACACTTAACATTCCCTAGCTATGTGACCCTGGGCAAGTCACTTAATCCCAATTGCCTCAGAACAAAAACAACAACAACAAAAACCAATGGCATTGGGGAGTGGGGAAGGCCATTAAATTAGTTTATTCATTCAACAAATGGTTCTTGGTGTGATTACCACCATGGCTGGTACTGTGCAGAGTACAAAAATAGCAAAGACATGG
The DNA here is from genome assembly GCA_023553655.1 of Myrmecobius fasciatus. Classification (NCBI taxonomy): domain Eukaryota; kingdom Metazoa; phylum Chordata; class Mammalia; order Dasyuromorphia; family Myrmecobiidae; genus Myrmecobius; species Myrmecobius fasciatus. Next base: position 238,540 of record JAJPUD010000499.1, read on the forward strand.
TTAGTCCCTGTCCTGGAGGAGTTTACAATCTAGTTCCTTATTTATTAGGATATATTTTCAGATTGAATCCTATTTACTTACTGATTTATACATTATCAGGTTTTTTCATACCTTTTTATGCTGTGACGAGGGAGAAAGGAGGGATGGTATGTTTCCAAAGCAACTAAAGAGCAAGTTACCAGTTCAGTATAATCCTTTGATTCATACCTAATTCTGAGAAATGTCTAAGCCATTTAAAACTTGATTCTAGACTATAGATGATTTTAATAATCTTTGATGGGCAGAGAGCTCTACTTGTGACATTTAAACTTTGGGGAAAAATACTTGACTCTTCAATTTGATTAAATAGGAAGCAATTTATCAGGAAAACCAAGATATAATATTTGGCCAACTTAGAAAATATTTCATTTCGAGAGCTAAAGATTAGTTGGCTCCCAGTATCCTCATGATATATGGAGAGCAAAAGGTTTACAAAAATATAGAGCTGAAGTTCTCTTTTAAGTGCCTTGTTAGACTTTTCATTGCCTGTTGGTAAATTTTGGGATTTGTCTTTCCTGTCTGGGTCATTGCTTTAGGCCATTGGGGGAGAAAGCTGGTGGTGCAAGGACAACGTAGTCATTTTTCCATGTGCTGAGAAAGTAGAGGAATTGATTTGCTCCAGTCTTCCTAAAATAGAATGCTCATTATCAATTCTTTCAGCCACAAGGATACCAGTTAGCACCCAGGAACTTAAATTTCTTAAGTACTGGCCTGAAAGACTAAGCTACTTCCAAAAGTAGCCAAGGCACGTCTTGGATACTAGAAGAATTGGATCCCTACCAAGTTTGTGGGTAACAAAAGAAAAAAAAAAAAAACATGGCTTGACCAAAGGCCCATGGATTGGGAAAGAAGACCTCTACCTTCCACCAAAGAATTAAGGAAGGAAATGGTAGTGGTGCCCCAATCAGAAACCAAACTCTTTCCATCATACTCAGAGAGCATGTGGTTGAGAAAAAAAACCTTCATTAATCAGCTCCTTCCAAGAGGATAGGCTTAAGTTGAATATTGCAATGAGGCACTAATAAATGTCTCTTTTAACTAGGAGACCTAGTCCATAAAGACCTCTTCAGACATTTTTATATATCTAGAGACAGTTCTGAATTTATGTCACGACTCCTTAATTCTCTGCCTCCTTGCCTTCATCTGGTTCAGTGAAAAGATCAGTGATTTTGGAGCCAGAAGACCAAGGTTCAGATCATACTCCTGCCACTCACTCTCTGGGTGGTCTGAGCAAGTCACTTCAGGACTTTAGATGTCAATTTCTTCATCTCTAAAATGAGGGGGTTGACTAATATGGCTACCAAAGTCCCTTCTAGCTTCTGAGCTTGTGATTTTACCTTCCTTTTATCCATTTCATTTTCCTTCTCTCCCTCTCTCTTTCTCCCTTCCTTCCCCTCCTCCTCCTTTCCCCCCACCTCTTTCTTACTCTGTGTATGTGTTTTCCCATTCTCTGTCTCTCCCATACCCATCCCAATCCCCATCATGTCTATACCTCTACCCCTACTACTGTACATTTTACTTTTGTTTACTATGTGCCCTCTTTCTTTTACCTTGCCCCCTTTTCCCTTTCTGTGTTTGGTCCTTCTTTTTTCTCTCTCTTCCCTCTTTAATAATTCTCTTCTTCTTCTACTCTTCTTCCTCCTCTTCATTTTTTTCCTTCTCCTCTTTTGTCTCCTTTTTCTTTCCAATTCTCTCTCTCTATTCTTTCTTCTCCTACTTCTCTCCCTAGTTACTTTTCTTTAGAGTTCTGTATTATGGTTGGTCATCAGACAAAAGTGGATGATGCCAGTGAAACTTCAAGTCCCCCAGAGCCAGTGAAATTACAGTGGATGACTTAAAACTTATTAATGCCTTCTTGCCTCCCTTTATAAGCTGAAAAGCCATACGTCGGCTGGAGAAGATGAGACCAATCGTTAACCTGTTAAATAATTCACAACATGAGAGTAGATGTCAACCTTTCACAAAGCAGATCGGTGACCATGGGGCCAGCATTCCCTTTGCCTCTTTGGACCATACCCAACATGGGGAAGCTATAGTGATATCATCCTGTGGGCTTAGACTGTAAGCTACTTGACAGTGATCTAAGGAAAGTTATCTGTTCCTAGGCTAAGCAGACAGAAAGGTAGAAATTGGCCTGAAGCTCCCTCGAGGGGTCTCAAATGAAACCACTCCCACTGTTTGCTTACCGGACAAGGGCCACTGAATGGACTTACTAGACTTAGGGTCAATATTGCATAAAAGCTCAATTTTTTTCCTCACTTACATAGTACAAGGGTAGAAAAGCATTTCTTAAAGTTAAAAACAATCCAGCTGCTGACAAGCCTTCCTTGGTACCCTATGTTGCTTTTATGCCTGCCGTGATTTTTATTATGCCTGTGGGCCTGGAAAGCTACACACAGCCCAGGCTAGGGTTTCAGCTATTCAAGTCATAATTCTCATCTACGGAGAAGAGCAGCAAAGATACCATTTAGGAGATAAAGACTCTGTCAGTGTACTGGGAGTGGGAAAAGAAGTAGAATATGGTGATATTTAATTTGTCCAGAACACTGGGCATGGAGTCAAGAAGAACTAAGTTTGAATCTGGTCTCAGTCACATACTAGCAGGGTGGCCCCAGGCAAGTCATTTAACTTCTGTCTGCCTCTGTTTCCTCATCTGTATTATGGGAATCATAATAGCACCTACCTCCCAGGGCTGTTGGGAGGATCAGATGGGGTGACAATTGACCAGCATGTAGTAAGCACTATATAAATGTTTGCTACTATTATTACCTATTATTATCTTGGAAGTTCAGATCAGAAAAGATATTAGTCAAGTATCGATACATGTGCCTAACCTGGCCCTCCACTGTACAAATCCATCTTTGTACATCCAGAGTGCTCCTGATGTTCTTGGAATCTCTGATTAGGCCTGAGCCCTGTTGGAGTGAAGAGTGGACTCCAGGAACAAGGGCTGATTCCTCTGAAAGAACATCATAGAATTATAAAATGTCTGAGCTACGAGGAGCCTTAGAGATCAACTGGTCTAAGCCGGCCATTTTACAGATAAGGAAAGAGGCCCAGAGAGGCAAATAATAATACTACCAGCTAATATCTAGATAGAAATATCTAGATAGAAATATCTTGTACATGTCATCTCCATTAAGCTGCACAATTAGCCCATAGGGTAGATACTGCAGGTGTAATGCTCCCATTTTGCAGATGTAGAAACTGGGACTCCAAAAAAGTATGTGACTTGTTTCCACAATCATATAGCTAGTAAATGATAGAGAACAGGATTCAAATCCCTGTCTTTATGATGCTAAGACCTGAACTGTTGCCAATATTTCACTTTGCCCTTCAAAATCACACAGGTAGGTGAGACATGGAACTGAGATCCAGTCTCGATTTACAAGAAGAGAAAAATTGAATCTAGAGAGAGGAAGGGACATATTTGAGATAACACAAGAAAGTGGCACTTGGGCTGATTTCATTACTTGCTGAGTCCTGATTGCTGTGGATTGATGGGCTAATAGATAAATTTGCCCCTGGGTTCCAATTATCCAAGGTCTTCTGTGACCTTAGGCTCCTCTCTTAAGCTCTCTGGGTCTCTAAAAAACAAGGGACTTGGGCTAATTTATTCTGAGATCTCTTTGAGCTTTTGTTTCATAAATTTACTAGTCGAACAGACTTTCCAGAACAAGGAATGCAGCTTTATCCTTCAGAGGAAGGTACTGAAGCCTAGAGAATTCAGGTGGTATGACCAAAGATCTCACAGTAGCAAGTGGTAGAGCTGGGCTTCTTCCTACCACTGCACCTTTCCTTTAGCCTCCTAAAATTGGAAAAAGATCTAAAATGCCCTCGCCTCCAGAGAAGATGCAGCCGAATCAGAACTGGGGAAGTCTGAGAAATGTTTAGTATCGTTCTTTTGGATTTTAAGGAATGAATGTGGGCTTTAACTGTTACTTTTATTAAAATATCCCTGGCCAGAGGGATATTTTCTATAACAATAATTGGGTAGTGGGGGCAGCTAGGTGGTGCTACAGTGGATAGAGTGCCAATCAGACCCAGGCAAGTCACTTAACTGTTTACCTCAGTTTTCTCAGCTGTAAAATGAGTTGGAGAAGGAAATGGCAGAGCACTCCAGTATCTTTGCTCAAATGAGGTCACAAAGTGTTGAACATGACTAAAAAGACTGAACGACAAATTGAAGTGTGACACCTAGAGTTTCTCTTCTGCTTTGTAGGTAATCTCTAAGTCTGTGGTAATACACGTGTGTGTTAATGCCAGGATGTGGATGTGTATGCTGGGGGGTGGCAAAGTAGAAGCAAAATGCTTGATACTCTGCCCCGATACTATAAAATATTTATAATAATAGGAGACTACTGGGCACTTCTGGGTCACAGTCTGAAAGTTATCTACAAATAAAACCAATTAATTGCTTTTAATTATTTTTTGCAGTGGTTAAATGAGATTCTCCTTAGTACATACATACATATATGTATAATATATATGTATGTATGGATATTTGTGAGCAATTTTAGATAAACCCAAAGTAGCAGAAAATAAATGATTTAAAATTAACAAGGAGATTTATGGGGGGGGAGCATAAAGAAATATCAGGGGTGAAAAGCAGCATTTCATGCTTGTATCCCACGTTACCTTGCTCCAAGGACAAATCAGAGCTTGATGAAATCAAGCTCCAGATGGCTAGTGATCTCAAATCTGTAGTAATGAAATGACAAAGAAAAAAATGAGCCATATACAGTTTATAAATAGTTGGAAGGCTAAGGATAGATGTTTTATGAGTGCGTTACATTGACTTGGTATGAATATTGTAGCCCTTTTTTTGGTGGGTCATCGGATCAAAATATTGCCTTTTCAAATGAGAATTATCCAAGATGAGGCTGTCTCCATTATCCCAATTTTTAAGAGTTTGTAATTTGGCCATAAAGATTCATCTAGATCTCTTGCCTTTTACCAACTTGTCTCTCACTTTTTTTTAAACTTGCCAGTTTAAAGAGTGTTTTAAAGCTTGTTTGGAATATAGTTCATGAATAACAAACATCTAGCTGGAAAGTTTAAAAAAAAAAACATTCCCCAAACCTAGGTAATTATAATCATAATAATCACTAGCACTTAAAGGTTTTCAAAGCACTTTACAAGTATCATCTCAGGGTCAGTTAATTAGTATAGCGGATTGAGTCTAGAGGAACTGAGTTCAAATTTGACTTCAAGAACTTAACCTTTACTAGCTGTCTGACCCTGGGCAAGCCACTTAACCCCAATTGCCTCACAAAGAAAAAAAGGAAGGGAGGAATGAAAGAAATATCCTTTATTTTTTTTTTTTTTTTTTGCTGAGGCAATTGGGGTTAAGTGACTTGCCCAGGGTCACACAGCTAGGGAATGTTAAGTGTCTGAGACCAGATTTGAACTCAGGTCCTCCTGACTTCAGGGCTGGTGCTCTATCCACTGCACCACCTAGCTGCCCCAAGAAATATCCTTTAATTTGAGCCTCACAACAATCCTAGGAAGTAGGAGCCATTATTAGTAGTATCATCCACATTTTATATTTGAGGAAACTGAAGTGGCTGACAATTTAGCAACATTCCCAGGATCATCTAATCTGTGTTTGAGGCCAAATTTTAACCCAGGTCTTCTTGACTCCAGGCTCAACACTCTGTCCACTGCACCACCTAGTTGTCTTTGCTGTTTAGTTGCTTTCAGTTGTGTCTGGCTCTTCATGACCCCATTTGGGGCTTTCTTGGCAAAGGTATTAAAGTGCTTTGCCTTTTCCTTCTTCAGCTCATTTGACAGATGAGAAAACTGAGGCAAACAAGACTAAGTGACTTGCCCAGGGTCAAACAGTTAGTAAGTGTCTGAGGCTGGATTTGAAATTAGGAAAATGAGTCTTCCTTACTTCAATTCCAGCTCTTTATCCACTGTAGTGCCACCTAGCTGATAAGCTTCCTTTTAATGCCCTAAAACACCCAGACGGTAATATCATTCAGACCAAACACTTAGATTTGATATGACTGTTTCAGTTTCTATCTGGATGTTTAGTGTTGCTATCAGTGTTGATACCATTGAGTCTTACCAAGGAATCTTGGGAGAAAGGAATCCTGAAATCAGAGTTAGCCATTCTATAGCTAAGAATTCCAACTCTAGTCCTCTACTGACGTTTCTCCTCGCTCCCTGTGTTATCTGGGCCAAGTTTACTTCCCATTTCACATGGAAACACTTGGAGTTTTTTCTACTCCTTGTTGGAGGAGGGTTTTCTCCTGTGCATCTCTTCTCTTTTAGAGAAGTGGTACACTGTTCTCAAATTTCTGTGTGTTTGCGATCATATCGTTCTTATTTTTCAAAGCTTTCGTCCATATACACGTCTAGTATTAGCTGAGGAATTGACCCCAAAACACTTGGATGGCATTCTTAGGCCAAACGCAAACTTTCCCCCTCCCTTCTAAATGGGAGAACATAGGTTGCTGCACCAACTCTGTAAAACCCTGGAGACTTGCAAAGTTATAAGGAGAACTTGGTACTGATGTATTTAGCACTGTGATTTCCTGACAACTTCTCTTTGTAAAACTTAGTATAGCCTGGAGGTCCTGTAAGGTTAAGGGACTTGGCTATGGTCATAAAGTTACAACTGAAACAGATGCCATTTAAACCAAGGCCTTCTAGTGAAGTCCTTTATTCACTATACCATACTGCCTTTCACTGGACTATGTGTAGGAAACAATGATCCAGTTTAAGGAAGAAGCTGATGTAGGGGACTACATCATTTTTCAAATGTAGTCAAACAGGCTTCTCAAAAAGTAAACAAAATGTCTGTTAATACCTGGAGCCTGAGAGTGTGAATTAGAAAGAGATTTGGAATCAGAAGACCTGTATGATATTAGACAAACCACTTCACTTCTCTATGCTACAGTTTCCTCACTTATAAAATGAAGAGGGTGGACCTTGAAAGTCCCCCCTAAATCCATGATCCCATGACTTCAGTCAACTATGTTCAAGTGACTGATTGTTTGGCCAAATCTAACTGCTGTTGCGCCCCCCTCCACACACACACCCAGATCAGTTATTGAGCATAGATAGATAGACACAACAACCAAGCCATCATTCTATTCAGTCAAGTCAGTGACAAAATAAGTCAAAACAATTTCTTGGCTAAGCAACTGATTTACCTCACAGTAAGTTGCTTTACTCATCCATTGGGTGCTGTATTCCATAAAGAGAGCCGGAAAGTTGGGGGTCTCGGCTATCTCTTCCCAGACATATGTGCTATAGTTACAACTTCACTGGCAAATGGATCGGTACTGTGATCCTCGTTAGGACCCAAGCTAGCATAACAGATTACTCCAGTCAAAGGGTATTTGACGCAAATGAGAAATGTACATGTTGCTAGAGCCAAAGCAGTCTAGTTGAGATAGGCCGGAAAGCCACCAGCCAAAACTATATTGAAGAGGAATGCGATTTAAGATTGTCTTCCCAAATTTATGGGTCCACTGCCCTCCCGGCAGCCCCAAACTCTCACATTAAGAGTTGGAATGTTAGGACGGTAGAAAGAGCCAGTATGTGCTTTGGTGGAAGATTTGAAGCAGACCATGGACTTATAGCTGTTGCATATGAAATATAGCTGTGTACAAAATGTCTGCATCTGTTTTCAGAGAAAATGGATGCATTTTAAGTGATAGTGATCAGAGAGCAGTCACCACAATGAAGAAGCATCTTAAGCCTGTGCCCTTTAATGGCAGGTCTGGTTGCAGGCAGCCTTTGTGTGAGAACAAGTAGTGCTTTCCACTGGGAGGCTAGCGATTTGGGGTTTTTTCTTTTCTCTGTGTGTTCTCCAAGGCCCAGTGCTTTCCATCTGCTCACCCTTCAGGAAAATAACCCTAACAAAGCAGACAGCAGGGCATTCTTCAACTGAAGATAGAGTCTGTTACCAGTTCTGCCCTGCCCTTCCCTGCCCTCAGAATTCACTAAGAGAAGAAGAATCATAACAATAACAACAGCTACAGCAACAATAATAATAATAAAAGCTAACTTTAAGGTTTAAGTTCCCCATAGCTGTTATTTCATACAAACTTAGTGTTTAAATGGATACCATTGAAAGGAAGAAATCCCCGAATCTCTAGAGAGTTAGCCATCTAACTATGGCTAGTCCATACTATAATGGTCCAACCTATAATGGTCAAGGATTCCAACTCCAAGTGCCTCCTACTCAGAGGATGTTCTAACTTTCATCAGAGACTATTTTCTTCATCCCTTCCTAAATGGCCTCAAAGTCACCTGCTAATAATGGAGACCAGGGCTTCTTAAACTTTTTCCACTTGCAATCTCTTTTTGTTTGAAAAATTTTCACGCAACCCCAGGTCTTATAGGTATATACAATAGGATTTACAAATCAAACATTTATCAATTTCACGACCCCCACATTCCGTTACAAATAAGGTGTTGCAAACTAGAGTTTGAGAAGTTTTGATGTAGAGAAGCAGCGGTCTGGGCCACCCAAAATGTTGATTGCCCCCCAAATCATTTCTCTTTGACTCTGGAAGGTGTTTTGGCACTCCTGTTTGAATAGGGGTAGGTATATCTATTGTCCTGGGAGTTTCCAAAATTTAAAATCAAATCGTGAAACCAATGCTCTTAAGTCAGAAGATGTTAGAAAACATCCCAACTATCCCACCTTGGCTCCTGCTTCCACTCCATTGCCTGGCAGACAGAGAACTATGGGAGGAAAGCAGAGCTGAGTGGGGGAGGGAGGTAATTAGCTTGCTGATTCCCATCTTCCCCTGGGGCTGGGAGGTCATTATTTCAGTTTCCAAAGAGCCTCCCTTCTAGCTCCTACTAGACTTGAGTAAACAAAAATTCTGTTAATGTTAACTGAGCTCCCATTTAAATAGACTAAGTGACAGTGTCAGTCCAGCTTTGCAAATAAGATCCCCAATATTTATAAACCCAGACAGATAATTCAGAGTTGACTAAGCTCTATAAGTTGTTTTCTTTCTTTTCAGACCCAGGAAAGCCTCTTCTCCCAAGCTGCTTAGTACTAGCGGTCTTACAATTGGCCACTGAGAGCTGTTCCCAGTGGTGAAAGTCGCTACTGTGGAGACATTTTAATAGCCTAAAACACTTTTTGGAGAGGGTGGTTTCAGTCAGAGCAGCACTACCAAGGGCACCAGCTCTGCCCCGGCCTCTATTTTAGTTCCCTAATGTTCTCCCAGGTAAAGGACATGCCCAAGAGAATCTGCTCCCTTGTTTCTAAATTTATGCCCCAAGAGTCCAAAGGGGACTCTTCCCTCACCCCAGGTGCTCTGGAGACCCTAGGATTTCTTTAGACCATAGCCCACCAGTGCTTTGTGGGGGCTCTGAAGCATCCAGCAGATGCTTCAGAGACTTAATCCTCTGTTGGATAAGTCCCCTAATGCTGGAGTAGTGCGGGAGGGAGACCGAATGGTTGAGCTTTATCTGCTAGTGCCTCTTGAAACAGGCTGTATTATACAGATATGATAGACATACTCCCTGAAATGATGATTTGTACCTAGATTTTCTCAATTACATCACTTTAAGTAGACTTTTAAAAAAAATTTCTGATTATCCTCAAGTTTGTCAAGTGTTTTTCACTTTGTTTTTCCCTCTGTATCACTTGTTTGACTAGTCTTTCTAACTTAAAGCAATCTTGTGACAAATCCTTTTTATAAAGTGAAGAATCCTTTTGTGATGTAGTCACCACCCTTCCCCTTACTCCCACCCTCCTACATCTATTTAGATCCTTTCTGGCAGGAACAAGACTACAATTCTATTTGAGCCACTATTATTATTATCCCTAATAATAGCAACTACCACTCACATTTCTGTCATCCCTTAAGATTTATGAAGCACTGTCCTCACAGAAGTCATGTGAAGTAGATGGTACAAGTGTTTTTGCCCTATTTGACAGGATTGGACACTGAGGTTTAGAGAGAGAAAAAAGTTTTTCCATGGTCACAGAGCTGGGTCGGAGTCAAGATTGGAACAATAGGGCCTTCAACCATTCTACTCAATTGAAATATACAAAACTTCAAACGGAACCAAAGAAAGGGTTTGTTGAAATTGGGGGGGGGGGGGGCAATACTTGTACTATTTCTGCAGCACTAGAACAATCTTGTGTTCACTTTCCAGGTTGGTATGGCAATCCTGTACTTGCTTCCACTCAAACTAGTAGGTTCAACTCGGTGTTGTTCATCCTTTGTTCCCAAAGAGGACCAATGACATCATGTGAATTGGATTTACTTGAGGCAAAGCTGGGCCAAGTCACTGGCCTTATTCTCTCCTCCAGTCTTTGAAATTCAGCAGCAAGTAAAGGTCTGTCTCAATTCTTACCTTACCTCACCCTGAGCTCTGGAGGACCAGATACAAATAGGAGAACTTCACATCAAACTTGAATGATTTCTTTAAAATCTCATGCACTCTTAGGTCATTGACAATATTCAAATCAATCCTTCCTTTGAAGCCCAGGATCAAAGTTGTGAGAGTCTTCAGAATTATGAAAAGGTATAGTGGTGTAGTGGAAAGACTAGGATTTGGAGTGCTGGAGAGGCCCTGGGTTCAAACAAGATACTTCCTCTCTGGAGGCCTCAGTTTCCTCATCTATAAATGAGAGGGTAAAGTCTGTGTGCCGTGCAGAAGTGAAAAATCAAGATGGAAATTCTTTCCATACATGCGATAGGACAGGAGTTTGATTTATCAGGGCAGGGTCTTTCAAAAAACAAATACACTCTGCCATTAGTGGAAAACTTCCTGCAAAAAATCTTCCCAGATTCTACTCCAAGCCAGATCCTCTGCATGTGGAAGTTGATGACTTCCAGATAGACTTTGTTTCCTATTTTTAAAAAATCCAGAGACTCAAAAATCAACATTTACAGAACAGCAAAATTGAGGGCTGGGGAGAGCAGTTGCTGGCATTACAGAATCATTCACCACAAGGTCTCCTTAGCATCTAAATGTTTACCTACAGATTATTCACTAGAGAAATCATTCTAGTAGTCTGAGATTCAGCGGCATCTCCCAAAAATGCCCTTAAAGATTTCATAAACAAGATTTGGATCCTTTCTGCTACCCACGAGTAGTAAGTCTGCTCTCTCTAGCCATGCCCTTCACTGCCCCCTTAAACCATAGTATATAAAGTTGATAGATATCATCTTGGAAGACACAGCTCAGAAATGGGTAGCGATTTAACCAGCATCACAATATTAGAGCCAGAATCTGAACTCGAGGTCTTGTGACCCAAATGTAGGGTTCTTTCTGTTACACAATCCTGCCCTCTTCACTTTCTCTCTCCTTATCACAAGGTCCTTAATGGAGTGCTGAAAGGAACCAAAAGTCATTTAGTCCAGTGTTCTGTAAAAACAAATAAGGAAACTGAGTCCCCAAAAAGGAAAGTGACTCGCTTGTGGTCACTAGGGTAAGAAAGGAGAAAAAGCAGGATTTAAACCCAGGTTGTCAGGTTCCAAAGCCAGAATTCTTTTCCAATGAAATACATATGTTCTTATCAAAACAGTGAAGGCTATAATAACATAACTATACAATATGGTAGAAAGAGCCTTGGCCTTTGGATCAGGAGACCTAGGCTGTCCCATTTATAGCTCTATGACCTTGGGGACACCATTTCCTCATCTAATATTAATGACCACACTTCATACTGAGCCTGTGCTTCTTCCAGCAAGGACATGTTAAACTCTTTGTAGTTTAATCAAAGAGAACAAACTTTGGTTAAACCACTGTATACAGAGCAGAGATTACAGCAGCCCTCACAGAGCTTCATTCCTACTAGGAATGAAAGGCCCACAGCCAAGGACTTTTCAGGGGGCAGTAAGTAGGTGGGAAGTTTGGGATAGAGACAAAGGGAATCCCTGATATCACACCATGCTGAAGCCAGATTGATGGCTCTGGAGGGGAAAGTGAGGGTGGTGACTTTATACGGCCCATCCTTTACTCCAAATCACTCACATGTCATGGTATCACCTCCCTGATGTCATAGTCCCCTTTGAGAACGAAGGAGAAACAACAGCCCACTGAAGACAGCCCTAATAGCAAACCTGATTTGAGACTTTCAAAGAGCTGAGTTTGAGGGGCAAGGCAAGGAGGTTCTCAGGAAGAATGATTTTTTCTTTAATCATCACACATGATACAGATAACATACACTCAGATTTTCTTTTTAAAAATTGCACAATTTTATTTTTATTACAGATTTTATGTTCAGTGACCAACGTGAACATCCCATATACAATGAATAGAAAAAAGGATCATATAAGAAGCCATGGCCAATACACACAGCTTCTTGGTTTGCTGGGTTTTTAAGTATTGTCTAAATTTAGCACAGTAGTACCAACACTGCCTGCCCTGCCTGTCATGTTCTTAGAAAATTGAGAACTGAGTTTATATTCAAAATCTTCCCTCCAAACCCCAAAAGAAAATAACTTCGGGGTTCTTTGTCTTTTTTACCTCATCGCATCCCTTAATACAAAGCATCCTGATTTGATAACCTCTACATGGAAAGGAAATTTGCACTCCTTTCCTTGACCATGATGTCTTTGTCTTTCTTATGTAACCATCGCCTACTGAATAGCCTACTGAAGTATTTTAGTAATTGAGACCACTTGTCTGGCCAGGACATTAGAGAGGGGATTCCTGGTCGAGTCTAGATGAGAATTGATGGCCTCTGAGATTCCCACCAACTCAGAAATTCTGCACTTCTGAGGCATTATGGTCATATTTTTAGTTCCTTAAAAGCTTTGTGGAGAAAGCACAGACTTGCAATACACATTAGATGTCACTAGTTATATGCCTGCTGCCTTGATTTTTTTGTCTAGGAATTTTCATTCTTCTCCAAACTGGGCTTCCTGTTATTTCATACAAATTTACCTTCATCAGTCAGTCTCATCTCAAATGTCCACTTCATTGCATTCCCCCATCCATTGGGAACACCCATCATTTTTAGGGACTTGGAGTTTATAGGTCATCTGTGCAGATGAGATTTTTCTGTCCATTTCAATAGGGAAATCGAAAGGTGGACACTTTCAAACACGGGTTGCTTTGGTTTGACCACAGATAAGAAAGGGAGTTATTTTTTTGGTTTTTTGTAAAACAAAGAAAGACCAATCTTGAGGCTCATTACCCTTTATTACAGATAGCCGAGTTTTCTGGGCTACATCAGAGAACTATTCTTAGTATTGACACTTACAGGGTGTTTTCTCCTGGAAAAGAATTCAGTAGTTCCCACTAGTGGTTTAAAAAAAATCCAACACCTCATCTCTCTATGTCTGTGTGTATCTCTGTGTTTCTCTCTCTCTCTCTCTCTCTCTCTCTCTCTCTCTCTCTCTCTCTCT
>JAJPUD010000499.1:251934-452064 GCA_023553655.1 Myrmecobius fasciatus
TCTCTCTCTCTCTCTCTCTCTCTCTCTCTCTCTCTCTCTCTCTCTCTCGACTTGGTCTAATCATGTTTTACAAAAATCAGAGATTTTGCATTCACTCCCTGTCTTCCCATGGAAGCTATTTCATTCTAATTCTCCTCAAGGTAAAGATTGTTTCCTCCAGTGGATAATGAAAAATACAAGTTCTTTCTGAAATGGAGAAATCCTCTCTAGGCATTGGCTGGTGAATCGTACTGAGCCATCCCCACTGATGGGCCTGCCCCACAACAACAATTAGTCTCTTTTCCTGGTGAAGTGGTTGGATTAATAATGAAATTTCTCCTTCTTGGCAATAATAACACAATGGGAAAACTCACATGATTTTCCAGGGGAAGTTTAGACAATCTTAAAATTGGGCGGACAGATTAGTAAGGGAGACATTAATGTTATGACTTGCTAATGCAATAGCCCTGAGCTAAGCATCAACAGGACTGTCCTTGCCTCAAACTCATTTGCTTCAGTAAGCACAGACAGTTTGCACACTGTAAGACAAGTTAGGGAAAAATTGAAGCAATGGCAGAGATTTGGGTGGTACATTTTCTTTATTGCCAAACTTCCCAACAAAATTGTCTACACCCACTGCCTCTACTTCCTTACCACTCATTCTCTCCTCGGTCCCTTACCCTACCCCACCCTCATTATGCTAAAACTTCTCTCAAAGATCAGCCTCAGAGACCTCCACTTGGAGCTTATACATCACTTTGCACTTCTCCCATATACTATTATGTTATAATTGGATCTATCCTCTTCCTTAAATATAAGGTTTGTGAAGGTAGAGACTGGGCCTTCCATTAACTTTATATCTATTTCTGGACCTAACACTGTGCTCTTAAGTGATTAATGAATGTTTGTTTAAATTCAATGTCAGAGTATTTTCTATATACGGAGTATCCCAGAAGTCTCAGTGCAGCTTTAAGCTATTAATGCTTAAAGCTATTTAAATTTAAAACTGCACTGGGATCTTTGGAACATTGTGTATTACAAGGCTTATTACATCTTTGATCTCCTTCAACTCATGAGGGTAGGGATTTGCACAGAGTAGTAATAGAATAGTTTTTTGCACACAGTAGGTGGCTTATAACTGGTAGGCTGTTAGCTGAATGACCGAATTAATGAATGAAAAAAATTGCAAAACTAAACTCCCTTTCATTACCAGTGTCTTATCTGATCACCAAAGGGTTTGAAGCTGAAAGCAGGAAATTTATCTTTATTTTCCATATTAATAGAAATCAGGAGTAAAAACAAAACAAAAAAAAAGGACAAGGATGGTGCTAGAACAGGAATATAGATGACAGTAGATGAGAAAGTTATCTAGTTGTTGTGCTTATGACTATTCTGAAGCTTTTAGAAGCTTATGAGTTGCCTATTATTATATGTAATTCATGTTCCACTTACTAATTTTTTTCACAATTATATTTATTTGTGTGATTACAGGTTAGTAGACAGGTACCCTGTTGGTGAAACTGTGAAGTGGTTTAACCGTTCTGGAAAATATTTTAGACTCATTAAATTGTTCATATCCCTTGACCCAGAGATCCTACTACTTGGTATAGACGCCAAGGAAGATAGAAAGGTCTCACATATCCACATATTCCCAGCAATACTTTTAGCATTAACAAAGAACCGGAAAGAAAGTAGGTGCCCTTCAATTTGGAAATGACTGGAAGAACTGTGATATGAAGGTAATGAAATATTATTACATTGTAAAAAAAATGATGAAGATTTAGATAAACATTGGAAGATTCGTATAAACTGATGTTGTCACTTTGGAATTCTTAAAAGCTATTGAGTTCCTTGGAGGGATAATATACAGTCCAAGTCCTATCTGGTACCTATTCTACTGACATACCAGGCTGGAACTATAAATCAAATAGCAAAGTATTTAATTGGGACAGAAAAACAAAGTAAACAACAGGGGAAAGTCAAATAGAATCTTTCTCAACACCATCCCAAGCCTTGCCCTCCCACACAAAAGAGTAAAATCTCCCCCTGAGTTGCATGCTAGCAGAGAAGGGTTCTTAGGGCCCTTTCTCAAAGGGAGTCCATGGAAAAAACCCCTATGTTGAGGCAAGGGAAGGTTTAACCTTTAGAATTGTCCATAGCTAGAAGACAGCTCCTGCTTGAGCCCTCGTGGTTCAATTTCCCAGCAGCCAACTGTGCCTTTCTACTTCTCAGCTCTGCCTCCTGTAGCTCCTTGGCAAGGCTCAGGAACTCTCTTCACAGCCCTTCTACCTTGCATGGTTCTTGTTGAGATTTGGAAGCCTGAGGCTCTTTTTCTTTCCTCCCCCCCCCCTCTCTCTCTCTCTCTCTCTCTCCCCAGCAGCCATCCACCAAACTATATATACCCCATCATTGCACTGCTGCCTTCGAAAGGTGTTATCATTCTTTCAGAGACCACCCTGGCCAACATGCCTCAGAGCTAGTCAACACATTTTGAGCTATGTTAGCTGCTCTGCCTCACCCAGTTGGCACATAAAAGAACCACTGGGGAAGCTTTAAGACTTCCAGACCAGCTCTATTCAATGAAAGATGCCCAGACCTTGCTGCTAGCTAAGTGAAAGTGACTTAATGTTCTTTGCCACTTCAGAAGATACTAGAAACACTCGAAGAGGAGGAACAAGATGTGGCAGCCTCTGTCAGCACACGGGACGTCCACCTAACATGTAGAAAATCATAGTGCCAGTGCCAGTGATTGCTTTGAGTTTTAGGGGACTTATCTTTAGACAAACTTGTTTTTAGACATTTCTGTCACCCACCGTGCCTTAACACTTTGACTTAGTGCTCCACTAAGGAGCATTGAGTCATTTTGATGACTTTCATCATTACTTTTATTTTTTTTAAATCCTTCAATAACTTGGGCAATCTCTTATATTTAAGCCAAAAAAAAAAACAAAACCTAGAGTATCTAGCTACTAAGCAGCAACTTTTAGCCACCATTTCCTTCTGGTCACTAAAAACATTGGTCATTTCCTGTTTTCTCTGTTTTCACATGCTTCTAATTCTCAGTGTCAAAAGGCTGCAACTCTTTTCTTTGGGCTTCTCTTTGATAACATTGATTCAGAAACAAAGGATGGGGGGCCTCCATTTGGAAAACAAAGGAAGCATGGCCTCGGGAAGAATGCTGGAGAGAATGTGCATGGTTCTTTCTGCCAATGATAACAAACCCTAATAATGGGAAAGTTGGATATGAAAGCAGGAATAGTAATCTGAGTGTCGATGCTCTGTTTGGCTGCTGAATTATACCTTGCAGAAGCAATGTAGCCTGGTGAAAAAAGCAACTAAGTGTCTGCTAACTAGGTGCTAGTTTCAGCTCTGTTGCTGATTAGCTCTGTGACTACCTCAGTTTCCCCATGTGTAACACAAAAGGTTTTGAGTAGAAGACTCCCACCCTTTAACTCAGATATGAAGAAAAAAAATCACAGAAAGCTAGAGTTTAAGAGAGAATGTTTATCTGATTCCTTTCTTTCAGCTTTTTACCAACCAGATGTTCACATTAACACTCAGATGTTGTGAAGTGAATCATGCTGGGAAGTGGTACTCGACATCGGCTGTTCAAAATTGATGAAGATGCCGAAAACCTGGCAATCCCTGGTGTGGGGTGTACACGTATTGTCAGTGTTACTGTCACTCAGGAATCTCTCCATGGTTGGACTAAGCCATTTTATTCCTTTGAGCTACTCACACTTGGATTTGCTTATCTCTTTCACTCTAAGCCCTCTAGGGTCACACTTAAGAGTACTGAGCTTGGACTCAGTTCAAATTCTACCTCAGATACTTACTAGCTACTGGTGGTATGAGCCAGTACAAATGACTTAACCTCTCTGAGCCTCAGTTTCTTCATCTGAAAAGTGAGAGTAATAATAGCATCTACCTCAGAGAGTTCTTATGAGGTTAAATGCATTTAAAACACTTGGTAAACCTTAAAGTATTACCTGAATGTCGGCTATTATTTATTATTTGTATTATTGTTGTCATGTCTGCCATTGAGTAAAATTACTCCATTCCTCTCTGTGTCCTTAGCTCATTCTTTCTTTCTGTTCTTCTTTATAAATTTCCCACCCCTGCCGTTTTCTCTTTGGTCAACTTTTCTAGACAGAGCTGTAACTATGGCAAAGTGATTAGGACTTTGGTTTAATCTAAGCCATGTCTAGAGACCAGATCAGGGAGGAAGGGTGGAGGTATCTTTGAGTCCCCCCAAAATACCACTCTCCCTTCTCCTTAATGCTTTGATCCAACCAGGTACCAGGAAGAGGGCTTCAAACAGAACCTCTCAGTTCCCCATGGTCAGCTGATCAATGCGCCTTTCTATCTCCATGCACTAAAAGGTCCACTGGAGGCTGTAGAGGGACATAAGACAGGAAGTGGGCTGAGGTTGGGACAGAAAGGAAAACCCACCGCTCATTAAAATGGTTTCTTTTGTAATCTTCCCCGACCAATTTTGCTCTTTCTACTTTCTTGGCAGGATGGGAATCCCGGCATTGCTGCCAGACTTCAGGAAGCAGGCCCTCTCCAGAGTGCAGGCAGCTCCATTCCAGCAGCCACTCCGGCCACAGTGAATGGATGCATGAGAAACCATTTGCTCAAGCAACAGATCCTACGCCGGCAGCATATCATGCAGGTTTGCATCATGTGGCTTCCATGGGTCATGTATGCCCGAGCAGTTTGACAGGCACTCTTTGGTTCATGCGAGTTGGATGGATGGGATTGGAAGGGCAGGGGGGGGATTGGCCTCAGTACATAACATCACAGCTCAGTTTGTCAGTTGTCCATGTAGCTCCCAGAAGCTGCCGTGACATACTACCAGCCCTCAATTTACCAGGTTTCCATGATGGAGTGAGCATAGAACTCAGTAGGGAGTTCTGAATTTTTCTGCCAGACTAGCCAGCTAAAGATTTTGAGTAAGGCTTTGGAGCCCCTTTGGCCCACCGATGGCTGATTCCTGTGTATCATAGCAGGGCTTCTATAAACTTTTTCTACTTGTGACCCCTTGTTGCCAGAGAACTTTGTATGTAATCCCAGGTATATAAAATAGGTATCCAAATCAAAGACTTACTGATAATAAATCATAATCTGATGACCCCCACATTGAGTTGCATGACCCCATATGGGGTTATGACCCACAGTTTAAGAAGTTGGGTTTTATAAGAACTTATTGTCCTTTCTGATGGTCCTGTGTCCCTCCCTCCGCCAACTCTGAGATGCTTCAGGATTGTGTACTAATACAACTGCCTTCTTGCCCCTTCCGTTCTTGCTCTACCACTGGAAAACATCAGGTTCCCTGTCTGGTGTCCCAGAAAGTTTGAGGTTAAAGACAGGATTTCTTTCTAGATCTGAAGGGTAGCAGGAATTAAAAGAAAAGAAAGATTGGCAATGACAGCTTAGCCACTTACAGTATCAAACTATTTATTTGTGGATGAATGCATGATGACCTTAGAGATCTACTAGAGTAACCATTCTTCTCACATGTGGGAGTCTCCTCTGTAGTTTTCCTTGACAAGTGGTCAGCCGGTCTTTCCAACTTCACTAGACAGTCCCATTTTTTTTTGTTAAAAAGCTCTAGGATGCTGAGCCAAATGTGCCTTCCTATAGTCATTCAACAAGCCTCTATTGAATGCTTACTTTGTGCCCGGCAGCATTCCCATTAACAATACAAATAAATGCAAGAACCAGCTTCTGCCACCCAAGAGCTTTTGAGCCAGGGAAACAAGATGTATGCATTTAATCTCATTAATCAAGTCAGTAAATATGTGTTAATTGTCTACTGTGTGCAAAGCCAAAGCTTAAAGAGTCATGTCTTCAAGGGGCTTCCATTCTACTGAGTATAAAATGTACCAATAGATTAAATAAATAAAAGATAATTTGAGGTCTCTTGGAACACTTGGGGGGAACTGGCAGGAGGTAGCACCCAATTTGAACCTTGAAGAAAACAAAAGTTATTAAGATAACTAACAACCTAAGGGTAATATAGGAGCATATGCTGAAAAATGGGACCCTGATATTTTTTTTTTAGCTTTTTGCTGAGGCAATTGAGGTTAAGTGACTTGCCCAGGGTCACACAGCTAGGGCATGTTAAGTGTCTGAGACCAGATTTGAACTCAGGTCCTCCTGACTTCAGGGCTGGTGCTCTATCCACAGCACCACCTAGCTGCCCCTGGGACCCTGATATTAAGGGGTATAGAAATTCTGGATAGGGGAGGTTCTGTCCTAGGGACATTCACTAAGTGACCTATGAGGGAACTTCTAGAATCCCTGCTTTCCTTCCAAGCACAGCTTGGTCACTGTGGCCTATTGAAGACCTTGCCAAAATGATGTTTTGTACACTTGGCCTTACTTTGTGTTCCAAGTAGAATGTAAACTTCTTGAGGGAAAGGATCCTTGTTCTTTGTATCTCCAGCAGTGACTCAAATTGCATTACACTGAACTGGACAACTGACATGGCTTCAGGGCCACGGTGAAAATCACTGGCTGGCATTTTGCCTTTCCCAACTTGATGTTTGGGTGTTGAGGTGCCCATTCATTGCCATGTACACGGATGGTGTCATAAGTCTCCCTCATTTAGTGCTTCCTAGATACTGTTCCTCATCAGTGTTTTTTTTTTAATAGCTGTAATATAATGTGTCTTTCATTTTCTATTTAGCAGGAAAAGCAGAGACCAAATGTTATGGCAGTGCCACCTGAGCAGCGGACTCCCTATCTCTGCCAACAGATGAGTCAGTTTTCAAGTAAGAAGCTAATCTCAAACTTTAGAGGGAACATGAGGTCTAGTCTTAGCAAGGCCTTTCATGAAATATTCCTGGTTGGACCCTCTCATCCTTAAAGCTCAACATAACCACTTGCTAATGGCCCAACTGGAAAAAAAGTTTCCCAAAATGAACATTTCCTGGTTAGCTCAAAAGAGAAATCAAAATACATTCATCTCTTAAAGTCTTACAGGTAGCACTCACATAGAGTCCCAGCCACTCAGGAAATGGAGGCTGGTAGATTGCTTGAGCTCGGGAGTTCTGAGCTATGACGAACTAAAGCCAGTTGGGTGTCCACACTAAGCATGGAAGCAATATAATATAGTAAGCCCTCTGGATCAAAAGTTCACCAGGGTGCCTAAGGAAGGGCCAACCAACCCAGGTCAGAAAAAGAGAACAGGTTAAAGCTTCCATGCTGATCAATATTGGGATTGGACCTGTGCCCTTCCAGCCAGGGTGAAGCAGGAGACCTAGTCTCAAAAACAGATAGGTACTTGGCAAAGGTCAACCTAGCTACCATTCTGAGAGTAAATTCAAAGTACCACAGCAAGAACAGACTTAGGGGTGGGAGGGCCGATTCATGATTGCTTTCTCCTAACTCTCCTGTGTCTTGTGGCTCGGGTGACACCTGGTTTTCTCCTACCCGGCACTTCCTCAGTAGTACTTCCATCCTCCTCCTCCCACACTGCACCTAGTATAACTCTTTCTTAGCCACCCCACCCCTGTTGTGCCCGTAGAACCATATTTTTAAAGCAAGGATGTCTCATTTTTGTGTGTTCCTTTCTTTGAGCAGCCATGCCACAGCAAATGCCTTCTGACTGTGGCCAGTCCATACCGACTCCTCCAACTAATCCGCGCAGGATGCCATCCACATCTGGGATCCTTCAGAACACCATGACCCCTGGAATCAGTTCAACTACTGGCAACCAGAGCACAGGGGGCATGGTCATGATCCCCCAGACCCCGGGGAAACAACAGGCCATTTTCCCATCTGGCTCCGACTTTAACGTCTCCATGCGACAGAAGCAAACTTCAGCTAGTTTGAGCTCTGTCAGCCAGACAGCTCACAGCAGTCATTCAACAGTCAAGCCTGGAATGGCCCTGCCTGGCTTCAGTGCCGGCTCCTTAGCCAACCAGTCTGCGAGCCCTCACCAGTTACGGCAACCCAATATGGCCCGAATTCCCACCATGTATCCGAGTTCGTCTCCTCAGGCGTGGATCTCTACAGTGGCCTCTAGAATGCCCAATCAGAGCCAAATAGACACCAGCATCCAGCAGTTCTCCACCAATCCTCTTTTCTCCAAACCAAATGTGAGATCCAATCTGACAAGTCAACAGTTCTCACCTCAGTCAGTGATCCCTCCCAATCAGATCGCCCCCGGGGTCAGGCAGATTCCAAAAGTGAATGTAGGCCAGCCTGCTCAAAGCCTCAACATGCTCAACAGTCAGAGTCTGAGGCAGAGCCTGACCCGAGCCCCGCTGCCAGCCATGAATGTCATGAAGCCCATACCCCAAAGCGTGTCCACTTTCAACCCAATCAGCCCAGCCCAAGGCATAGAGCCCCCGAGCTATCCGGTCACCAGCCAGGCGTCTGGGACCTTCAGCAGGATGGGGGCTCCTCCGGCAGAGCTGCCGCCGTACGATTTTGGCCCCCAGCAGAATGATCCCATTTTGCCAGACAGCTGCAGCGAGACAGACTTCATCGATTCCCTCATGAAAAGCAGCAGCAACAATGATGAAGAGTGGCTGAACAACCTGAGGATGATCGATGACATCTTAGGGCAGCACAATCAAAGTTCTGGTCACGTTTAGGTGAGGCAAGGTCCTCAGATCTGACACCCTCCTTTCCCGGCTGGGGCATGGGGGTGGGGGAACACCAAACAGGAAAACACAAACCCACTACAAACACACACACACACACACACACACACACACACACACACACACACCAAACAACCCCCAAGTACAGGCACATACCCAAAGCTAGCTTTTGCCCATTAATAAGTTGGAGCCAGTTCTTTACCTGTGACAAAGTTGAATTTTGGCCATTTTTCAAGTGACTGTATATATCCAAATTTTGTAAATGGTGTTTTCTTAAGCATTCTATATAGAAGTATTTATACTTCTCTTTGTGACAGTTTGTAAATAAATCTCTGGCTTACGTATTGTTTTATTCTAGAAGTTTTGCTTGTTACACCTCATTACGAATATGCAAATCATTTTGTTAGTTTCCGTAATACTGTGTATTACCGCTTGAAACACGCGTGTGTTTGACATAACGTAAGACGAACTAGGGGTGGTGTTAGGCAAACTGAGCAAGTGCCAAATGGAAGATCGGGAGTACGAATGCCTTGGGACTTCTCGTCTCCTTCCTGTTTCGCTTTGATGCCTCTGATGAGCATGCTAAGTGTCTAGCATGGAGGAGAGCTAAGCAGTAACCTCCTCCATGATGAGAAATACTGACGATCGATCGGAAGGAATATTTTAAGCCCGGGAGGGGCCGCCCCGTGCAAGTGTCCTGGAGAAGCTTGCCTTGCTCTGAATGATGACCTTGGAGAGACTGCAAAGCATCCTTACCATTCTCATTCAGACTGGAAAAGAGCCCGCCTCCGGTCTCGGCACCCCTAGTTGTGTATATCTGTAGTGTACAGGTGATTTGTTCCTGGTTATAAGGCCTTTCAATATGTGTTTGAATGTAAGAATTGGAATTGAGGAGAAGAGTTTATCGATATGAAGAGTTCATTTGAGATTTGTCTCTCTGATGGTTTCTGTCTGCAGCTACAGTCATGTATATTTAAGTGTCTGTTTATAGAAGAGCCACTGTATTGTAAATGCCTTAAAATGTTCATGCTTTGTGGAATCCTATTTTAATAGTCACATCCTACTTCAGCCATACATTTGTAATATAGCATCAGCTTTGAGCACAGGGTGGTTCTTCCTTCATGCCATAATAAACTGCCATGAGAGAACTGCACATTTGTGTTGATTTTGTTCTTGGGCGGTGGAGCTGCCGGGATCTTACACCCTTTCCATGCC
Organism: Myrmecobius fasciatus; assembly: GCA_023553655.1. NCBI lineage: Eukaryota > Metazoa > Chordata > Mammalia > Dasyuromorphia > Myrmecobiidae > Myrmecobius > Myrmecobius fasciatus. The sequence continues at coordinate 261,747 of JAJPUD010000499.1, forward strand.
TCCCTGCTGCTTTGGGGCTCCCCTGTGGCTCCTGATGCACAGGGAGAGAAAGAAGGGAGCTGTATCATAGGCTACCATCTGAATCCCTTACGATCCCAAGAGCTTAGTGTGGGCACCTAACTAGCTTTAATTCTATGTAGCTCAGAATCCCTGAGCTCAAGTACCAGTGGGCAAGTGCTGGGGAGCAGAAAAGCAACTTTGAAAACCTTAAATATAGCATTGGGCCTGACCCGGAGACATCAAGCTTAGGCTGATAATTCAGCACACTCAAAATTCCTACACCAGTGCGAAAGGGCTGATGTGCAACTGGGACAGTCAGTTCTCGCTTCCTTTCTTTTCTGTCTCGATGTAAATCTTGGCAGGTTACTTTAGACCTTTTCTTTTTGGTTCAGACCTGGGAGTTTATTAGTGTTTGAAAACTCCCAGCTTGGAAGCTCCTTCCACCAAGAAGAGCAGCAACTGCTCAAGTTTGGAGCCAGAATTATAAGATGTTAGAGCTGGAAGACAGAATTCATTCATTCTAGGCCCTTTACAGAGAAGAAAATTGAGACTCAGAGTAGTGAGGTAATCTGCCCAAGATCACACATGCCATATAGTGGCAGATCTGAGGCTAGAATGTGGATCTCCGACCCCATGTTTCCCATTAGGGAAAGAAAATAGTATTTATAGGTGCTGTGCATGAGAACAAAAGTCTGCTTAGTGTTTTTCTGAAAGGTGGAGTTCTATAGAGATAGGATTCTGTCAGATATTGAAAAGATGTCCCATTCAAAGGTCAGTGATGTTTCAACGGGAAAACCATTGAAAGACAAAAACTAGGATCACCCTTCATTCCCTATGTGGGCATATCATGTGACAATTCTCCCATTTCCCAAACAGCCCTTCTCCAATGGAGAGTCTTTGGAATAACCAGTCTCTGCTGCTTAATTAAAACATTTAAAAGGACAGTTAAGAAATTCAGTATGCTTAGTCTTTCTCACTCACACTCTGAATATCCCAAATGGAGCACCCAGATCAATGCAAGGGGATGGGAACGGGGGAGCCGGGGAGACTGAAGCCAGGGGGCACTGGGCTAGGGGGAGCAGGAAGGTGTTGAAACAAGGGAAACGAGAGAAGTAGCTGAAATTCAACCACTTCTCTCACCGCTACTGGGCTCATCCTTTGATTTATCCATTAAATTACTGAGATGGGAGGGGGTAAAAGAAAGGAGCCCCAATGATGTCTTTTGTGCCCAGCCAACCCAAACTGCTTGGAAGACAAAGCAAAAGAGTCAGTTGGTCACTCCAGACTGGATCATCGACTGCCTCCACAATCATTAACATATACCTCCAGTCACATCAAAGACCCCACTAGCTAAATAAGCTTGCTTTCTTTTCATTCTGGGTTCAATAAGAGCAAACCAAGCAAGAACGTGGAAAAGATGAATTGCCATCACATCGTAGGGAGAAAGGACTATTGTCATTGCCTGGCATAAATTTGGCAAACCGAGGGAAAGTTGGATGCGCTGAGCAATGAGGGACACACAAAGATCAAATAAGGGTTTAGTGCCAGCTTTGAGTCTAGTAAGGCAGAGGAGCACACATTAAAAAACAATACTACAAAATAGGATTGGATCCTCAGCTTTGGATAACATAATCAGTTCTTCTTTACTTGTTCCTATTTGCTGAACGAGGGAGGAAGTCCCCAAATCAAATTGATCCCTTCCATTGGAAATTTATGCTGAAGAATCTCAGCTGGGCTCTATCAACCCCCTTTTCTATTGCTCCTTATGAACCCCCAACACTCCAAGCAGATCATATGACCACCTGACGTAGACATAGAAAGGAGCAATGGAATTAATTCCCCCTCTGTGGACTCCTTTCTAAATCAAATCCCTCCCCTCATCCTTGCTCCTGCCTCCTCCAGGACCTGGCTCAGACAAAATAATACAACATAAGGGAGAGAACACTGGATTTGAACTGGGGATAATTTGGTCCTTATTCCTAGACTGCTTTCTAGCCATATGTTGGTGAATGGCTTATTTAACTTGTGTGGACTCTGGTTTCCTCATTTATAAAATGGGGGGGGGGGAGATCCAATGGCCCACTGGATTTCTTCAAACTCTAAGTCCCAAGTTCCAGTCATCCCTCTCATGAATTTCTAATCTCTCCATTTCAACTGGCCCCTTCTCATCATAGTAATATGCTCACATGGCCCTCCACCTGAGAAAAAAAAGATCCTTAATGTTACCCCATCCAACTATTGTTCTACATCTTGTCTACACACTAGATTCCTCCACATCATCATTAACCACTCCCTCCTTAATCCAAAATTAGCCTGATTTCCATCCTCAGCCTTCTCTCTTTATCCAGAACTATATTTCTATATCATGTCCTTAGCCCCTTCCTTAGCTATAAACCTTCAGCCATCTCCACTTGGCTGTCCTACCTCAAACACAATAAGTCCAAAATCAGACTTATTCTCTTTCTTCCAAAATGTGCTTCTCTTCCTGAATTAATTCTTTCTGTCATCACAGCACACTCAATTTTCCACATTTGAAACCTTAGTCATATCTTTTCAATTCAATTAGACAAGAATTAGGCACCTACTACTTGTACTGTGCTTTGGTGTTCAGTCATTTTCAATCATATCCAACTTTTCGTAACCCCATTTGGGGTTATCTTGGCAGAGATAGTGGAAGGGTTTGCCATGTCTTTCTCCAGTTCATTTGACAGATGAGGAAACTGAGGCACTCAGATGAAGTGACTTGCCAAGGGTCACACAGCTAGGAAGTATCTGAGGCTGGATTTGAACTCTGCAAGGTGTCTTCCTGATTCCAAGCCCAGGGCTCTATCCACTCCAGGAGAACCAGAAGGAGCAGAGTTCTAGAACTGGAAAGGACATTAGAGATCATCTAGTCCAACCCTCTCATTTTACAAAGGAGAAAATTGAGGTTAAGTGACTTGCTCAAGTTTTCAACCCAGATCCTCTGATATCCAATCCCACATTCTTTTTTTTTATTATTATTAAAGCTTTTTATTTTCAAAACATAGGCATGGATAATTTTTCAACATTGACCCTTGCATAGCCTTGTGTTCCAAATTTTCCCCTTCTTCCCCCACCTCCTTCTCTATATGGCAAGCAATCCAATATATGTCATACATGTTAAAATATATGTTAAATCCAATATATGTAAACATCTTTATACAATTTTCTCACTGCACAAGAAAAATCAGATCAAAAAGGAAAGAAAATGTGTAAGAAAACAAAATACAAGCGAACAACAACAAAAAGAGCAAGAGTGTTGTGTTGTGATCCATACTCAGTTTCCACAGTCCTCTCTCTGGGTGTAGATGGCTCTCATCATCACAAGATTACTGGAACTGGCCTGAATCATCTCATTGTTGGAAAGAGTCACATCCATCAGGATTGATCATCCTATAACATAGCTGTTGCCATATACAATTAATCTGTTGTAGCAGAGACAGGAGGGGATAAGATCAAGAACATAAGTGGAGGGATTAGCTTTGTCAAGGGGATGAATGATGGTGCCACTGACAGGAGGAGAGAGTTTAGAAGTGGAGGGTGGTAAAAAAAAAATCAACTTTGGATTTGTTGAATTTGAGGCTTCATGGGACGGGCAGGTAGATATATGGAGTTGATAGTTGGAAAGGTGGGTCTGCAAAAGAAAGGCTAAAGGCTAAGCAATTAGGTGTGCCAATTAGCCACAGGGAACAGGTGAAGCTTGTGAGAGTAAACAAGGTTACTAAATGAGAAATTATAAATAGAGGAGAGCCGAGATCACAACTCAGAGCAACCAAAACGTCAAGAAGTTGGGGAAAGAAGTGCTGGGGGTAGGGGTGTGCAAAGAAGCAGAAGGGGAGGGGAGATAGTTGAGAGAGACAAGTAGATGGGAGGGAGAGACAGAGAGGGAGCAATAGAAGGAAAGAGGGAAGAAGAAATGAAGGGGAAGAAAAGAGGGGAAGAAAGAGATACAAGAGAGTGCAGTATTTTCAAAGTTGAAAGGAGATAATATCCAAAAGGAGATGATCAATATCATAAAGGACTACATTAAGGCTACTGGATTTGGCAATGAGGACCTTTGACAAGGGGATTTCAGGGCAGTGGTGGGAACAAAAGTTGGATTACCCTAATAAGGGCTAAGATTTATATAGAGCTCACTGTTTGCCAGGTACTGTGCCAAGTGTGATATATCATCTCAAGAGTTCTATTATTATCCCCATTTTACAGATGGGAAGACTAAGGCAGGCAGTGAAGAAGTGAGTTGCCCAGTGTCATACAGGAGATGTCTAAGGTCACATTTGAACTCAGGTCTTCCTTATTTTAAGATACATGCCCAGCCACTGAGCTACCTAGCTGCTCACTAAGAGGAGTCCAAAATGGACAGCCTAGATCTTAGTGAAAAGGGGGATGAGTTATCTACTTTAAAAGTTGGGAACAGTAATGGCACAGAATGATATAAAAAATCAATAGATGCTAGCTATGTGACTCTCAGCAAGTCATTTAAAAAAATAATAATAAATCAATAAATGTTGAATGGAAGGGTTGCTGAGGAACAGTGTAGACCTAAATCTAGAATGGGTATTTTCAACACAGTTTTCAGACTTTGTCTGGCAACATTCAGCAGCCAAAGAATAGAAGCAGAGAAATCGGTTAGTGGAAAGCACCTTGGATTGAGGATGGATAGGGCAACTGTGGTGGAAGGTCAAGAAGGGGCCAAAGAGATTCTGGTAGCGGTTGACTGGATGAAGTTAACCCTGGAAAAGAGGTAAGTGGAGCCAGAGTACCAGGAAGAATCTGAAATAATGGGAAAAGATCTCAGAAGCAGCCTTTAGAAGATCCAAGGTCTTGATGTTCCTGTTCTTGATCCCTTGCTTTTGAAGGGTAATTGATAGGAGACAGGTGAAGTTGACAGGTAGCTGGGGTCAGTGAGCCAATGCCAGAGTCTGTGATCTTGGAGGTGGGACAGTTCAAGGAGATGTCTACCATAGGGCATGAAGTGAATGGACGTAGACATAGTTGGATTGTTTGCCACCAGGCAATCCTGTACTTGCCTATACTCATGAGCCCACTGTCCAAAGCAGCTCTTTTCATCCCTCCTGAAACCTCCAATGGCTTCCTCTCCTCTTCTCTCAGCTAAGAACTTTGCCTCATATTTTATCCGGGGGGGGGGGGGGGGGAAGATAGAGGCCATTCCTCCATGAGGTCCCTCTTCTTCCCTTTTCCTCATCTCTTATCACTCAGACGCCTTCTGCCACTTATCTCTTCCTTCCCCTATCTCACATAATGAGGTCATCTTACTCCTTACCAGAACTAACCCTTCTACCAGCTCAAATGATTTCTTCTGTGTCCTCTATAGATTGCCCCATGTCATCCTCATCCAATCAGTTCTCTTCTATCTCTCCCTGTCTACTAGCTCCCTCCTTCCCTCCCACCAGGGCTATCTCCAGTCCTCTTGATCTATAATTTGCCACTGGACCCAGATGGCTCTGGAGGGGAAAGTGAGGCCGGTGACCTTAGCTAGTCTCCCTCACTTCAATCACTGGCATGTCATAGCATCACCTCCCTGATGATCTGGTCCTCTTCGAGAATGAAGGACAAAGAACATCAAGCCACAAACATGCCCATGTCACCCTCATTCTCAGATAACCTTGCCATCCTTCCATCCACACCATATTCCTATATCTTTTTCTGCCCTTTGCGGCTAAACTCCTCAAAAAGCTCTCTACAATGGGTGCCTCTATTTTTTCTCAACCCTTTTCAATCCAGCTTCCAACCTTATGGCTCCACTGAACTGCTCCCTCCAAAGCCGCTAATGATTTCTTAGTGGCCAAATCCAATGGCCTTTTCTCACACAACTTCATGTGGTGTTCTCGTCAGCTACCATGTTGATGATCCTCAAACTACTATCCTGCCCCACACTCTACTGATGTCCAATCTCACATTTCCAGCTGCCTTCCAGACAATTTGAAACTCCCCGACAATTTGAAGATGTCCAATCTTAAGCTCAACATGTCCAAAACTGAACTCATTATCCTTGCCCCCCAAACTCTCTTCTACCTCCTGCCTTCCTTACTATTGTAGAGGGCAACATCATCCTTCCATCCCTCAGGTTCACAGGCCAGGAGTCTTTCTCAACTCCTCGCTATCTTTCACCTCCACCCCCATCACCATCCAATCTACTGCCCAAACCCACAATTCCATCTCCACAGCTTTTCTCTGATATACCCTCTTCTCTCCTCTGACATCACTACTATTCTTGTATAGGCCCTCAGCACCTCTGCTCACCTCAAGTCTTTCTCTACTCCAATCCATCATCCATTCAGTTCCCAAAGTATTTTCCTAAAGCATAAATCTGATGATGATGATGATGATGATGATGATGATGATGATGATGATGGCCACGGGATGACAACAAGGGATTTTGAATTTAGCACAGTGCCAGGCATCTGGTAGATGATTAATAAATATTTACTGACTGATTGAGCTGAGGAAGTTGAGGATTTGGGGTCAGGGTGTTACAAGTATTGTCACCTTGAATAGTGATGTCCCCAGCAATGATGTGAGGGGTTGGAGGTAGGGGAGGAGAGGGGGAAGACAGGAAGCTGAGTCTAAAGTATGTAAAGAGTATGGAGAAGAGGTGGTAATAGGTCTCTGAGTTTCATAAGAGGAAAAAAAAGTATTCAGAGCAAGTGACAGAATTTTCTGGATGCATTAGTGAAAAATATATAGCCCAATCCTCTTGGAACTCCGGGTCATTCCCTCACTCCATAGTGTCTAAGCTTAACTTGGGAATTTGTTAAGACATAAAATATACTTTGAAGGAAGACAATGTGGCGACGATCCATAGGGTCATGGATCGAGAGCTAAAAGGGCCATCGAGTCCAACCCCCTCATTTTGCTAATGGGGACACTGTGACACAGTGATTTGCCTAGGTTTACACAGATAGTAAGTGTCAGGTACAATCTGAATCCAGGTTTTCCTGACTCCAACACCAGTACCCTACTCCTCTGCTACTCATTAGGCTCTCATTTGTTCCATGGTGGGGGTGACATGTCCTTCAGGAAAAGCTCTTTGAGAACTGAATGGAGGAAAGATTCAGAGAGTGCTTTAAAGTTTGCAAAGCACTTTATATACATGAGCTCACTTGAGACTCACAAAAAAATCCTGACAAGGAGGTGCTACATCTAGCATTATCTCCATTTTTTAGATGAGGAACCTGAGGTCCAGACAAGTGAATTGACTTACCCAGGAGGACACAATTAGGTAAGATCTGAATTCATATCTTTCCATCTCCAAACCCAACTCTCCGGTCACTATGCTATACTACTTCCTTCAGCTTCTTCATTCAGAAAGTGATGATAATAATAATAATAATAATAATACTCATACTACTTACAGCACAGAACACTGTAAGGAAATCCCTTTGAAAACCTTGTTCTTCTTGACTTGTGCATGAAGTGGATTTAAGGGAAGCAGAGCTGCAGTCATCACAAACCTTAAAGTACTATGGAAGGAGAGAGGGTTGTTTGTTCTTAACTTCTTTGGAGCTCTTGATGTGCTGTGGAGACAGCTCAGGTTTCTCTTTTGGATCATTAATGCTGTTTTGGAGAGATTTGGGAGGTCCTGGAGACCAGAAAAAATGTCTAGTCTTCCATCTTCTTGGGGAAGATCCCCATCTAAGATTGGGGAAGAAGAAGAGGAAGACCAAGGTGATGTCACAACAAGATGGGCAAGAAATGGCAGGAGCTTTTTCACTGCCTCTTCCCATTCTTTCCCCCTACCTTTACCAACAAGTCAATAATAGGCCAACTGGAGTGCCATGCATGAATGCCCTGATCGTGCCAGGCCAGGTACAAGGAGAAGGGGTAGAACATTTGGTCTCCAAAGTGACACTGTCTAAGCAATGAAAATGTGTTTTCTATATATCCCTTTCCACAATAATGTAAAATGGGTCAAATTATGAATCATCAAATTTGAAACATGAAAGATCCTTAGAAACTCTCTAGCTTCTCAATTTATATTTTATGTAGTATCATATATATATACATATGTGTGTGTAGTATATATGTACAATATGTAGTATAGTATTTTATATAGTATAGTATTTCAACGCAGATTTTTCTTTTCTTTTCTTTTCTTTTTTGGAGAGGCAATTGGGATTAGGTAACTTGCGCAGGGTCACAGTGTTAAGTGTTAAGTCTCTGAGGTCTAATATGGACTCAGCTCTTCTTGACTAAAGGCAAGTACTCTATTCACTGTGCCATCTAGTTGCCCCCATATAGTTAAGTACCTACTACATAGGGGTCATATACTGAGCCTAGTACACTGGGAGAGCAATAACAAATACAAAAATGGCCCCTATCCTCCAAATGCTCATATACTATTAGAGGAAAACAACAATACACAAATTAGTATAAAATGGATACAAAATTCTTACAAAACACCATCAACCAACAACTGAGAGGAAAGACCACAAGTGGGAGTTGAAGGAGAGCATTCCAGGTATGGAACTCGGCCTGGGAAAAAGAAGAGAGGTGGGAAATGGAATATTGCATGTGGGAACTAATAAGCAAATTCATTTACCCACCATGTATAATGCATGAAGAGAGTTATATGCTAAAGGCCTTGAGAAGTATATTGGAGCCAGATAGTGAAGGGCTTTAAATGCCAAAGAAGCTTTTCTTTTATCATAGAGGTACTAGGGAGCCACTGAAGCCTGTTCAGCAAGGTAATAACACAGTTAGACCTTAGCAATATCAAATTGTCAACTCTATGAAAGATGAGTTAGAGACTGAAGAATCTGGGTTTGTTAAGATATAGCTCACACAAATCTGTACTTTATGTTCTCTAAAGGGCTATTAAGTCAATCACAAATTAAATGTACAAACCTTAAAAAATATATAGTTCACAAAAAATAAAGTCCAACACAACTAAGTTATATCTTGGTATGAATGCCAAAAAAAAAATAAAGTCTGAGGTGAGAAAGAGATTTGTGTGTTTTGTAATGTGAACTTCATGATTAGAAAGGCTCCTAGTAAATTCATTTATACCCATTTAAAGATGCCTTCTCAACTATAGAGGGCAGCAAATGACAAGGGAGCAAGAATAGGCATGAACATAAGTGTGAAATTTTGAGCCTCTCTGATTAAGCTTAATTTGTCCCTTTTTCTGGTTTCTGTGGTAATTATGCAAAGGAGTTGATATAAGTTTAATATATAAAAAATAAGTAAAAGTTGGGCCCAAGAACATTCAGTATTTACTATTTGCCATTTTCTCCCTTGGATTGAAAAACTGGAAGAGCTGGTACAAATCCTGTCTCCAACTTTTACTACTAATGTAGCCCACGGGCATCATAACTCTTCACTTTTCTGAGCCTCAGTTTCCCTATTTGTGAAATAAAAATATTAGTGATAATGCCTGTACCACCGACATAACATTGTTGAATGGCTCAAATGAGCACACACCATGTGTATGAAATGCTTTGAAAAGTTTCAAATATCATATAAATAAGTATCAGTTTTTAATATGATTTTTCCAGCAAGATCAGTTACCTACAATTATTATTATTACTGAAAGGAGAAATTGATCCTTCATGAATTTTGCTCTTAGAGATCACCCAGCAAAAATCTGTCATTTCCCAGTTGCCACCAACTTGTAAGGCTTCAGAATTACTGGTGGAAACAAGAGATGTGATTGGTACTAGCCATACCAGAGACAGAGTTTTGAAATGGGCAAACTGAGAGAGATGAGAAAATCATCAGCTATAGAGAAAGTATCACCTGTTGCTGCCTCCTCCTGTCACCAAATGGTCACATTTGGGATGTGTTCTTGTGGAAAATAATGAAGAGACCCCAAATTAAATATGATGGGCCTAGGAGGCCCCAAATGAATTGCTCCAGTCCTGTAGACTGATGTCTAGAGTACAGTGGGGCACTCCAATCTCAAGCTCTCCTTTTGCAGCCTTATTCAGGATAGTATCTTTCCTTTTATCACAAAATCTCTGAGGTCAAACCCCCAAGGGACCAGTTCACAGCTCTTGATGACATCCCCACCAAGTGGTCTTGCAGCCTTGTGTGATGATGTCCATTAATAGGGAAATCACCACTTCCTGTAGAGGTTCATTAAACTTCCAGATACCTCTAATTATTAGGAGGCTTTTCCTTATATTGAGTACTAGTTCTTCCTTCCGGGGCCAAGGAAAATAAGGTTGGCTGATCTCTCTTCTGTTATCACAATCAGGAAGGCAGTAGGGAATGTTGAGAAGCCTAGCAAGAGTGCTGGCCTTCCCCATCCACTCAAGTTGCTTCAAGCCGGCCTGTCTAAAATGGCCTAGCCAAGACTTCTGGGTCAGTTTTTCTAAATTGCCCTTCGTAGTCTAGACCTTCCTGTGTGGTCAGAAAGGAGAGTAAAAGAACAAGGTGAAATCTCTGCGGCAGAGCAGAGGAGCTCTGGGGAGTCTGGTTACCTGGGTAGCTTGCATCTCTTTGTCTGTGTCATATTTCCCTTGTTCTATGTCTTTGGGGAGAAACTCAAAAGTTCGACCTCCTGGAAGGGGCTGCTGGTCTTTAAGGCCTGGCCAACCACAAAGGGCTTGGATGGTCAACAGTGGATCACGAGGTCAGCAAGTACCGTGCCTCTAATACCTGACATCTGAAGGGCTCTTTAAAATTTGGAAAACACATAACAGCATCTAATTGCATCCTCATGCAATCCTGGGAGATAGATGCTACTATTATTTTTATTCTCCACTCCACCTCCAGAGGGCAGTGCTGACCAGGTATCTGATCCTATCCAATTAAAAAGTCCTAGAAATTGCAGGCGGATCCCAATGGTTAGGTACCCACCAATCTCCTGATGGCTCTCAGAGGTGTAGCTCTTTCCATTCTCTAGCTCCATCCCTTTGGGGAGTGGCCACCCTCCTAGTTTTAGTCCAGGGGTGTTGTGTGTAGAACACTCTTGGTTCATGGTTAACTTCCCCCACAATGGGAGGGGGGGGGTTAAGGAAGGAAAGTACCTTCCCTCCATTTCCCTCAATAAATACATGTGTTTATGGAATTAATCACATAAACACAATGGAACTGTAACCCCAGAAGAAAAAAGAAAGGAAGAAAAAAAAAGAGAATGAGAAGGAAGAAAGACAAGAAAGGAGAACCCAGAAAAAAAATATCACATTTACTCCATATATCCAGAACCGCCTCACTGACTGGGCATCTGGGGAGATCTGGATCCCCTATACTTACTGATAACAGGAGAAGTGGAACAGAGGAGCAGAATGGGATCTGGGGAGGACATACCCAGAATACTTCAGTGATTGGGCCTAGAGCTGACTGGCTAACACTGTCTACTTTCTGCTGCAACAGGAAGGGCAGATCTAAATTTAAGGCCCCAAACTATTAGCTCTTCAAATTCCTGGATTTTCCTGGGGTTTCCTTACAAACAAGAGGGACTTATTAATTCAAGTCCCAGAACCATGGTCCTGAAACTATTGGGCTTTTGGACTTACCCATAGACTAAAAGATTGGGGCTGAAGGAACCTTGCCTCTCAGTCCTGTCTAGGTACCAGAGGCACCCAGAAAACCTCTTTCTCTCTATTCAGTTCTTCCTAAATCCTTCTTGTTACTCTTATCCTAGGTCATTTCTGCCCCAAACCCATCCCAGCTCCCCCACTCTTTAGTTCTCGGACTCTTTCTGTGTTGTTTGTTTTAGCAGCCAAAACTTTGTATGTGTACCCACTTAAAGCTTCCTCTGAATATTTATGGGCAAGATCAACGAGAAACATGAGGTCAAAAACTTATCAGTTACATGTAGATGAGGAAACTGAGACTCCCATAGATTTATTTATTTACTCATGGCAACCAAACTGATAAAGGTCAGAGATGGGATATAAGCAGAGTTTTATCCTGCCTCCAAGGCCTTCTCTCTTTCAATTGGCCCATGCTGCCACTCCAAAAAAAAGACATTTTTTTTTAAATTTTATTTTATTTGCATAACATATGTGTGGGTAATTCTTCAACAATAACCCTTACATAGCTTTCCGTTACAAATTTTTCCCCCCAACTTCCCCACCCCTTCCCTAGATGGCAGGATATCCACTACATGTTAATTATGTTAAAATATTGGCAAATCGAATATATGTATACATATTTCCAAACTTATCATTGTTGTGCAAGAAAAATCTTATCTACACAAACGATATATCAGATAAAGGAAACACAATGTAAGCAAACATCAATCAAGGAGTATGAGAATGTTATGTTGTGGTCCACATTTCGCATCCCTCTCTCTGGGTGTATATGGCTTTCTTCAGTGAACAATTGGAGGTGGGAAAAAAAGACATTTGCATAATATTTTAAGAGTTATCAAACATCTTTTCTTTGATCGCTTGAATATTATAACAACTCTGAGACCCGTTTTTCAAATGAGACAAGTTGGATTCAGAAAAATTAAATGGTTTATTTGTCCCTTCCCTACTCTCTTAATTGGACCTATTCCTGAGAACAGAGGACCCTTTCAACCTGAGAATGGGGAAATCAGGCATAGCCCTTCAAATATTTGGACACAGAGTGCTGGTCCTGGAGTCTGGAATACCTGACTTCAGATGTGATTTCAGATACTTACCAGCCATGTGACCCTGGGCAAGTCCCTTCACCCTGTTTGCCTCAGTTTTCTCATCCATAAAATTAGCTGGAGAAGGAAATAATCAACCACCTCAATATCTCTGCCAAGAAAACCCCAATGAGATCACAAAGAATCAGATACGACTAAAAGGCTGAACAACAAAAAAACTGAGTTATATATGTGTACACACACACACACACACACACACGTGTATATATAATTGAACTGAATCATGCCTACCCTTCCCCCACCCTTCTTCCCAACATTCTTTTCTACAGAATAAATATCCCAAGTCCCTTCAATTGTCTTTGTGATATCTGGTCACAGATTTCCTCACTATTCTAGTGGCAATCCTCTTAAAGCACTTTGGTTTGTCCTTCTAAAACATGAGGCAGCTAATGGTATAATGGCTAGGATGCTAGATTTGGAGTTAGGAGGACCTGAATTCAAATCTCATCTCTGACATCTGCTAGCTATGTGACCCTCGGCTTAAGTCACTTAACCCCTCTGAACTTCAGTTTCCCCTTCTATAAAAAGAGGGGCTAATAATACCTATAGTTTCTACCTCGGGTCTGTGCAACCAGAACAAAATACTATATATAAAGTACCTTACTGAGGGCACCAAAAGCCAGCCACGTGTTCTGACCATTTTGATTCTGAAAACCTAGCCATTTAATGTCCCACAGCATGTCCAGAGAAGCCCATGGCTCCATTCTACTTTCACTGGCAACTCTACCTGATACCTCTCCAGGATGTGATACCCACCTAGGCAAGCATCAAGAATAGTTTAAGAAGTCCTAACTGCTGTGTCTCGCTCGAATGCAGAAGCCTTGTGTGGTAGCATAGGGTGGTGATTCATCATATAAGTTAGAGCGAATTTTTATTGAACAAAGCCATTATGTATCAGAGAAATTGATTGAGAACCATAAGAATCAAAGAATCTTGGACTTGGAAGAGAATTCAGAATTCATCTAGTTCAGCCTCCTGTCTCATATAAGAATCTAGAATTGGCCAGTATCTACTCGAATACTCCAAATCATGAAGAGGTTCTACCTACACAATCGCCCAATTGCATCGTTGAATAGCACAGATATCTACCTTCCTGGAAAAAGGCTTGTAGAACCATGCCATTTTTCAAATATTTTTCTTGGATACAGGCCTTAACTTCAGTATTTTGTGTAGATTCTTTTAAAATCTGAACTCCAAAGAGCTCCCTTTGTGGCCACATCTGGCTCTTTAGATGTTTCCTCCTTTTCTTCCTCGTTAGATGGACCTTTTGCATCATCAGAATTTCAAGTTTTAGAGCCTCTCATGCTTCTTTAGTATTATTCCCTTTTGTAGACAAGTTAGCTCAGAGGGTTGTGCCTATTCTGTCTCTGAGTCTCAGCTTTCTTAATTGTAAAACAAAGCTAATCATGTCCGCCTTTACTATTGGGTTAATGGGTGGTATTGCAATGGATAGAGTGCCCAGAGTCAAGAGGACATGAGGTCAGATTGGACCTCAGATACTAGCTGTGTAACACTGGAAAGGAACTTTAATCCTCTCTGCTTCAGTTTCTTATCCTGTAAAATAATCTGGTGAAGGAAATAGCCAATCACTCCAGTATCTTTGCCAAGAAAACCCAAAATGGGTTCACAGAGAATCAAACACAACTAAGAAGACTCGATGACAACTATTATTGTAATTTTATGTTGCCATGACACCTCGATTTTTCATCTTTTGTTTCACATAGTATTTTATTTTGCAATTCTATAATATTGTAAATGTAGAGTAGCCTTGATCTGAAAGTAAGGAGACCTAGACTTGAGTTCTAGATGTGACATTTATGTGACCTTGGGTTCAGGACAAAGTTGGGGGAGAAGGCCATGGTTAGTAGGCATATTCTAGATGAAGACCTGTTAAAGGATATGAAGAAGTAGTTAGAGAAGTAGGAAGAAAACTAAGAAAGAGCAGTGTCACAAAAATTTATAGAGGAGAAAGTATTCAGGAAGACACGATCAAAGGCTGCAGAAAGATCAAGAGGGATGAAGATTTTTAAAAGACCATTTGATTTAGCTACTAAGAGATCACTGGTGACTTTGGGAAGACTGACTTCAGTTAAATGGGAAGGTTGAAACGGATTGCAGAGGATGTATAACCAGTGAGAAGAGAGGAAATGGAGGCATTGATTGTATGTGGCTTTCTAAAGGAATTCAAGATAAAGGGTAATACCTAATAGAGATGTTCAGACCAAGTAGTTTGTTGCTGGTTTTGTTTTTTATAGGGTAGAGAAGACCTGGGTGTGTTTCCAGACAGTGGGGAAGGAGTCTGACGATAGGAGAAATCAAGTCTAGATAGAGTGGGGAGGATAGAAGGGACAATCTGCTGGAGAAGTCAAGATAAGCTGGGATCAATGATGCATGTAGAGTGGTTTAAGGGTTTGCTTTAGTGAGGAGAAGGCCCCCCTCTTCATGAGAGAGTGGAGTGAAGGAAGAAATAGTAGTGATAGATACCTAAATGATGTGTGATGAGGAGGGAAGATAAGAGAACTCAGTGAATGGCCTTCATTTTTTCTTTTTTCCCCCTTTTTTATTGGTTTTTTTTTTGGTTTTACATGTACATTAATTTTTTAAACACATTTATTTATGGATCATGTTAGGAGAGAAAAATTAGAACAAAAAGGGAAAACCATGACAGAAAAAAAAACAGAAGAAAAAGAAAAAGTAAAGTGAACATAGCATGTGTTGATTTACATTAAGTTTCCATAGTTCTCTCTCTGGATGCAGCTGGCCACCTGCATATGGAACTATCTTTTACAGTTGATCGTCACGCAATCTTAATGTTATTGTATACAATGTATTCCTGGTTCTATTTGTTTTGCTCAGCATTAGTGTGTATAAATCTTTCCAGGTCTTTCTAAAATCAGCTTGTTCATCATTTTTATAGAACAATAATTTTTTTATTATTATTAAAACTTTTTATTTGCAAAACATATGTATGGGTAATTCTTCAACATTAACCCTTACAAAGCTTTTTGTTACAAATTTTTTCCCCCTACTCCCCACCCCTCCCCTAGATGGCAGGAAATCCACTACATGTTAATTATGTTAAAATACTTGACAAGTTGAATATACATATCTCCACACTTATCTTGCTGTGCAAGAAAAATCATATCTACAAGAAAAAAAAATCTGAGAAAGGAAACCCAATGCAAGCAAACATCAATAGAGAGCATGAAAATGTTATGTTATGGTCCACATTTCATATCTCTCTCTCTGGGTGTATATGGCTTTCTTCACTTTATAGAACAATAATATTCCATTACTTTCGTATACTACAACTTATTCAGCCATTCCCCAATTGATGGGCATCTACTCATTTTCCAGTTTTTAGCCACCACAAAAAGAGCTGCTACAAACATTTTTGCATATGTGTGTTTTTTCCCTCTATAGTTTCCTTGGGATATAGACCCAGTAGGAGCACTGCTGGATCAAAGAGTATGCATAGGTTGATAGCACTTTGGGCAGAGTTCCAGATCACGCTCCAGAATGGTTGGATCAGTTCACAACACCACCAACAATGCATTAGTGTCCCAGTTTTCTCACATCCCCTCCAACATTTGTAACTATCTTTTTCTGTCATCTTAGCCATCTGAGAGATGTGAGATGGTTCATCAGAGTTGTATTAATATGCATTTCTTCAATCAATAGTGATTTAGAGCATTTTTAATATGAGTAAAGATGTCTTTAATTATGTTATCTGAAAACTGACTGTTCATATCCTTTGACCATTTATTAATTGCATCCTTCATTTTTTAGAAAGTATGAGACAAGGTCCTCAGTAGAAAAAAAATGAAGATTTTATTCAGCATCTACTATGTGCTTAGCATTGAGCTTGAGCAGACCATGAGGCTGACCCAGTATAGTCATGCTAATATTTTTTATTGAGGCAGCTAGGTGGCATTGTAGTGAATGGAGCACCAAGTTGGAGTCAGGACTTGAGTCTAATTCCAGCCTTAGACACTTAGTAGCTGTGGGACCCTGGGCAAGTCACTTACAGAATCATAATATTTTAAAGTAAGAAGTATCTTATTATGAGTCAATCTATTCCAGCCCCCTTTTTTTACAGATGAAAAAACAGAGTCAGATGGGAAAGGGATTTACCTAAGATCACACAACTAAGCCATGTTAGAAGCAGGACTAGAATCCAGGTTTCCTGATACCTAGTCCACCATTCTTGCCACTATTTCCTACTAAGCTCTTTCTCTAACTAAGACTAGAAAAGAAGTAAGTCAGAAGAAAGTGGATTTGAGTCTATTTCAAGGAGAGATATAGTGTGAGAAGGTCAGTGTCTTAGCTTTCACACTAATTCCATGAGATGGATAAGAAACATTTTTGGTTTTTTGTTCTTTTTAAAAAGGATGGAATCTAGCCACTACATGTCCTTAAAAACAAAGTATATTATGCCTCAAGATTTTGGTTCTAATCAGAACAGCCTGTTCTTGCTCTGTTTATCCATCTTGTTGGGCTGTCGTCACTGGGGCTGCCTGTCATTCTGTGATGAATGCTATCAATAATGGGGTGTTTGATGTCTAGCCCTTTGCTCATCAGGTCATTGTGTGAATACCATTCCTTGGATCCTCCGGGAAGACAGATTCAAATATCTATGACACAAGGCCAAGGTCTTACCGCACTTCACCCAATCACCTCCACCCCCAACTCCTACCAAGATCGCTTAGACTCAGGCATGAGGAAGGAACCCACACTTGAGTTATGACCCTGGCCTCTCACAGCTAAGGCTACCCTGGCCTCTGCCTGTTGAGTGGCCATGAAAAGTTTCATTTCTGTATAGGCATTGTAGTATGATACAAAGAATGTCAGCCCAGTGGGCAGGAGAGAAAGACTTGGCTCTGAACATTTGTTCTGCCTCTTGCTAGTCTTATGTTCCCAGACAAGTCAGGGAATCTCTCTGAGCCTTAGTTTTCCCATTTGTAAAATGGAGCTAATAAGTCTTAAGTTGTTGTTATAAGGAGTGTTTCTCAAATCTTAAAATACTAGAGAAATGGGAGCCATTATCCAACTTGTAGCTTTGGAAATTGAAGCTTATGATGGCAGGATGCTGTTGGTCATTTTGATGGACCTTTCTGGCTTGAATGTGCTCAAGCCTTGCTCCATTCAAAGATGTCCCTAAAGAACCAGTCTTGTCTGTTTGCTAATGGAAAAACCCACTCACAGAGTACTTCTGTCCCAACACCCCCCCCCCAGATTTAGTGGAAATCATGTTTCTGTCCTTTTATGCCCAGCAGAGACTTTTTGGAGGAAGGGAGAATGCTCTAATGAGCCCACCTGTCTTTGTTAGCTCAAAAGCTCTTTGAGGTTTAGAGTAGACCCTACTCTATACAGATAATTTCTAATTAACAAGGACCTAGTTTTTAAAGGTCACTTAAAATTAGTTGTTTGTTACCCAAATATAAGGTACAAGATCAAAGGGTATGAGTAGGCAGTTTTCTTTTCTTTTTTTGCTTAGTTCTGTTTTTTTTCTTTTTTTCTTTTTTTTTGTGGAGGCAATTGGGGTTAAGTGACTTGCCCAGGGTCACACAGCTAGGAAGTGTCTGAGATCACATTTGAACTCAGGTCCTCCTGACTTCAGGGCTGGTGCTCTAACCACTGCGCCACCTAGCTGCCCCTTTCTTTTCTTTTTTTTAAAACTTATTTTCTAGTTTTCAACATTTACATTTATAAGATACTGATTTCCATTTTCCCTTCCCTCTTTCCTCTCCCCAAGACAGCAATCCATCTGGTATAGGTTATACATGAACAGTCATATTAAACATATTTCTGCCATGTTGTAAAAGAAGAATCATAACAAAAGGGAAAAACCATGACAAAGAAAAAACAAAAAAAAGTGAAAATAGTATGCATCAATCTGCATTCTGACCCCATAGTTCTTTCTCGGGATACAGATAGCATTTTTCATCATGAGTTATTTTTTTTTCGTCATGAGTTGTTTTTTTTTTTTCCATCATGAGTTTTTTTGGAATTGTCTTAGATCATTGTATTGCTGAGAAGAGCTAAGTCAATCATAGTTGGTGATCACATAATGTTGCTGTTGCTGTGTATAATGTTCTGGTTCTGCTCACTTCACTCAGCATCAGTTCATGTAAGTCTTTCCAGTATTTTGAAATTTTCCTGTTCATAATTTTTTTACAAAACAATAATAGAAATCCATCACATTCATATATCACAATTTGTTCAGCCATTCCCCAATTAATGGGCATCCCCTCACCTTTCAATTCTTTGCCACCACAAAGAGAGCTGCTATAAACATTTTTATCCATGTGGATCCTTTTCCATTTTTTATGATCTCTTTGGGATATAGACATAGTTGTGGTGTTGTTGGATCAAAGGATGTGCACTTTGGTTTAGAGTTCCAAATTGGTCTCCAGAATGGTTTTATCCTGAACTGTTGTTTTAAACTATTTTTTAATATACTAGTGTTAGGTTTAGAGTGTATGAGTGGGGTGGTGTTTTATGGGGATGAATTCATGTCTTGGATACAGCGGGGGAGAGAAAGGAGAAGTCAAAGAGAGGGGAAAGAAATTGGGAAGATGATTCAAGATAATAACTATAAAGACAACTAGGTGGCACAGTGGATAGAGCACTAGCCATGGAGTCAGGAGGACCTGAGTTCAAATCTGGTCTCAGACTAGCTGTGTGATCCTGGGTAAGTCACTTAACCCCAACTGCCTCCAGCAAACAAGCAACCAAACAAAAAGAGATAAGAACAATAGCTCAGTGCCACAGAGTTTTTCCCCTCAAAGCAGATGCTCAAGTGGAGCTATTGCCAAGAAATACCTATCGGTGCTGACTCCCTGGCACCCTCTGATTTGAGAGGGCCTAGCTAACCGACCACTCTGCTTCTGAAGACCACATTACCCACAAATCTTTCCTGCAACTTTATACATTCCCTTATCAGAGACCCTAATGCCAAGGCATCCTGCTTATCCCAGCATTCAGATCAGCAATCCAATAGCAGATGTCAGTCAGGCTCCCCGGTGCAACCGGGACTTGACGCCATGCCTGCCCTTTAAGAAAAGAAAAGCAATTTTCACATGCACCTGTTCCGGTCTTCCTGAATCCACCCAACTTCCTGTGTTAACCCACCCCACATCTTCCTCTTATTGTGCATTTCTCATGAAAAATTCAGAGATGAATACCAGATTAAAATGTGATGGGGAAATATTTAAGAAAACAAATGAAAATACAATAAAAATAGATTTAACATTAATTTGTAGTTTTCTGAGCCAAAAGGTGGCCCGTGGGGGATCTTTACATATGGTTTAGCGGCCCCAATTTCTATCTGAGTTTGACAGCACCATTCCAAACAACACTGGTGTTGGAGAACAATACAAATATCCACCTTCTTAGCTAACCACATGGGCCAGCCTTTTACTATAATAACTTTTTTCAGGAGATATGTTTTGATTCTTGGGGCCTAAAAACCTTTTGAAGAACAGATATTTAACCTATATCAGATTCCTACTATCTTGGGAAGGGGGAGATGAGGTGAGGGACAGAGGGAGAAAAATTTGGAACACAGAGTTTTATAAAAATGAATATTGAAAACTATCTATTTGGAAAAATAAAATACAAGTGAGGGAAAAAACAAAAATAAAAGATTTAAAAAAACCAAACAAACCTTTTGAAGAAATATGGGTGTGGTAGGGGGAGATGAGACTAGTTAGCTGGAAGAAGAAAAGGCTTAGGGAAGATATGATTGCTCTCTTCAAGTATCTGAATGACTAGCACACGGAAAAAAAAGGAATAGGCTAAAATATGATTGTCTAGTTCTTTCTTCCAAACTTCCTGTAATATGAGGCTGATTTAGTTCAGGGATGGACGGGTTCCCTCCTAGGAATGAGGACAGATTAGGGGACCTCTAAGATCATTAATTTCCAAAGTTCTCTCCAACTGGGAGATGGAACAGAATGCTTATCAGAGAAAGAATGGATAGGATCCCCTAGGTTAAAATGCTTCAGGGCAAGTTGGCTCAGGAAGGAAGGATAGGAATTATTTTCTTTTAATGCAGCAACCATTCACAGGCCCAATACTGATTGGAAGTGAAGTTTTAATTTGCTGCAATTTTCCAATCTAGTCTAGTTTGACCTTCCTTAGGCAGCCTGGTAGCCCTCCACTCCTGGCAGTTTATCATCTCAGCACTAGATTTAATACAGATGCTGGATCAACTTTAACTCTACAACTCAGAATTCCCAAACTCAAGTGATCTACTAGTCTCAGCTTCCTCCAGTAACAGGGATTACAAGCATATACCACTTTATCTGGCAAGGATACTCACAAGAAGATAAAAGATACAAGTTTGATGAGGGAAAAGGGAAATTATCTAAAAAGAATACTGGATGCATAGGGTGCTCACCAACTAATGAAGAATTTTAATAAGATTTCGACAGAAGGTGAAATTGAGAGCAGGAAAACAGGCATGGTCCTTTTAAAATACTATTGGGTATGCTAAGGCTCAGAATGAATTGAGGCTGGTGAAAAAAGCCAAGGATAATATTATTTTGTATCGATATTGAATCAAAAATGGAGGCTCAAACATAGGATACTACCACTGCTCAGGGGGTGAAAAGAATAGTGATGAATGACTCCAAAAGAACAGAAGAACTAGTTTTCTCTGACAAGGAAAATGGCCTTTGGACTAAAAAAGGTAGAACAAAATGGGCAATAGGGTGTTGGTAACCAAGTAGGGAAATTATCAGACAGTACTTAGCTGTCCTTGATAAATTCAAGTCACCTGGTCCAGATGGACTCCATCCTTGGATCCTAAAACAACTGGCAAGCGTGACTGCTAAGACATTTACAGGCATATTTGGTAGATCATATTGAATGGAAGGAACATCACAGGACTAAAGAAAGATAAGTAAATGCTATACCAATTTTCAAAAAAAAAAAAGGAGGGGCAGCTAGGTGGCACAGTGGTTAGAGCACCAGCCCTGAAGTCAGGAGGACCTGAGTTCAAATGTGATCTCAGACACTTCCTAGCTGTGTGACCCTGGGCAAGTCACTTAACCCCAATTGCCTCAGCAAAAAGAAAAGAAAAAAAAGGGGGGAAGAGATGGAAACTTTGCATTATAGGCCTGTGAACTTGACTTTGATTCTTGGTAAAATTAGAGAATATCACATTAAAGATAGAATATTCTTAAACAGATGGTTGGTAAGCATCTAGAAAAGGAAGCAGTGAGCAAAAAGATCTAGAAGAACTTTATTAGAATCTGTCAGGTCCAGGCAAGCCAAATTTAATTTATCTTCTTTTTTGACACTCTCATTTGACATAGTCATTGGGACAGTGCTAAAGCTTTAGTCAGCCTAGACTTTAGCAAAGCGTTTTATAAAGTATCTCATACTAGTCTATTTTAAACTTGGATAGTGGATCGAAATGCATGGAAGCAGAAAAGGTAGAGAGATGTGGGTTACAGAAAATTAAGGTGGCTGAACTCATGCATGAATGGTTCAATGTTGCATGAATGGTTCAACATCAACTTTTTTTCTATTACATTTATATATTTTTTGCTTTCAGTTCCAAATTCTCTCCCTCCTTCCATCTCCTCCCCCATCCACTGGAAGGGAAGCAATATAACACCCCTTATGCATATGAAATCTTGCAAAAAAAAATCCAACATTGAGAGAGGTCCCCAGTGAAAATTCCCTAAGAATCTGTACTTGGCCCTATGTTGTTGAGCATTCTTATCAATAACTTAGATAAAAGCAGATATGGCACACTTATCAGATCTGCAGCTGACACCATGCTGGACCACTGAGACAGGATCCAAAAAGATCTGGACTGATTGGTGCTTGTAGCTGAATCCAGGAAAATGAAATTTAATAGGGATAAATAGAAAGTTTTACATGGGGGTTCAAAAACACAAAATCACAAATTCAATATGGGGGAAATGTGGCTAAATAGCCATTTGAATGGAAAGGATCTGGGAGTCTCAGTAACCTTCAAGTTCAATATGAATCCACAATGGGATATGGTAGCAAAGTGATTGAATCTTGAACTACATGAGGGAAGTTTAGCAATAAGGAAGCAACAGATCCTCTGTGTTCTGTCCTAGTCAGACCTTACTTGGAGCATCATGTGCATTTCTGGATACTGCAGTCTGAGAAAGATATGAATAAGCTATAAAACTTCCAGAGAAGGGCAATCCAAGTGGTGACACTCTTTGAATCTTATGCCATAAGACCTATTGCTGGAACTGGGGATGCTTAGTTTGGAAAAAGAGAAGAATCAGAGGGCCAATGCTATACATATATATGTATGTATGTGTGTGTGAAGGAAATGGCAAACCATTCCAATATCTTTGTTAAGAGATCTCAAAAGGGGTCACAAAGAGTTGGACACGATTAAAAAGGACTACACGAGGAGAGAGAGAGTAAATGAGTATACATTTATTCAGAGCTCACTATGTGCCAATAACTATATTAACCTAGCAATATGGTCTTGCCCTCAAGGATCTTACATTCTGATGGGAAAAGACCTCTCACAAAGAAGAGCTAAAACTGGGAGAGGCACAGCCCAAGGTTCCAGTGGGGAAAACATGGAAATGATGGACAGTGTTCAGGCAGGGTGTTATTGAGACAAGGTAGTGGTGTGAAGTCCTGTTTCCAGGTGATTATCTTCCAGTACTTGAAAGACAGGTGAAGGAAGAATTAGAGAGAGAGAATTACAGAAAAAGCAAGTTAAGACTTGGAAAGAGCACTGGTCTTGAAGTAAAATAAGACTTGAGTTAAAAGTCAGTCTCAGACACTTACTAGCTATGTGACCCTAATCAAGGTCTATTTGCCTCAGTTTCCTCATCTGTAAAATGGGGATAATAATCACAACTATCCCCCCACTATTGTCTTTGGAAGTAGTAGAT
Source organism: Myrmecobius fasciatus (assembly GCA_023553655.1). NCBI lineage: Eukaryota > Metazoa > Chordata > Mammalia > Dasyuromorphia > Myrmecobiidae > Myrmecobius > Myrmecobius fasciatus. Next base: position 285,282 of record JAJPUD010000499.1, read on the forward strand.
TCTCTCCCACTAGAGATCTTTAAGCAAGCTCTGAATGGCTATTTTACGGGGATCTTGTGTAGATTCTTTCACATGTGGATTGGAGTAAATGGTCACTAAGATCTCTTCCAATTCTGAGCTTCCTTTAAAAGATTAGATCAGTAAGAATCAAATCCCCCATAGTGTACAAAAATGGAAAATCAATCACAAAGTAGCTCCTAAAGCATAAAAAGAAAGATGCAGTGTGTGCAACATTTCTTTAGGGAATGTTCTTTATAATGATACTGTGTATTTTTTAGTATCTTCCGCACTGGGTCTGATGGGATCACCAATTGGTCAAAAACCATGGAGCTGACCAGCACCCACCAAGGACTGCTGCTCTCTCTGACTTTCAAATGACCTAATGCTATGGAAAATACTTATGGGACTATAGTATTTTTCTTCTTTTTTTTCCAGAAATGTAATATTTTCCTGATGAAGTCAGGAGATGGTGAACTTAATCAGAAGCTATACTACATGAAGGGGAATAGTCTGAAACAGGGTCAGGAAAGTGAGTTGGGAGATTATGAAATATTTTCAATGTCAAGGTCTAGGCAAGTGCCATTCCACTTATAAATAGAAGACTGCCCTTGACTAGTTTCCATGTTGGTGGAAATGATTCTCCAACTATCAATTTCTCTCTTTAACTCGTGTTCATGCTCAAGGAATGAACATCTTAATTGCCATTCAAAATAGTTTGTTCAATTACCAAAGTGTTCATATAAAATAATGACATTCAGTTGTTTGCATCTTATACTTGTTAAATCCGTCTTGTATTCAAAGCATTGTTCTAGGCAATAGGGATACAGAGATGAAAAATCCCATAGTCCCCGTTCTCCCAGAGCTTATAAAAATCTTAACAGTTCATATTGCTAAAGCGCTTAAGATGTGTGAAGTTCTTTCAACAAAATAAGGCAATGAAATATAATGGATAGAGTCTTAGGGTTGGTGTAAAAAAGACTGGTCTCAATCTTTACTTCTGATGCTGTGTGACTCTAGGTGACCTCTCTGCACCTTGGACAAACCACTAGGCTTTACCTACTATGTCATGGACTGATTTTAAATTTGCTATCTTTGTCCTTCTCACAGCAACAGAGAGTATACATCTTGTTATTCTTATTTTACAAATGAGGTCTAGAGAAGGTAAATATGAGTTAGATTTGACCTCATTCTTTCTTCCTATCATAATGGGGGCGGGGGAAGAGGCTTATGCAAATAACTCTATTCCCAGCTAGTTGAGATCAAACAAGGTTGGTAGATGTTAGAATAAAGGGAGAAATTACTACTAACTGGAACAGCCAGGGAAGTTTGCAAAGGAAACTGGCCTGAACTAGGTCTTGAAGGGAAAAAAAAAATTTCGATGGGCAGAGGTGGAGAGGGAAGTCTATTTCAGACTTGGATAATTGGTCCAAATGCATGGAAGCAGAAAAATCCAGGATGAAGTCAGAAGATGGTGAATTTCATTTAATCAGAGTATAGAGTACATGAAGGGGCATAGTCTGAAACAAGACCAGAAAAGTAAGTTGGGAGCCGGATATTAAATACCTTTAATGTCAATTCAAATGTCAAATGTCAAAAAAAATCAAATGTCAAATATCGAAATACCAAGAATGTTATGCCAGCAAGCAAGGTACTTGCTTGACATTCAAGGTATTCCAGGATTTGGCTTCCAACTTATGTGTGTTTTTGATTGTCACTTTTTGCAAAAGTATAATAGAGCTTTCTACAAGTCGCCTCTATTCCTATTGAATAGCACCTACCTTTCAGAGTTGTCATTAAGCATCAAATGAAATAAAAATTGGAAAAACAAACAAAAAACAAAAAAGTTAGCACCATGCCAAGCACATAGTAAGCATTCTATAAAAGTGAGCTATTATTTACTTTTGGGTTCTTTACAGGTCTGTAATTCTTTTCCCTATTTTCTATGTATCTCTAAAGAGAGTCTCCCACATTGGAACAATCTTGCAAGCTTCTTGTCTGAAAATACCCAGAATATTTTTTTAAAAACCCAATTAATTCTGATACTATATAAACTATTTGGAAAAATGAGTAAAGAAGGAGCCCTATCAAATTCCTTTTATAACACAAATATGGTGCTGATAACTAAATCAGAAAGAGCCAAAACAAAGAAAACTATAGACCAATTTCCCTACTACATATTGATGCAAACATTTTAAATAAAACACAAGAGAGGCGATTACAGCAATACATCACAAAAATCATACACTGTGACCAAGTGGGATTTATACCAAAAATACAGGACTGATTCACTATTAAGAAAACTATTAGCCTAATTGACCAAATCAGTAACTAACCAAGAGAAATCAAATGTTTCTCTCAATGGACTCAGATAAAGCTTTTGCAAAATACAACACTCCTTCCTATTTAAACCACTAGAAAGTATATGAATAAATAAATAAAATAAAGTTTTCCTTAAAATAATAAGTAGTATCTATCTAAAACCAAGAGTTAGTAGTATGTAATGGGAATAAACCAGAGGCCTTTCTAATAAGATTGGGGGTGAAGCAGCGATGCCTTATTATTTTAAATTACACTAAAATGCTAGCTATAGCAATAAGAAAAGAAAAAGAAATTGAAGGAATTAAAATAGGCAATGAGAAAAGGAAATTATCACTATATGATGATATGATAGAGAATCCTAAAAAAAAACCCTTAAAAATTAGTTGAAATAATTACCTAAATTAATCTACTTATTTAATGTCATGGTAATCAAACTATCAAAATTTGTTATATGGAGCTAAAATAATTACAAAATTCATCTGAAGGAACGAAAGGTCAAGGAATTAAAAAAAATTGAAGGAAGATGGCCTCTCAAATTGTATTACAAAGCAGTAATATCAAAACAATCTAAGAAATAGAGTGGCAAATCAGTGGAATAGATTAGGTACACATTACACATTAGTAAATGACCATAGTAATCTAATGTTTGATAAAGACAAAAATCCAAGCTTTTAGGAAAAGAACTCACTACCTGACAAAAACTGCTGGGAAAATTGGAAATCATTTTGGCAGAAAGTAGTTATAGACCAACATTTCATACCATATACTGAGATAAGGTCAAAATGGGTACATGCTTTAGTAATGCAGGGTGGAATGATAAGCAGAGCGTAGAATATTGTACCTGTCAGATATCTATGAATAAGGGAAACACTTATGATCAAACAAGAGATAGCATTAAGGGATATAAAATGGATAATTTTGATTATCTTAAATTAAAAAGGTTTTGGACAAACAAAACATAAGGCAACCAAAATTAGAAGGAAAGCAGGAAACTGGGGGGGGCGGAGGGGAGAGACAGATCTTATAGCAAATTTCTCTGATAAATGGCTTATCCCTCAAATATATAGAGAACTGAATCAAATTTATAAGTCATCCCCTGAATAGATAAGTGATCAAAGGATGTGAACAGGCGGTTTTCATAAGAAATCAAAGCTATGTATAGTTATATGGGTAAAAAAAAAATGCTTCAAATCACTTGATTAGAAAAATACAAGTTAAAACAATTCTGAGGTACCACCTCATACTTATCAGATTGGCTAACATGACGGAAAACAAAAACGTTAGATGATGAAGGAAATGTGAAAAATTGGGACACTAATAATGCATTGTTAATGGAATTGTAAACTGATCTTATGATTCTGGAGAGCAATTAAACTATGCCCGAAGAACTATAAAACTGTGCAATTTGACCCAGCAATGTTACTATGAGGTCTTTCTATATCTGAGAGAAGTAAAAAGAAAAAAGAAAAAGGATCAATGTGTACAAAAATATTTATAACAGCTCCTTTTGTGGTGGTAAAGAATTGGAAATGGAGGGGATGGCCATCAATTGAGGAAAAGCTGAACAAAGTCATGGTATTTATATGATTGTAGTGGATTACAATTGTGCAATAAGAAATGATGAGCAGGGTGCTTTCAGAAAAACCTGGAAAGACTTATAAGAACTAATGCCAAGTTAAGAGAGCAAAACCAGAAAAATACTGTACCCAGTACTGACAATATTATATGATGACCAACTGCATTCCGAGGTATTCTCAATAATACAATGATACAAGACAATTTCAAAAGATTCATGATGAAAAAATTCTACCCATCTCCAGAGAAATAAGTGATGAAATCTGAATCAGAATTGAAGTATACTTTTAAAAATTATAGCTTTTTATTTTCAAAATATATACATGGATAATTTTTGACATTCACCCCTACAAAATCCTGTGTTCTAAATTTTTTCACTCCCTTTCCCCCAGTTAGCAAGTGGCCTAATATATGTTAAACGTGCAATTCCTCTATACATATTTCTACAATTATCATGCTGCACAAGAAAAATCAGATCAAAAAGGAAAGAAAATGAGAAAGAAAACAAAATGCAAGCAAACAACAACAAAAAGAATGAAATATTGCAAGCAGCCAGAAAGAAAATAATTCATAAATCATAGAGTCACAGTCAGGATCACAGATTTAACAGCTTCTCCATTAAAGGATCAGAGGGCTTAGAATATGATATTACAAAAGGCAAAGGAGCTAAGATTACAACCAAGAATAACCTATGTAGCAAAAATGAGTATAATTCTTCAGAGGGGAAGAGGGATATTTAATGAAATAGAGGAATTTCAAGCATTCCTGATGAAAAGACCAAAGCTGAATAGAAAATTTGACTTTCAAATATAAAGCTCAAAAGAAGCATAAAAAAGGTAAACATGAAAGAAATCATAAGGGATTCAATAAGGTTAAACTGTTTACTTTTCTATATGAGAAAATGATAGGTGCAACTCCTAAGAACTGTACAATTAGAACAGTTAAAAGGAGTATGTATAGAAAGAGGGCATGGGCATGAGTTGACTATGATGAGATGATATTCAAAAAAATAAAAGTAAGGGGCAAGAAAAAGGGATGCACTAGAAGAGAAGAGGGAAAAATACAGTGGGGTAAATTATCTCACATAAAAGAGGCACAAAAGGAAGAGGATTTTTAGTGCATTTATTTTTAATACACATTACTGTATGAATCATGTAGGGAGAGAAAAAATCAGAGCAAAGGGGGGAAAACCATGGGAGAGATAAAAAAACAGGAAAAAGAAGTGACCATAACATGTGTTGATTTATATTCAGTCTCCTTAGTTCTTTTTCTGGTTGCAGATGTCATTTTCTGTCCAAAGTCTATTGGGATTGCTTTGGATCACTGAACCACTGAGAAGAATCAAGACTTTCAAAGTTGATAATTACACATTCTAACTATTGTGTACAATGTATTCCTGGTTCTGCTTGTTTTGCTCAGCATCAGTTCATGTAAATCTTTCCAGGCCTTCCTAAAATCAGCTTGTTCATCATTTTTATAGAATTATAATATTCCATTATCTTCATATACCACAACTTGTTCAGCCATTCCCCAATTAATGGGCATCTACTTATTTTCCAATTCTTTGCTACCACAAAAAGAGCTGCTACAAACATTTTTATACATGTGAGAAAAGGAAGAGTTTTTACAGTGGAGGAGAAGATGGGGATAGGTGGGTAATGCTTAAACCTTACTCTCATCAGAACTGGTTCAAAGAAGGAATGACATATCTCAGAAACAGAAATCTATCTTACCCTACAGGGAGGAAGGAAGGGGATAAAAGAAAAGGATGGGAACTGATAGAGGGTAGGGTGAATTAAGGAAGGTAGTAATTAGAAATGGAATAGACTTTTGAGGAAGGACAAGGTTTAAAAAAAGAGAAAGAAAAGGATAAACAGAAGAAAATAAAATGAAGGAAAATACACAGTTAATAAGAATTATTGTGAATATGAAGGGGATGAACTTACCCACAAAACAGAAAAGGAAGCAGAATGGATTAAAAAATTTTTAAATAATCCAAAAATATATTGTTTACAAGAAATGTGCTTGAAATAGAGAGACACAGAATAAAAATAAGGGTCTGGAGAAGAATCTATGTCTAAGCTGAGGGGGAAAAAAGTCAGGGGGTAGCAAACATGACTCAGACAAAGCAAAAACAAAAATCGAACTAACTAAAAGAGATAAGCAGGAAACCTATATTTTGCTAAAAGGTACCATAGACAATGAAGTAATATAAATACTAAAGAGTATAGCAACTAAATTCTTAAAGGAAAATTTAAATGAGTTATTGGACGAAATAGACAGTAAAACTATATTAGTAAGGGACCTCAACTTTTCTCTCTCAGAACTAGATACATGTAACCTGAAATAAATAAGAAAGAAGTTGAGGACATGAGCAGAATTTTAGAAAAGATACTTTAGAAAAGAACTGATAGAACTGTGGAAAAAACTGAACAGGAATAGAAAGGAGTATACTTTTTTCTCAGCTGTACATGACACCTTCACAAAAATTGACCATGTATATAGAGTATAAAAACCTCACAAACGAATGCTGAAAAGCAGAAATATCAAATGTATCCTTTTCAAATCACATTGAAATAAAAATTACATTCATTAAGATCTATGAAAACATAGATTAAAAATTAATTGGAAACTAAATAATCTAATCCTAAAGAATGAGTGGGTAAAAGAACAATGACAGAAACAATCAATAATTTCATTAAAGAGAATGTCTATGAGGAAACATACCAAATTTTGGGGATGCAGCCAAAGAAGTACTTAGGGTAAAATTTATATCTCTAAATGTTTACATCAATAAAACAAAGAGCAGATCAATGCACTGGGCACACAACCAAAAAAAAAAAAAAAAACAAGAAATCTAGGAACAAATCAAAAATCCCCATTTGAATACTAAATTGGAAATCCTGAAAATCAAAGAAAAGATTTATAAAACTGAAAGAAAACCATTGAACTAATAAAACTAGGAGCTGCTTTTATGAAAACAATAATGAAGTAAAATGAGCAGAACTATTGTAACAGCAATATTACACGATTATTCCTATTAAAAACATTAGAAAGCATAGGAATAAATGCAGTTTTCTTTACCATCTTTTTTTTGGTCTGCATTTTCTTTTGCAAACTAATATGGAAATATATTTTACATGACTGCACATGTATAATCTATAACAAATTGCTTGCCTTCTCAAGGGGGAGCTAGGAAGGGTGGAAAAGACTTTGGAACTCAAGTTTTTTTTTAAAAAAAAACAAATGTTAACATTTTTGTTTATACATAATTGAGAAAAATAAAAAATATGAAATAATTGTTTTTACATGTAATGAAGAAAAAATAAAATTAAAAAAGAAATAATATTTGGCACACCAAGAAAACAAAATATCTAGAATACACTAAAGGGCTAAGTGTTAATGACTCTCTTTGACAGTTGGTGACAGCTATGTCCTTGACAAGACCTTATGAGTTATTTTCTACTTGCTCTGATGTGCCTATATCATGGAACCCTGGCAGGCAATGGTAGGGGCTGCGCCTACTTTCCTGTACCAAATGGATATTTAGCTGAGTCATGAAAATGCATAAGTACCAGTATCTGGCCAGGCAACAGATTATCCTTCTGAACATCAATTCCTATTCTCAGATACTATTCTCAGAAGAAAAATAATCCCTTCTTTCTCCACCTTCCACTTAGATACCCAGGGGTATACTCAGACTTTGGGGTTGAAGTAAGATTATATTCCTTAGTATCCTCCAGTTTACTCAATTCCAACCACCATTGAAAATGCTTAAATAATAACTATTCCCTCCCTTTTTCAATAGCATACTCACCATACCTTCCCCATTGCCCAGTTCTAAAATGCTCATCACCCCCCTCCACTGAGCCCACCTACGTACTAAATACCTCCCCTGTAATGATGAGAGGGTAGATTTTATTGTTAGGAAGATCTGGGTTGAAATTTTGTTTCTGTCACACAGTAAACCCTGGATAAATTGCTTAAATTCCCAGAACTCCAGGAAAATCTCTATAAAGCTATAATTTAATGATAAATTGGCAGCCTGTATCAGCAGAAGGAATTTCTATATTGGAAGTTTTCCACATTTATAAAATCCTGGGTCTGGATCTCCCCCCCCCCAAAAAAAAAAGAAAAGAAAAATATTAGTACTACTAATTTCAGGGCTATCATAAGAAAAGCCATTTCTAAGCCTCAGAGCATTACACAAATGTAAGCTGCTCTGGTGGTGGTAGTTGTTATTATTCTGTCACTCTCTCCAACCCCACCCCCAAAGGACACCTGCTCCCCCAGACATCCCAATGGTTTCTCTGGCAATCGCTCTGCTCTAGTGTCACTCTGCTCCTTTAAGGCATGTAGACTGGAGCACAGCAACACCCCACCCCCACCAATTCCTCCCAATGCCCAGCATTCAATCCTGCCACCACTTGGAATGAGGCTGGACTTTTTATTAGCACGGGTAATCTATCCTGTCTGGAAGGAAATTCCAAGAAGAGAATTGCTAAGCTTCCCTCCTCATTGACCTTTATAAGCATAGTAGCCTGTTTCACTGAAGGCCCTCAAAGCAACTTTTGCAAGATTTGCCTTAGTGATCAATTTATTCTTCCAAAGATACAGGGGAAGAAGATGGAGATTCTTACTGATGGGGCAGAACTGATTACTAGGGCAAAAATGATGGCAGCTTTGTGGAGAAGTGACTATTATTGTCTCTAAGAGTCCAGTTTCTTAAACTGTGGGTCCCAACCCCATATGGGATTTTTTAACTGAAGGAAATTATTTTTTTAATTTAATTTTTTTTATTTTATTTGCATAACATATGTGTGGGTAATTCTTCAACAATAACCCTTACATAGCTTTCCGTTACAAATTTTTCCAACTCCCCACCCCTCCCCTAGATGGCAGGATATCCACTACATGTTAATTATGTTAAAATATTGGCAAATCGAATATATGTATACATATTTCCAAACTTGTCATTGTTGTGCAAGAAAAATCTTGTCTATACAAACGATATATCAGATAAAGGAAACACAATGTAAGCAAACATCAATCAAGGAGTATGAGAATGTTATGTTGTGGTCCACATTTCACATCCCTCTCTCTGGGTGTATATGGCTTTCTTCAGTGAACAACTGGAGGTGGTTTGAAACATTTCATTGTTGAAAAGAGCCATGTCCATCAGAATTGATCGTCATATAGTACTGTTGTTGCCGTGTATAATGATCTCCTGGTTCTGCTCATTTCACTCAGCATCAGTTCATGTAAGTCTCTCCAGGCCTCTCTGAAATCATCTTGCTGGTCATTTCTTACAGAACAATAATATTCCATAATATTCATATACCATAATTTATTTAGCCATTCTCCAATTGAAGGGCATCTATTCAATTTCCAGTTTCTAGCCACCACAAAAAGGGCTGCCACAAACATTCTTGCACATGTGGGGCCTTTTCCTGAAGGAAATTATTATCAGTAAATGTTTGACTTGTATACCTATTGTATATACCAATATTCTTGGGGTTGCATAAACCTTTCTCAAGGGAAAAGGGATCACCAGTGGAAAAAGTTTAAGAAGCCTTTAGAGTTTGTGATACTGAGAGAGAAGACAGCCAGGCATAATTAATTTTTGATTTGAGGAAAACATATTTCTTTTTTTCTCTTGATTTCTTTATTTTTTCTCAATAATATTTTATTATTCCAACTACATATATAGTTTTCAACATTTATTTTTGTAAGATTTTGAGTTTTAAGTTTTTTCTCTCTCCTTCCCTTACCTCCCCTCTCCCCATGATAGCAAGCAATCTAACACAGGTTATATAAGTACAATCATTTTAAACATATTTCCATATTTGTCATGTTGTAAAAGAAACAGAATCAGAACAAGAGGAAAAAATATGAAAAAAGGTGAAAATACTATGCTTTGACCCACATTCAGTCTCCATAGTTCTCTCTGGATGCAGATGGCATTTTCCATCCCAAGTCTATTGGAATTGTCTTGGATCAATGTATTGCTGAGAAGAGCCAAGTCCATCACAGTTGCTATGTACAGTTCTGCTCATTTCTATCAGCATCACTTCATGTAAGTCTCTCCCGGCCTTCTGAAATCATCCCGCTGATCATTTCTTATAGAACAATAATATTCCATTACATTCATATACCACAACTTGTCGAGCCATTCCCCAACTGATGGGCATCCACTCAGTTTCCAGTTTCTTGCTACTACAAAAAGGACTGCCATAAACATTTTTGCACATGTGGGTCCCTTTCCCTCCTTTATGATCTCTTTGGAATACAGACCCAGTAAAGATACTGCCAGATCAAAGGGTATGTACAGTCTAATAGCCCTTTGGGCATAGTTGGGAAAGCATATTTCAAAGGATTCAGAAGATGGTTAGGATCCCATTGATTAAAATTCTCTAGGAAAAGAGAATAATGGAGAGAGAGAGGGAGAGAGAGAGAGAGAGAGAGGAGAGAGGGAGAGAGAGAGAGAGAGAGAGAGAGAGAGAGAGAGAGAGAGAGAGAGAGAGAGAGAGAGCTCATTAACCAAAGAAATGTGCATAGGATGCTAGCATAGAGAATGAATATGAATAGGGCTTGGTCCTGAAAAAAGTGTCAGATGTACTCAAGTCTAGAATGAATTGAGCCTGGTAAGATGCTGGCAAACAAGGGAGATTTTGGCCATGTTGAGAAAAATGGAGGGTCAAAAAAGGGAAAGGACTTTGACTTGGCTTGTTAGGACATTGATAACTGACAACTGGGAGAGATGACCAAACTGACCAGTGCTTACTTTGCTTCTGTTTTCTTGGCCAAGAAGAATGAATAGCCTTTATATTGGAAATGACAGGACAAAAAAGGACTAACTTGGAATTGATACCCACTAATAAGAAAGGAAATAGTAAGGGAGCACCTAGATTCCCTTGATGAGTTCAAGTTACCTGGCTCAGATGAGCTATATTAGGAACTGACACATAGTAAATACTTAATACACACGTATTGACAGTACAGGGAAGGTTGAGAAATATCTACAAATGGAAGTAGTGATTGCGAAGTCACCAAGAATAGGTCATTCTAGATTAAAGTTATTTTTGACGGGACTGCCAAACTTGTAGGTAGGAGAAATGCAATAGATATATTTACGTAGGTCTTGGCAAATATTTTCATAAGCTATTTCATGTTACTTCTGGGGAGAAGATGAAGTGATGTGGACTGAGCTATAATTCAGCTGGATCAATTTAGAACTGGTTGGATGGCCAGCCTCAAAGAATGGTATCTGAATGTCCATGTAACAGAAGGTCTCCAGTGGAGTACCCCAGGGGTCACTTCTTGGCTCCATACCATTTAACATATTTATTAATGGTTTGAATAAAAGGTGTGTATGACATAATGACCATATTTGAAGGTGACACAGAGCTGGGAGGAGGCACATTTAACACACTGGGTGCTGCCATCAGAAACAAAAAAAAAAGATTTTGCCAGGCTAGAGACAGAGGTGTGTTTACAGGGTACGCCAGAAGGCCCAGGATGTCTCTGATGTATCAAGGCATAAATATTCTGTCTCATTTTAAAAGTTTAGTTTGTTTAGTTGTTAATTTTTAAAATTAAGTTTTAAGTTTTAGGGGGGTTTTTTTGTTTTCCTGATAAATAAAAATAACATTCTTTGTAATTAATAAAATGAATGTTGGCTTAAAAAATAAATTGCTAGATTCATACCCTAATGAAGTGTCATACACACCTATGGCTGAATTTACTAAGATGAAATTCATTAAGGATAAAAGTACTTGGGTATAAAAAATCAACTTCGCAAGTAGAAGACAGAGGAAGCTGGCTAGATAAGACTTCATCTGAAAAAGATCTGGAGGGCTTAGTGAACCAAAAGGTCAATGAGTCATTAATGTCATGGCTCTCAGCCAAAAAAGCTAAAGAAATAGTAAACCAAAAAAAAATTAAAGAGATATTAAGCTCCATTAAGAGTTATCTAGTTTCCTGGAATTGGGAAGTTCTGTATTCTGCCCTTGTCAGACCTCATCTTGGGTTCTGTGTTCAGTTCTAGGTACCAGGGTTCAAAAAAGACACTGTTAAGCTAATATCCAGAGGAGGGCAACCAGGATGACAAAGGACTTTGAATCTGAGAATACTGGCTGAAGAAAACTGAGATGCTTAAGTTGGAGAAGAGAATATTCAATAATTCAAAGGCTGTCATATGGAAGATAGATTAGACTTGTTTTACTTGGCCTCAGTGGGCTGCATCAGAAACGATGGGTAGAAGTTGCAGAAAGGGAAAGTTTGGGCTTGATGTCAGGAAATGATTTTTAATTTAAGTGGCCCTCAAACAGAATGGGCTGCTGCCTTGATAGGTGGCAAGTTCCCCTCTGGGCATCTAGATAGCACAACGGATAGAGCGTCAGTCCTGGGACTGGGAAGATCATCTTTCAAATGTCATCTCAGACACTTACTAACTGTGTGATCCTAGGCAAGTCACAATCTCTGCCTTGGTTTCCTCAATTGTAAATTGGTGATATAGTAGAATCTACTTCCAGAATTGTTGAAAGAATCAAATGAAATTATATTTGTAGAATGCTTAGTATAGTTCCTGGCGTTTAATAGGTCCTTAATAAATGCTTCTTCCTTTTCCTTCTTTGGAAGTCTTCAAGGAGAGGATGAATGACCACTTGTCAAATACATTGTAGATGCTTTTTAGTATGGATTGGATTAGATGGTAACTGAAGTCCCTTCCAGCTCTGAAAATCTGTGATTCGGTAGAAAGGAAGTCTTTCTCCCCAGACTGTTAGTATTCATAGTGAGCCTTTTGATTTAAACATAACATGGCTCTTTGTACTGAGAGATGACATTGACAATGGAGCGAGCTGGGCTTTCATGTGTGATGGCAGCCAGCTGTGTGGTTAACATAGCAACAGGTCTGTCTGGCGAAGTCCAGGTATGAGGTATGCTGTAGCCAGAGTGGCCCATACATGCCAGTACTGTGACAGAGCTTTCAGTGTGGTTACTGATGGGGTTGGAAACATCCTAATTTCTAATAGAATGAATTCTTTTTTATGTTGTTTATTTTTATTTTTCTCAATTACATTAAACAAACATTTTAACATTTATTTTTTAAAAGTTTGAGTTTCAAATTTTCTCCCTTTTTTCCCTTCCTTGAGAAGGCAAGCAATTTGATATAGATTATACCTGGGTATTCAAGCAAAACATATTTCTATATTAGCCACGTTACAAAAGAAAACAGACAAAAGAAACAAGAAATATAAAGAAAGGTTAAAAAAAGTATCCTTCAATCTGTATTTAGACTCTATCAGTTCTTTCTCTAGAGGTGGACAGAATTTTTTCATCAGAAGTCCTTTGGAACTTTGGAATAGCTAAGTCATTCACAGTTGATTATTGTCCAATATTGTCGTTACTGTGCACAATGTTCTTCTGGTTCTGCTCACTTCACTTTGTATCAGTTCATCTAAGTATTCCCAGGTTTTTTGGAAAGCATCCTGATAATCATTTCTTATTGCAAAACAGTATTCTATCACAATCATATCATTCAATCATTCCACAACTGATGGGCATCTCTTCAATTTCCAATTCTTTGCCACCACAAAAAGAGGTACTATAAATATTTTTGTACATATTAGTCCTTTTTCTTTTCCTTTGTTCTCTTTAGGATGCAGACCTAGTAGTGGTATTGCTGGGTCAAAGAGTATGTACAGTTTTATAGCTCTTTGGACATAGTTCCAAATTGCTCTCCAGGATAGTTGGATCAGTTCACAGCTCTGCTAAGAGTGCATTAGTGTCCCTATTTTCCCACATACCCTCCAACATCTGTCATTTCCATTTTCTGTCATGTTAACCAATCTGATAGGTGTGAGATGGTACCTGAGAATTGTTTTAGTTTGCAATTCTCTAATCAATAATTATTTATATTCTTTTGTAATATAACTTTTACGAAAATATTTTGTATAATTTAACATATGCCTTCTCATTGGGGAGTTGGGGGAATATAGGGAGAAAAGAAAGAGAATCTGGAACTCAAAGTTTTTGTTTGTTTTTTTTTTTTTTTTTTTGCTTTTAGCTGAGGCAATTGAGGTTAAGTGACTTGCCCAGGGTCACACAGCTAGGGAATGTTAAGTGTCTGAGACCAGATTTGAACTCAGGTCCTCCTGACTTCAGGGCTGGTGCTCTATCCCCTGCGCCACCTAGCTGCCCCGGGAACTCAAAGTTTTAAAAACAAACATAAAAATTGTTTTACATGTAACTGGGAAAAATAAAAATATTAAAACACAAAAAGTAAAAAAAGTAGTGATATATAACATTTTTCATATGACTATAGATAGCTTTGATTTCTTCTTCTGAAAACTGCTCAGCAGATTGAATTCTAAGTGATAAAGGTTAGGGTCATCACTGGCATAAACAGGAACCCTGGCAAATTCAGTTTCGGGTCAAGACCATGGTAATAATCTAAAACACCTTCCAACTCTGCATAAAGCTTGCTGTAAGATGGAGGCAGCTGATCTCCTGGCGGCTAGACCAAGACCTCAAAGGGGTTGGGAGGAAAAGGTGAGGCCCGTGAGAGGGCTGTCATGACAAAGAGACTCAAACAGTGACGGAACCAGGTGTGACTGTGCCATGCAGGGTGGAGGCTGGCTGAGGAATACAAAGTGAGGTAGAGAGACAGTGGTTGCCCTGCCTCACACCTGAATGTTGGCCTCCTTGAGCAAAGCATCCTGTGCTAGTTGGTCTCCCTAACTCCTAGCCTAGGGTTCTTGCCATTAGTCCAGGGTGCCTCAAAACACTGATAAAAGACTAAGAGACAGAAGCTGCATCAGAGACTTTAGGTATAGAGGGAGCAGCCAGAATTTTAAAGGAAGCTTTCTGGGAGCTGTTAACATAGTCTTATTCCATTCACTAAAGGTACTGTGGCAGTGAACTTTTTAGTGGGTCATAAGGAACCACTGTCAGGGTCATAAAGAGAACCCTTGGTCTCTATGGCCCAGATTTCCTAACCACATAAATTGCTATTTTTTACTGCGTAGAAATTGTAGGTTTGTAGTCCTGAACCTTGATCTTGACCTTCCTAGATGGGTGTGCCTCAGCTACCCTGAGTAGAATCATCCTGGCCTCTACTGAAGAGCCCAACTCAATCAACTCCCTAATAAACAGATAAACCAGAATGAAATGCACTTCCTTACCTCGTGCTTCTTCCCTAGGAAGTAAAGCTGTATGTGAGCCCACACTGGTAAGTGTGATTTTGGACTTGTGTAGCTCCAGGCTGGGAGGACTCACCAGTCCCTTGTCGTCTAAGAAGGTTCAGCCGGGATTTCTGTTTTCATAACGTTCAGGATACTTCTCTAGGGATCAGATCACTTTGGGGACTGGCTTCACTTAGGAGTTCATTGCTAGTCTAAATCAGAGGTATCAAACTCAATTGGGCCAAAAGAATAAGAGTAGCACAGCTTCAGGAGAGTTAGTTAGTTAATGGTGTGATCAGCCCACAGATGCTGGCCATCTGAGTGATGAGTAGTTATGTGGCAGACTGGACAAGTTGACCACACAGGCCAAACACTCATTATACTTGGCCCAAGGCCTCCAAGCACAAGTCTGGCCAAGGGAGAAGGTGTTGCTGGGATGCCCAGGTTCAGCCTTGGCCCCTTCCTGTTTGTGAGTAAAACTACCTTCAGTGGCCACAGCAGGCCAGGATCCTGGTCCTCCTCCTGCAATTCTGGTTTCCCTAGGACTTGGAGGCCGGGGTCCACCTCCCAGGCCCTTGGTGTCCAGTTCCTTCAGAATCACCAGGCAATTGTTGAAGAGTATCGCCAAAAGTCTGGTCTCTGCATAGGTGGAAAGCTCTGGGGCTCCCACAGACTTGTCCTTGCACTGGGTTCATGACAGAGCATTCTTAGACACACTTTCCCTCTTATTACAGCTACTGACTGATGATGTTCTTGGGGAGAAGGAAGAAAACCAGTCCCTGAGAGAAGGCTTCATGCCGAGTTGCTCTTGGATTTTGTTGGTCTCCTCAATGCTATTGAGCAGTTTACTCTCAGTGTCTGTAGAAGAGTCAATAGTGCTCAGCCCACAAGAGAGAGCTGGAGAAGATGGTTCTTGGAACTCCACTTGGCTGGAGCATCCATGATCTCCCTGCCTTCAATCAAGGCTCAAGATGGCTCTTTTTGACTAACAGTCTGGTTGTCCAGCTTCTGAAGCCAGGTAGATTGCAGAGCACCTTCTGTAATGCTGAGGTCAGGGCCACACTGGCCCCAAGATCTTCAGACCAGGCACATCCTCTAGTCTGGGCTGGGAATGCTTTTTCTACAGGTGAAACTCACTCAGATTCAGGCAGTAGCTCAGCAGGATGGGGTTCTGTTAATGCTGAGTGTGATCACTTCAATGCTGGGCAAGCTTCAGCAGATGGAAATATTGGCAAGGTGACCATGAGGGCCTAGGGAGTAAGCCTAGGAACAAGTGACAGATCTCTGCTAGACCACAGCTGCTCCCATCTGCAGATAGACAAACTGAACAGTGGACAGTGTTTAAGAAAATAAATAAAAGGAGCACTTAGATGGCATAGCACATAAAGCACCAGCTCTGCAGTTAGGAAAACCTGAGTTCAAATTCAATCTGATTTACTCCTTTGCAATAAATAAACACAAATATAATAAAACACAAGTAATGTTTTTTTGTCAATGTGCAGCCAGCAGGGATCCATTTCTATTTAAATTTGGTGGGACTATTTACTTTACAGTAGTTTGAGTTCAAAGTAGCTCATCAGTGCTGCTTTCTAGTACTGGGACACCCTACCTCACCCCCAAATAGCTTGTCTTTGAAGGGTCCTCTGTGGTCCCAGCATACTCTATGCCAAAGCTTCTTAAACTGAGTTTCAACTTCATATGGGGTCATATAATTGAATGGGGGGGGGTCACAAAAAATTTGGCAACAGTAGAAGGTATCAAGTATTCTGCCAAGTTTGTGTTTACATTAAAATAAGCACATCCATCTTATTAGTTTACAAATTTGCTTTCATCTTTAATAAATGGTAAAATATATGTATACCAAAGAATTGTTTTAAAATAAATTTCTGTATAATTTGTTATCAGTAAGTGTTTGATTTGTATACCTATTTTGCATAACAATATACCTGGGGTCGCATAAAAAAAACTTCTCAAGCAAAAAGGTCATGTGTGAAAAAAGTTTAAGAAGCTCTGATCTATACTAAAGTAAGACACAAAGCTAAAATGGAAGACCAGTTGCTGGAGCAGGAAAGTGAGACTGTTCATCCTTGTATGACAAAACCTTCTCTGTTTTCTCTTGTTCAGTTTGGTGGCCATTCTTCATAAAAATGCAACTGAGGCTTTAGAGCTCATATTACTCCTCCATTTCCACTCTTCAGCAGGAAGCTTTCCCTTACTCTTTCCTCTGCCCAACAGGCTGAAAACTCTTGACAATTGACCACATTTCAGTCTAAAACGCCCCATGGAATTTATTAATGCCCAAAAGATCCCTGAAGTCACTAATCTCACATCACTTTGGCAACCAGCTAACTCAGTGTTCAAAAATGGGTTGTAATTTTATTACCTCTTCCCATAGAGGAAATAACAGAACAGGAAAATCTCAGCACATATAGTTCACCCTCCATCTTTCATTATCTATTGAAATCCTTATATCAGAAGCTCCGTAACATGAGAGGCCCAGCACAATTTGGGGGGTTCACTCACTCTTTTGGCTTCATAGACCTCATCAGGAAACTGAGATAAATGTATGTGTGATTCATCCCTGAGATGTAAGATTCCGACACGTAAGGGAATTTCTCAGGCATCATCAGGGTCCTCCTCCTCTGGTTTCTAATTGCTCCCAGCAAGCATTTCTGGGCATTGCTCCCACAAGAGTGATCCGATTTTGTCATGTGTATTTTGAGGAAAATGTACCTTAGAGGGGCAGCTAGATGGTGCAGTGGATAGAGCACCAGCCCTGAAGTCAGGAAGACCTGAGTGCAAATGTGGTCTCAGACACTTAACACTTCCTAGCTGTATGACCCTGGGCAAGTCACTTAACCCCAATTGCCTCAGGGAAAAAATGTACCTTAGATTTGTGGGGAGAATAATCTAGTACAAATTTTTTGACTGTGCTATCTACTTAAATACATTTGCTTGGAACTAATTGTGTCTTCTGGCTGACTTAAGAAGTAAAAACATCAGTGAGTGCTTGTGAGTAACGATTTTGAATGGATTTGGACCCATGGACTACCTTGAACCTGGGGTCCCAGAATGTGTGAAGGAGAGTAAGGCAAATAAAAAATAAAAAAGGTAGAGTATTAGATCTGGAGTTCAAAGACCTGAAGATCTGAGTTCAAATTTGACCTCAAACTGCGTGATCCTGAATTCTGGAACCCTGAACAAGACATCCTCTGTTTGCCTCAGTTTCTTCAACTAAAAATGGGGTAATAATAGCACCTATCTCTCAAAGTTGTTGTGGAGATTAAAGGAACGTTTGTAAAGCATTTGGCACCATGCCTGGCACACACTATCCACTGTTTAAATACTTATTCCCTTTCTTTCCCCTAACATGAAATAAGACTGAAAGGTCCGTTGGAGCCAGATTGTAGAGGTGAAATCAAAGCGTTTTTCCTTTATCTACAAAGCAGTTGGTCATTGAAGAAGACTCTTGAGCAGGGAATTGACATAGTCAGACCCATGCCTTAGGACAGTGAGTTTAACAGTTGTGTGGAAGATATATTAGAGAGATTTTCCTGTTCTGGTATTTCCTTTATAGGAAGAGGTAATAAAGTTACTACCTATTTTTGAATACTAAGTCAGCTGTTTATCAAAACTATGTGGGATTATTGACTTCAGTGATCTTTGGGGCATTAGTAAATCCCATGAAGCATTTTGGATTGAAGTATGGTTAGTAGAATCCAAACAGTAGCATCTCAAGGGCCTCATCCTCTGTAGCACTTGGTCCAAGTGTAGATTTTAATCCAGGCATTGATCCTTTTTCATTAATTTTTCCCCATCATTATTTTATATTGAATCATTTCTTATGTTCTGATGTATATATCGCAACATTTTTTCTTTTCTCATTTTGAATTTAAGTTTAAAATACATTTAAAAATTTACAAAAGAAAATTGTCCCCAGTGTCAATGGCTAGTTTACAAAAGAAAAATTTTCTAGTATCATTGGCTAGTCCATAAAGTCCACTGAGGAATTCTGGGGTTTAATAGAATCCAAACAGTAGTATCTGAAGAATTTCATCCTCTGTAGCACTCGGTCCAAGTGTAGATTTTAATCCGGGGATTGATCCTTTTTCATTTGTTCTCATTATTATTTTATATAGAAGCCTTTCTTATGATCTGATGTATACATGGCAATGTGATTTTTTTTCTTTTCTCATTTTGAATTTAACTTTAAAATACATTTTAAAATTTAGAAAAGAAAATTTTCTCCAGTGTCAATGGCTAGTCTATCAAGTCCACTGAGGAATTATGGGACTTAATAAAAATTCAAACAGTAGCATCTAAAGGGCCTCATCCTCTGTAGGGAACTTCTTTTCTATTTGGAATCCATTAAGGACGCCTTCTGTGATACCTTAGGTGAGTGTCTTCTTATTCTAAACCTCGCTTGATATCGAAACTCAGAGGATCATTAAGCAAAGTCATCTCCGTGATTGCACTTGACATGCCATCTAAGATTTATTCAGCATTCCCAAAATAGGAACTGTATTTATATAACTTGATTTTCCACTCTGAATCCAAGAGGATGCTACAACATACCCTTCTAGGCTTCAAAGAGAAAAGAGCCTCTCTTTTTCATCCTTTAGTAACATAAGCACAACAGCTGTTTCAACCGAGCAGCTGTTTACCAGAGGACTTTGCCCTCTGCTAGCCACAGACATGCTTTAAGGTCTGTTAAAACCAGGGCAGAAGGCAAACCGGTCCCAGTTCTAGGATCAATAGTCCAGTGCATCACTTTGCTAATTTCCCCCCAGTCTTGTCTGATCACTTAGGTCTGGGTCTCTGGTCCCTGACCCCCATTTCTGTGCTTGGATTCCCTCACAGTTTTGCCCTTTAAACCAGTCTAGACGTCTAAATATGATTCCAGACTTCCGTCCACTCTGACTTGACATTTTTTCCCCTGATTTGGCTGGACGCTGACTTAGCTTCATTCTCTGGGATCCAGAAGAACTGTGTGATCTCCTTTATATTTATCCAGACTCCTAGTTGTGAGGTCTTGTCAGCTTATCTCCGTGACTTTGCATTAATTGTCCCCCATGCCTGGAATGCACAACCTCCTCACCTCAGACTCCTGGAAACCCCGGTTTCCTCCAAGTTTCAGTTCAAGCATCACCTACTACAAGAGGCCTTTCCTGCTCCCACAGCCTCCCCCAAGCTGGCTTCCACTCCAAGGTTACATTGCACCTGATTTGTCTTATGTCTTTTGTATACCCACAAAATCATGTTGTCTCTCTAACTGTAAGCTACCCAAAGTCCCAAACTGTATTGGTATCCCTGACGCCCAGTACAGTGCCTGGTGACTATTAGATACTTAATTTTTATTGCTGGATAGATATGATGTGGTACAGCTCTTAGGAATATTGGGGGAATGACCCCCCCAAGCTACCTGGCCTTGGGAATGGTGTAGTAGAAACTCTAATAGTAGTAAAGACCCCAATACTTTTCAAGGAACCCAGGTCACCCAGCCTTGGGAATGATGTAGTCACCTTAGAAATGTAGCTATTGGGAGTAATGTGTGGAAAATGTAATGTATTGGAAAATGTGCGTGAAAGAAAGGGAGTTGGGCCTGACATCTTCCCTTCACTCAGCTGTTCTCCAAAGATTTTTGTCATCCAAAAGTCTGAGCTTCTGTCTAGCACCTGGACTCAAATGATGAGCACTTCTTAGTTTCATGAGGCATGAACGGGGGTCTTGTTAGCCCCCATTGCCAAACTTCCCACCGATCCTGTGAACCCAATCCCATGATGTCAGTCACCCTTTTCTATTCTGGGCTCCCCAAATCCCTATAAATTTACCTATTTGCTCCCCGCTCCTTGGTATCTTCCTCTCTTGGAATATAGCCAGTTTGAATTGGCATTACATTCAAAATAAAAATCCGCCTCTTGGCTTGGAGATAATCTAAGCCTCCGAATTCTTTTGTGACACCTGCATCACCGGTGCAGAATAGCTATATTCTGGGGTCCTGCCCTCACCACTAAGCTCCTCTTTGCCAGTTCTGTCCTCTTGCTGTCCATATAGTATTACTTATAATGGCTTCCAGAAATGGGGATTTATTAACATCTGCCTTCGAGTAGATGCCATTTGTGAACAGCCACCGCTTGGGTCCCACTCCAGAAGAAAATGACTAAAATTGAGATGGGAGCAATCATTTTACCCAGCCTCAGTCATTTCCAACTCTTCCCAAGGCATATCAGCAGGACTGACTATCGATAGTAATTCTATGTTCCAAGCTTGGTGTGGAAGTCGAATGAATGACATTTTCCCTTATACCCCTCCTGCTTTCTCCCCAATTTCACTCCCTTCCTTCATCTCCCTTTCCCCACTTCCAAAGAAATTGTGGAGAAAGGTTAAAGTGCTTCCCCAGGGATTACACAGCTAATATATGTCTGTAATGGGACTTCATTTCAGGTCTTCCTAACTTCCAATTATCATCGTGGGATTTTAGTGCAGTGCTGTGGAAAGAACTATGATCCGGGGGAGGAGGGGACGGAAGGCACAACTACACCGATAATTCACTAGCCATGTAACTTTGAAGCAAATTACTTCCTCATTCTGCTCCTCAGTTGGACTAAGACCCCTTCCAGTTCAGACATTTTATGATAATTAAATGACACAGGATCTAAACCAGATAAGAGGAAGGCATACTAACTTGGCTGTGTAAAGGTGACGCCATCTGTATACCACTCAGTGTTGTCGAGTTAATTTTCGTAGGGTTTTTGTGATTGCAGTTTTAAACTGCTGGAGTACACGAAAGCTCCACAGTCTGGAAGTCGCCCAGAACGGACAGTTTTAAACAAGAGTAAAGGGGACATTGCTCTGCTGCTTTACTCCCCTCTAAGTGAAGAGAGTGAAGGGAAAGTCGGCTACCTCTAACCGTGAAGAAGCTTGAAGTGACGGCCAAGTGGAGAACCTATAAAATTATTGTACTTAGAATGCCTTTTTTTTTTTTTCCTTCTTTACTTTTATCTCACCTTCAGGCATCTTCTATGCTCTTCTTCCCAGTTTAAACTGTCTGGAAGGTCATTTGCGGCAAAGACCCTAGAGGAAAATTTTCTACTGTGGGTTTTCCCCCTTGAAAACGAAGAAAAGGAACAACCTCAAGGAAATCCCGGGGTTCTGAACTACATTTCCCAGGAGATCCCGTGCTGCCTCTAGTGCAGTTTAGAAAGTGAAGTTACCCACCCACCCCCGCCCCGCTACATTGTACACTACAACTCCCAGCAGCCCTTGGGGCTTCCCGGGCCCTCCAAGACCGAAGAGGTTTCCCGGCGGCCATCGGGGCAATTTTTCCCAGCCAATCACCTAAGAGAAGAGAGACCGGGGCAAGGAGGAGACCCTTTCCTGTCGCCTTAGTTTTGGTCCACCCAGCACCCGCCCTCTTTTCCCCCCCCTCCCCTCCCGCTTCCCACCTCCTCCCTACTCCTGGTCACGTGACAGGACCCCCCTCGAAAGACCGTGGGAGGAGAGGAAAAGGAGAAGGAGGGGAGGAGAGGAAGGCTGGCGGGGTGGGGAAAGGGAGGAGGAAAAGGGAAGGGGGTCGTGAGGGGGCGGAGTGAGGCCCCTGGCGCTGAGCAGCCTTGGCAACAGCAGTGGTGGCGGTGGCCGGGGCCGAGGTGCGTCAGGCAGCTGGAGCCTTAGCTTTAGCTCCAGCTCGGGAGGCGAGGACACTCCTTTCTGTGGAGTTGAAGGAAGAGGCGGCAGCGGATCTCCGAGCTTCCTCAGCCTGACTCCTCGGCCTCCCTGCCCACAGGCCCCAGCTGCCCCTATCGGGACCCACCGACGGACGGCCGGACACACGCGCGGGCAGCCTAGCGCCAAGGTGCGGAACGCTCGCTGTCAGGCCCAGGCCGGGGTGAGCGGGCTAGCTGGGCGCCCACGTGCTTCCCCCCTTCTTCCACTCCTCTTTCTCTGCCTTCTTTCCTTTTCTCGCTTTCTCCTCTTGCCCCCTTCTCTCCTTTTCTCCTCCCTCTTTTTCTCCCCCTTTCCATATTTCTTTTCCTCTCCTTCCCTTCTCGAGACCCCCTCTTCTGTTCCTTTCTTTTTTCCCATTCCTTTACCCGTCTTTCTCCCCTCTTTTCCTCCATTTCCCAATTTCCCCCTTTTTTTTTTGTTTCTCCTTTTTCTCCCATTTAATTTCCTCGTTCTCTTCTTTCCCACCTCTTCTCCTTTTCTTCCTTTCCTCCTCCTTTTCCTCCCTCCTCCTTTCCCTTTGAGCTCCTCTAACCCCCCCCCCCTTAGCCTCCGTACACCTGTCCAGCTTCCCTCCTAACCACTGTCCCCAGAAAAGGAAAAGGAAAGCTCAGAAGAAAAAAAGACATGAGAGGGGGTAGCTAAGGGTGGAAGGAAAGAACTGCATCTTTCTTGACTTTGTAGATTTCCTGGTCAGTCATCCTTGTGATCCGTTTATATTTATTGGTGTGGGGATCAGCACAGTTTCATTAACCTGTTGCTTTTGTGCTCAGACACATTTAATTATCGGGTATTTTATCTATCATAGATTGGTTAAAAAAAAATGGAACAGGAAATCACTTTTTCATCTCGTAGAAAGGCTTTAGAGAAAGTTGCCCCTGGAATTCCACAAACTCCTAAGTATTCTAAATAGGGAATCTAGACATTGGCTATTGCTGTTTGTCCTCTCCTTTTAGTGTTCCTGTTGAAAAATGTTTAAGATTTATTCTATTTTCGTTTTGAAGTTGCTTATTATATGATGGCAATGGAAAGCAGCTTGGATTTATAGTCCAAAGAACTTCCTTGGAATTCTGGCTTTACTACTTAATTCCCTCTGTGAGTCCCAGTTTCTTCAAACATAAATTGAGGGGTCTTGGACTAAATGATTTCAAAGGCCTCCTGTGACTAAATTCTATGATCCTGTACTATTTTGGGGGCAAACATTTTGCCAGATAATGCACACAAATCCTGTCACCTCTCTTCTAGAAGTTAAAAAACTTCAAATGCATAGGGAGAAACCTTTTTTTCCCCTTACTTACAGACTAGGAAACTTGCACTTAACCTACCTATAAATAAGAAAACAGCTTTTGAGTGAGTTTGAGCTTCTCACCTACTCTGAGAGAATGAATTGTCATTGAAATTAAGGGGAGATTTGAGAGAGAGCTTGAAGAATGATTGCTATCTCCCACTCCTTCTTACTCCAGTTAGACTTTGATTTGTATCCTGAAGTATACAATAACAAGGATAATCTGAATTTCTTGTCTTTAATTTGCTGTATGCTCAGGAAATCCAAACTATTTTAATAAATCCCTAAGCAAACACGATTAGTAAGATCTAAAGTTGGAAGGGACGTTAGATACCATCTTGTCCAGAATTAACATGACATCCTCAATAATTGGTCAAGCTTTTGCTTGAAGACCTTCAGGGAGGAGACATTTCCTACCTCTTGAGTCAAGCCCATTCCACTTTTGCATGGTTCTGATTGTTAGGAAGTTTCTCCTTACAGGTTGTTCCTGAATCTAACTCGCCCTTTTGCTCCTAATTCTGCCCTTGTTGGTCAAGAAAAACAGGTCTTATCTTCCATAGGACAACTATCTCATTCCCCCTAAGCATTCTCTGGTTTAAATATCTGTTGTTTCTTCAACTGTTTTCTACTGTATGCTCTTGGGGCCCTTCACTCTTCTTGTTGCCCCTCTCTGGATGCTCTCCAGATTTCTAAAATGTGATACTTCTAACTGAATGCATGTTCTAGATGTAGTGGGACTATGGCATAGTATGGTTGGACTGTCACCTTGCTAGGCTTGGATTATATCCCTTCCTTAATGTGGCCTCAGTTCCCATTGAGTTTTTTTGTTGCTGTATAAATGTGGGAAGAAGCACTGTAGCATAGTGGATGAAGAGCCAGTCTTGGAGTCAGGAGAATTTGGATCCAAGCCCTGATGCTGAAATAATAATCAACTAGAATGCATTTATTAAGCACTTCCGATTAGCACTTACTTACAGGAAAGACAAAGACAAAAGTGAAATAGTCTCTGCCTTCTAAGAACAGTCATACATACATGCATACTATACATGCATATTATATATATATATATTATACACACACACACACACACACAGGGCAGTTAGACAGCATATCAGATAGAGCACTGGGCCTGCTGTCAAGAAGACCTGACTTCTAATTCGGTTCAGACATAGCTGTGTGACCCTGTGCAAGTCACTTCACCCTGTTTGCCTCAGTTTCCTCCTCTGTAAAATGAGCTGGAGAAGGAAATGGCAAACCACCCCAGGATCTTTGCTAAAAAAAAAAAAAAAAAAAAAAAAAACCCAAGTGGGCTCACGAAGAGTCGTCGGACAAGACTACAAAGACTGAAAGACAACATTGTACGCATTCCTATGTATATGAACATATATGCATGCATATGTGTACACACATTCAGAATATACACAAAATAAATACAAGATAGTTTTGGTGGGGGTATAATAGCAGCTGTAGAGATTGGGAAAGGGCTCATGAGGAAGTTAGTGATTGAACTAAGTTTTAAAGAAAACCAGTAGGTGCCTGAAGTGAGGAAGGAGTGAATTCTAAGTGTGAGAGACAGCCAACCCAAAGGTGTGGAGATGAGAGATGTCGTGTTGTATGTGTGGAACAGCAAGTAGGTTAGTGTGGCTGGATAAAGAACAAAGGGAGAGAAGTGAAATAGAAAGGTAGGAAGGAGCTGAGGCTGAATTGGACAGATCTTTAAACACCAAGCAGAGGAGTTTGTATTTGATTCTTGAAACAATGGGAAGCCACAGGAGTTTATTGGGGGAGGGGGGGAAGGTTTGACATACTTTCGAAATATGTGGAAGGTGGACTGGCGTGGGGAGAGGTTTGAGTCCAGGAGACCAAAGAGAAGGCTGTTGCAGTCATCTAGGTCCAACTTCTTAAACTGTGGTTCATGTGACTAAATGGGGAGGGGGGGCGGATTCACAAAATTCTGATTTCTTATCAGCAAATGTTTGATTTGTATATCCTGGGGTCACTCTCTTGGCTCAAAGGGGTTGCCAGTGGAAAAAGTTTAAGCAACCCTGGTCTAGGGAAGACAAAGGCCTGAACTTAGGTAGTAGTTATGTGAGTGAGAAGGGGATGGATTCAGGGGAGTTTGTAGAAAAACAAGATTTGGTAAGTGATTGTATGTGTGAAAAGTGAGGATGACCCTAAAGTTATAAAACTGGACAACAGGGGTGGTGACATTAATAAGGAAGTCTGGAAGAGGAGTAGATTTTGAGGGAAGATGATTTTTGTCTTAGATGAATTGAATTTTAAATGCCTATAGGATTTGTAATTGAAAATATTTTGGAGGAAATTGGTGGTGCAGGCTTGCAACTTTGGAGGGAGATTAAATAGGGCTGGATCGCATGATGTTTCCCCAAAACCTAGAGAAAAGAGGATGATCAAGGGTATCAGAGGTTGATGAGGGGTCAAAAAGGATCAGAATTACGGACAGACCATTATATAAGGTCTTTAAGGAGATCATCAGTCACTTTGGAGAGGACAGTTTTGATGAAATGATGAGGTTGGAAGCCAGATTGCAGAGCGTTAGGAAAGTGAGAGGAAGTGGAGGCACCATGTATGTATACTGCTTTTTCAGGGAATTTAGCTGAGAAAAAAAAAATAGAGATATAAGATGATAGGATAGAATGTAATGAGAATTTTTTTTTGCAAATGGAAGAGACTTGAATATATTTATAAGCTGTGAGAAAGAAACTGATAGGGAAAGATTGAATATTAGAAAAGGGTAATGAAAGTAGAAACATTTTACTGGAGAAGAAGAGGAGATAGAATCAAGGGTGAGTGTAGAGTTGACCTTAATGAGAAGGACCACCTTTTTAAAACTGGTATGAAAGAAGTAAGAGTAAGATCATTATCTCAGGGGGTTGTGAGAGGAAGGGAAGAAGAGGGAGTTTTTGCTAGGGAATCTCAATTTTTTTTTTTAGAAAAATTCGAACCAAGAGCCTAGCTAAGAGCGTGTGTCAAGAGAGATGCTCTTGGAGGCTTGAGGAATGAAGGGAAGGCCAGAAATGCATGTGGAGACTGTGGTGGAAAATCATTTTGTTGTTACTGAGTTTTTTCAATTGTGTCCGACTTTGTGACTCCATTTGGGGTTTTCTTGGTAGAAATACTGGAGTGGTTTGCCATTTCTTTCTCCAGCTTATTTTATAGATGAGGAAACTGAGGCAAACAGGATTGAGTGACTTGCCCAGAGTCACACAGCTAGGAAGTGTCTGAGGCTGGATTTGAACCTAAGCTTTCCTGACTCTAAGCCCAGTGTTCTATCCGCTGTAGTGTCACCTAGCTGACCAGAAAATCAGTTAAGGAAAAATAAAAGGTTTCTTGCTACAGTGAAGGCTCAGTGGAGATTAGATAACATAAATTTGTAGTGTATCTAGTCAGCACAGCTGCAGGACTTTCTCTGGCTCTATTCAACAGCACACAGTAGCTGTCAGTTAACCTCTCAGTGCTCCAGACAACTCTAAGTCTGTAAGTCACAGAGAATTCCTAATCTGTTTCAGGAGATGAAGTGTCCACACTGACAAAATCACAGGTTGCCTTTTTTGCCTGACCCAATGATGTTACCATTTCTGAAACCATTTTGGGGGCTGCTCTCAGAATCCGTTTGAGCTACACAAGGAAAGTGGTTATTTTCCTGAAACTGAACACATACTTTGTTCACTAGACTTGGCTTTCTGTGATCTTAGGATCACATATCTAGAGCTGGAAGGGACTTAATTCTTCAATTTACAGATAAGGAAACTGAGGGCTAGAGAGGTTAAATAGCATGTCCAAAGTCACACCTAAGTGACAGAACTGGAATTTGAACCCAGATCCCCTGCCTCCAAATCTTTTCTACTATACCACATTGGCTCTGACCTTTGGATTTTGTCAAAAAACAAATACACTGTTGGGGGTAAAGATTTGCAACTGTTGAGGATTTCAGGAGATTATGCTATAGCTCATACACTCTGGGAAGGTACAGAGATATTTTTGAGAGAGATTAGAGCATTAGAATAAATTGGGCTCTGATGACTGCTTAAAAAGAACAATGATCATTTGGATGTGCAAGTTGCAGAGAACTGTATAAAAAACATTATTGAGGAGTTGTATGGTCATTAGAGGAAGGGAGCATGATTGATCAAAGCATAGCAAATGGACAGAGAAGGGGGGTGGAAGCAAGAGATGTTGGAGAGAAACGGGATTTGGCAAGTGATTCCTGTGTGAGGAGAGTGGGGATGACACCGAAGTTTTGAAACTGGGAAATGAGAAGGCCAGGGATGCCCTGGACCTTAAGAGGGAAGTTGGAGGGGTTTAGAGTCAGAGCATGGTCCAGTGGAAAGGGCAGGGAACTTGGAGTCAGAGGACTTGAGTTGAAATCCCAGGTCTCTGACTAAGTGCCTCTGTGACCTATGAAAAGTTTGGACTAGACTTCTAAGATCCTTCTGGTTCTGATCTATAAAGTGTGTGAACCCTAGGAAAGCCTCTATTGAGCTGAGTAGTTTTCCTTTTTTTGAAAGTTTTACAGAGACAGGGACAAGCATCAAGGAAGATGAGAAGGTGTTGATTTCTATCAGTAGAGTAAAATGCTTCTGTCAATGAAATAATAGATCCTTTGAAAGACAATTTTTTTTGAAAAGGATCAGTCTTATTATTTAACATTCATGAATTCTTCACATACTGTATCAAACGATTTGCTGTTGAGGATTATTGGTGGTGGTATTGGGTTTGGGCAAATAGCCAAATTGGAGTGGCGATTTACCGAAACCAAAGGGTTTCTTTAGATTCCTAATTTTGCACACTTAACTGATTACATCCCATGCATTTTTTCAGTTTTTCTAACTTATTCATGGGTTTATAAAATAAATAGTCTTTAAATCAGCCATGTTTGCTTTTAGTTCCTTCACAAAAATCTATCTACAATTCAATGTTTGTCACTAGTTCAAATTATCAAAGTACCCCATTGCAACCTGCAACCCTTCCTAATGCAAAGGAACTGCATTGCGATCTGAACCAGATTAAAGTGCAGAATATTTAATGAAATAAAAATATGTAGGACATAGACAATATTAATATATTGTTTTCTAAGTCAGTCTAATGGCCCTCAAGTTTCTTATGTAGTATTTTATACCCCTGTTTCTGTTTCAGTTGGACACTGCTAACTCTAACTCAAAATTAATTCTCAATTCGACACAGATCCTTTTTGTAGCATGGCTTGTAGCATTTCAGACTGAGAAGGACCTTAGAGATCCCGGAGTCCAAGTCTGCCTTTTCATAAATAAGAAAGCTGAAGGAGGTCACATATGTTATAAGAAGTAGAACTGGGATCTAGGCTCAGATTATCTTCTAATAAATCGCGTACTCTCCAGTTCATCCTGTTAAAGATTGCTTTTCTTCTCTGGATTTATCAATCAGCAAGCTTTTATTAAGAGCCTCTCAGAATCAGGCACTAGGGTTAAAAACAGAAATGATGAAATAATCCCTATTCTCAAGGAGCTTACATTCTAGTAGAGGAAATAAATTCATATGAAAATATAGAGAGAATAAATTTAAAGAGAATGCTAATAAAAGTCCAGATAGTTAAATATATGTTACGTGGAGACAGGAAATCAAAAAGTTTTATGTAGAAGTTAGTACTTAGACCATGTCTCGAAGGAAGAGAGAAATACTAGGAGGCAAGGGTGAAGAGCAGATTAATTTCTGCAGTAGGAAATGGCCGATACAAAGGCACAGGCAGGGCCGATAGGGTGCTGTGTGTGAGAAACAGAAAATTTGGCTGGATCGTTAGAATATGAGAGGGGAAGTAATAGTATAGTGAAGCTGAAAAGACAGGTTGGGCCTAGGATATAGAGGGCTTTAAAAAGCAGAGGAGCTTCCATTTCATCTTAGAGGTGATAGGGAGCCACTGGAGTTAATTGAGTAAGGGAATGACATGGTCATATCTATGCTTAAGGAAAAAATCACTTTTTAACAGCTTTGTGAGGATGGACTGGAGTAGGGAGAGATTTGAGGCAGGAACGCCAATTAGAAGGTTGTAGATGTCCAAGAGAGAGGTTATGAGGGCCTGGACTAAGGTGCTGGATAGTGGTAAAGAGGAAGAAGAAAGATGAGTGAGATAACGTGGAAGTAGAAATGGTAAGATCTGGCAGTTGGTTGGATACATGTGAGATGAGAGCGAGGATTTGCGCTTATGAACCTGTGAGGCTGAAAGAATGCTGGTGGCATCAGCAAAAATAGGGAAATCTAGGGGCAGCTAGTTAGTGTAGTGGACATTTAACACTTACTAGCTGTGTGACCCTGGGCAAGTCATTTAACCCCAATTGACTCAGCCAAAAAAAAATTTAAAAAGATAGGGAAGTCTAGAAGAGGCATAGGGTTGTGGGACAAGACAATGAGTTTTGTTTGGGGCCCTTGGACTTTGAGATAACTTCAGGACATCCCTTTGGAAATGAAGGCTTGAAGCTCAGGGGAGAAACGGGAGCCGATCTAGTCATCTGAATACAGATGATAAAGCCATGAGAACTGATGAAATCATGAGAGAATGTAGAGAGAGAAGAGAGCCCAGGACACCTAATTAGGGGTATGATATAAATAATGAAGCAACCAGGAACACTGAGGAAAGGATACAGGAAGAGAGTAGAAAAATCTAGAGAAGAGAGTGGTCTTGGGGAGAAAATAGTGCTTAGCAGTCTCAGTGCAGCAGAGAGGTCAAGAATGATGCTGACTGAAAAGGGTCATCAAATCTGGCAGGTCAGAGATCATCAACAGCCTTATGCTTGGAGTCTGTCATCTGAGCTGAGCTGCCATGTTTGTGTTCTGGGGGGGCTGTCAGAAATTTACCTTTGCAGGATTCCAGTTTATTCTTGAGGATTTTGAAAATCACAATTGGTTTCCAGAGTTCTCAGCTTGTCCAGGATGAGTTTAGAGTGCTAACAAAAGGGCAGTGTTGCTGGGTTTAAAAAAAAAGAAAAAGAAAAATAGAAACAAAACAAAATAAATGTATCTATTCAATACCTTTTCATTTCACAGTTCCTTCCTTCTCATCCTTAAAAATGCTTTAAAGTAAATATCGCCTTTTAAAAACTTGGTGGGGAAAAAAAAAGACTTGGTGCAATGATTAAGAATATAAGCATTTTCAAATGGTTTTCGAACAGAAATGAAAGAGGGAAGTCTAGCAAGACACTGTCCCAAGTCACTGAAAGAACATGTGATTATAGTTCTAAGAGATCTCTTAAATGACCAGAAACAGGAAATTTTCACTATGGACAAAGGCTTTCACAGACCACAAATTGAAATAATTTCTGAATGTGAGGTGATGTTCTCAAAAGTTCATCAAAAATATCAAAACAAAATGGGAACCCTTGATTCTTTTGATGTTTCTTAGGTAAATATTTTCCCATTTCTGGCCTTTTCTTCTAGGTCTTTTTAAATAGGTTTTTATTGATGCTTTTTGTTTCTGCATCAGTAAATTCTGGTGTAAAATAATTTCCCCAGCTCCTTAGCTTAAAATTTGACTCTTTTGTGACAAAGAAAGACAAAAGTTAAATATAAATTACTTATATGTTGAACATCTGACTTTGCAAACATTTTATCCCTTGCAGCCTTTACTCTCCTGCATTTCTGCTGAAAGGAGTTATGTTTCATTAACAATACTCTCTTAGAGAATGACTTGCGGTCTTAAATATTTGTCAATTCCTCTATGTTTTATGTATCAGACTTATAGCAAAGATAGTTGATACAAAGATTTTTTCCTCCATCTAATGGTTTCTTTTCTTATTTTGTCTGCCCTGATTTTGTTTGTGCAAGATATTTTTGTTATATAATTGAAATTGTCTGTCTTCTCTGATCGTTTCCCTTGTATAGTTAAAAAAAAGTTTCCCTTGATTATAGCTATGAAATGTATTTCCTTTTTCATCTTTAATTTTTTTTAAATGATTTATCTTTTTATTTTTAGGTTGCATGTCTGTTCAGAGATTATTGGGCGATATAGCATGAGATGCTAATCTGTCAAACTGCTTCCCAGTTTTCCCAACAATTGTTGTCAAACAGGGAGTCCTTCCCTTGGTAATTTATGTTCTTGTATTTAGCAGACACTGGGCTATTGTTTTTAATTGTTTCTGGTTCTTGCTTTTTCTAGTCTCTTCCACCAATCTACTTTTTTGGTGTATGTTTTTAACTAGGAACAAAGCTTTTTTGATGATTGCTGCGGCTTCAAAATGTAGTTTGAAGTTTGGTCATGTTGCGCCCCTTTTGTTCACTTGTAAAAGTCGTTTCCCTTGAAATTAAAGACCTTTTGTTCTCAAAATGTATTTTATATTTTGTCCAGTTCCACAAAGTAACCCTTTGGTAATTTGGCATGACACTAAATCCAGTATCAATAGTTTTAGTATATTGGCAAGGCCCAATCATGAGTACTGAATATCTCTCCAATGATATAAGTCTTGATTCTAAAAAGTGTTTTATAGTTTAATTTATATAAATACTTAGTATAGTGCCTAATACATAATAAGCACTTGAGTAAATGTTATCAGTTCTTCTATTTATCCTGTGTTTTGGTGGTGGATGTTTTTTTTGTCCAGACATGATTTCATCAGTACAAAGAACTCCCTTTGCAGAAATTTCCTGTCCTATTGGTGATCGACAACTCCAGAATTGATCATGTTACTTAATGAGCCACTGAGGGGTTACTTCTGAACTATAAGACTAGTCCCTATCTACTTTGCCAGACTGTCTCTGTCTTAATAATTTAGTTGTCAGATTATCTTATACATTTTGTATTTATTTTGAATGTGATTTCTCTTAGCATTTCCTCTAGGTTTTGTTATTCTACATAGAAATATCAATGATTCTTGAGACTTTATTCTGTATCTTGTTATTTTAGTGAACCCATTAATCTTCTCATTTATTTTCTTCACTGAGTTGCTGGGGTTTTCTAAGTAAACCATATGCAAATAGATATGATTTTCTCTCCTGATTGCTTCTGTTTATACCTCCAATTTTCTCCTCTTGATTGCTCTGGCTAGCATTTTTAAAAACTCTATTTTTTTTTTCAGTTAACAAGCATTAATTTTCTCTCACTGCCTACTCTCCCCTGCTGGAAAAAAAAGAAAAGCCAAAACTTTTTTAACACAAATACTCATAGTTAAGCAAAAAATTATAATAATAATAAGTCTTGCATTGGCCATGTCCAAAACTGTAGGTCTCATTCTTCATACTAAGTCTGTCACCTCCCTATCGGGAGGTGAATAGCATGCTTCTTGAATCATGGTTGGTCATTTCATTGTTTAGATTTCTTACAAGTCTTTCAAAGTTGTTTGTCTTTACATTGTTGTTATTGTATAAATTGTTTTCCTAGTTCTGCTCACAGGACTCTGCATCTATTCATGCAAATTTTCCTAAGTTTCTCTAAAAATATTTTTCATCATTTCTTATGGCAAAATAATATTTCCTTATAAATTTGTCAAAATTTGTTCAGCCATTCCCTAATTGATGGGAATTTTAATTTCCCATTTAAAATTTGCTATTGCTAAAAGGTCTACAATATTGTATGGATGGATCCTTTTCTTCTCTCTTTGATCTTTTTAGGATACAGTATAATCCTAATTGTGTTATTTCTGGATCAAAAGATATGCATAAGTTAATTACTTTGGGAGCATAATTGCATATTACTTTTCAGAATAGCTTCAACAGTGAAATAATGTGTCTGTTTTCCTGTAGCTTTTCTAATATCATCATTTTCCTTTTTCCCCCCTTTTTGTCAGTCTGATGGCTGTGATCTGACTAGCATTTTAGAACAGTGTCAAATTATAGTGGGGAGAAAGAGCATCTTTGATTTATCCATGTTTGTATTAGAGAAACTTCCATTGATCCATCATTGCCAGTATTGCTAGCTTTGGATTTAACTTTAGGCTTTTAATCCTATTAATTGAAAGATCTTTCCATTTCTGTGTTTTGGTGGGGGTTTTCATAGAAATGAATCCTGAATTTTGCTACAGTATTTTTATGTGATTCTATATTTCTGAAATTCTCTGTTCATAATCCAATTTGCATACAAAACCAAGTGCCAGTTTTTCTACAAAATTGTGTGTGCCATATCAGCTTGACTCTTCTTCCTTATTAGATAACCAGTCTATAACTTTTGAAAATCCTTGAGGGTTGATTGGCTTTTCCTATAAACTTCCCAATATTTATTTCATGGTTCTTAGTTCAGTGACTAGGAAAAAATACTCCTTTCCCCATCATTATGGACCAGATCAGGTGCTGCTACCTCCATAATGCTTTACCTGCACCCTACACTTTCCAGTTGAAGGTGATCTTCTTTTACATTTCTAATAGTACATTACTGAGATCTTTTTCCTAGCACTCATCTCACTCTCTCCTGTATCAACTATCATTTCCGTATATAATTGCCCATCACCTTGAGAATAAGGTGTTGTTTGTAAATTAAGGTGAAGGGTTGGAATGGGTTGGGGCAAGACCCATATGATATGAGCCTGATAGAGAGCCTTTACCAATGTCAATCTAGAACTTAATGTCTTAATTGCCAAAACACCAACAATCTGGCACTCTTCCAGGTTACTTTGGGTTTTAGATGTACTGGAGATATCATAAATACTTGTAGTGAATTGCCCAGATCTTTTTATATGGATGCCCCATGTCCCATCCTGCTTAATAGCCATGAATTAAGTTTGTCCCCAGCAAAATTTACCATACATTTGGGTCATATTTGCTGATATGGGCCAAAGGTAAATTAGGTGACCTTTGGTCTCATGACCAGGGTATAGGACAGTAAACATAGCTATAATCAGAGCTAGCTACTCTAGAAGTTATGAGGCTATCTTGAATTAGAGAAATTTTTTGAAGTGTGTTCTTTCCCCGAAAGTGAGCGTGTGTTGAAGTTTCCCATCTTTTTTTTTAACTTGCTATTATTCATGGGCATTTGCTGCTGTTTCCATCTCAGGAGTCAGGGTTAGTAAATGGGGCTATTTCTTGCTTTCTGGATCTCTGGTAAAGCTTCCTCTAGGGTGATAATTCCAGTCTAGCAAGTCTTTATGACCTTGGACAAACTAGTGGACCCCCCTCCTCAGCTTTCTCATTTCATAACTTAAGGACTAGTTGATTACCAGTATTTTTTGTTATGTACAAGGTATCACATGGACAATAGCAAACATTAGCATTGTCCTTTAACAGCATTTATTCTATGTGAGGACTGGGATAGAAGAATTAGGGTAGCTGGCCTTGTTTCCTGATTTGCCATGCCCTTTCAGAATCGGTAATCTTAGATGATTACGAGAGACTTCACAATCTCCCATTTTTGCCTTGCTTTAAAAGATTGCAAAATATTTTACATCCATTATCTCATTTGATTCTCCCAGTCTTGGATGTTTTATTACCTCCATTTTGCAGATAAGGAATCTGAAACTCCAAGCCTAGAGACACACAACTAGCAATTGTAAGAGGCAAGATTTGAATCTTGTTACTGTTAACTTACTCTCAGACCCTTTGCCAATAGTATTCACTAATACTTGCATCACAGACAATATCAACAGGCTGTTTTATTGCTTCCTTGACCCAGACAGGTTACTATTAGTGCACTTTTCCATTTCTTGTTCTTGTGCATTTTTCTTGAACAGTAAAACTGGAAACGTGAGAGATTGAGGGTAGCAGGCAGATTCAGCCTTCTCCTTTAATATATCACCAATTTGAAGAAGCCTGGGTTTCTACATTTAAAAGCTTACTGCTTCATGCTTGCCTGGAGATCCTTTTGCTTTTTTGTTTTCCTAGGCTCATATTAACCTGATCAATACTTTACCCCTTGGGGTAATGGTAGGCTGTGCAAGGTTTAAGGGTATTTCTTGTATTTGAGGTTGGTACTGGTTTTCTTTCTGCTGATGGAACTGTTGCCTGTGGTGCCATATTCTGACTTTTCTCTGGTCCCTCTTGAGATCATGATATAAGTTGATCTCAGCACTACCTGTTGCATTACCAGTGCTGGAATGAGGAAATAGCTTTGTTAAACAAGCCCCTTCTTTGTAATCATTTGTCATGTCTCTGTGTGCAGAGGCAGCAAAGCATGGCACGGTGCAGGGTTCTTCAAATGTTTTCAGTCCAGCACCCCAACCATAAAAGACTTCTGAATATAATCCCACCACAGAGGTATATTATTAGTACACATGAATAGCATATTAGTCTAGCACTACATATATACATATATAGAATTTATATAACATGTGTTACTAATGTGAATGAAACACAAAAATAGAAATTAAAAAGAATGAGATGAAAATTTAAAAATAATATTTCAAAATGTTTATTTCACTAATGATACAAAAATTCATTTTACTAATGGTACAGAAATGATTTTCTTGCAATTGCATAATAGAATTAATAATCTCTTTTATGAAAGCAGTGCAATTGAATACGACACATTTTTTAAAATCCTTATGTCCTTTGGGCAGGAAGGTGACCTTGTAAATCATTGTTAATAAATGGTTATTAAATTTGATCTTGCAGATGAATTGTTTTTAAGATACTTTTATTGAAAGACACCCAATACAACAAGCAAGTAATAGGTCATAAGTCACTGCCTTGAGAACTTTTCAGCAGGAGTCATATTTCTTTGTGTGTTACTGAACACAACCCAGCAATAACAAGCAGTGAATGACCACTGATTCCAACTGAGCATTAAGTTTGCAGTATACATCCATCCTTTTTTCTTAATGTGGTTCTGCTAATAGATAGCATTGTACTGTAATTTAGTTTCCTAATCCAGGTTCTGATAGCTATTAATGACTGTTTCCAGGACATTCTCCTTCCATTTTCATTGAGTTTAGTGCTTGCTTCATAGTTTTTCTTTTTTCCAAACTCCTTTCCTCATCAAAGGGTACATGTTGATGTTCCTCTAAGCCCTCTAACTTCCCACTTTCTCAGTCTGTTTAATTCCTGTGACTCATTCTTGCACTCTGCCTCGGCTCTTTGCAGAGATGTTCATCACCCTGATCTCGCCATCACCCAGAAACGCACTCCTTCCATGTTCAGCAACTTTAAATTTCCTTCAAAAATGGCTTGTTATTTTTAAACTACTACTACCAAGATCTCTGATTCCCCTCATCGTTCAGAAGTATGCCAGACCCTCACCCCTGCTCTCATACACTCTCCTTGCTTCCCAGAAAAGCAGAGACAGTCCCTGCTTGTCAAGGAGCTCACATTCAAATGGGAGAGATAACACATAAAGGTAGTTTCAGTTGTGAGACAACTGGAAAAAGTACCTTGGTCCTTAGGATGGTGATGCAATTTCTTTCATGTCATTTCCTCAGATAAAATCTTATCTGTTTCTGATGTTGAAGCATTTGGCAGTGCCAAGGCAGCTTAGTAGTACAATGGGTAGAATGCTGGGCCTGGAGTCGGGAAGATTTCCTAAATTCAAATCTAGACTTAGACACTTAGCCATATGACTCTGAGCAAGTCACTTCAGTTTCCTCAACTGTAAAGTGGGGATAATAATAGCACCTACCTCCTAGGATTGTTATGGAGATCAAATGAGATATTTATGAAATGCTTAGCACAGTACGTGGCACAAGTAGTTGGTACTTAATAAATGCTTGTTCCCTTCTTCCCCACCCCTACCCCCTACTCCCAAGGACTTTGATGTTGAGAACTTTCTTTTCTTGGTTGTTGAAGAGGTGGGGACCAGAGAATATGGGAAAGGGAATAATAACTAAGTCTGGAAAGGCATTCAGGTAGTTAAATGTTTTAAATGCCAAATGGAAGCGTTTATGTTTGAAACTTACTAGACTTTGCTGAACTGGTGGGGACAGGGGGTGCCTGTTACAGGGTTCTGCTTTTGCTTTAGGAAAATCACTTTGGCAGCTGTGTAGGGGATGGAGGAGTGTGGGGAGAGACTTGAGACAGAGACCAATTAGAAGAGGCTATTGCTATAACCACCAGCTGATTTGGGGGCAGAAGGTAGGGAAGATCATTATGATGATTTTCCCAGTGGCATCTGTGTAGTTGTTACTATGGATGACTTGTAGAATTTGCTTTATAACTGTACTAAATATCCAAAACCTAGGACAGAAGGGGGAAGGTTAGGAGCCTTCACAGTGGGGGAGTCACAGTCAGGGGATTATTAAGAGGTAAGATATAAAGAATAGGTTTAGTAGTTTTAGAGGCAGATCCCATCATTGGCTGTTGTGCACAGGGTGGGATCCCTCTTCCCACTCTCCATTTGATCACATACCACTTGGCATCATGCCAGGTCCCCACGTTGGAGGTCTCTGGTATAGTCGATAGAGTGCAGGATGTGGGGTTGGGAAGAACCAGATTCAGATTCTGCAACTGACACTTCTGATCTGGATGACCCTGGACAAATCACTTCAACTTTCTGAAGCTACAGTTTAATCTCCACTATAATGGGTTATTCAGTATAATACCTGTAGTACCTGGTGAGATAAATGTGTGAAGTCCTTTGCAAACTTTAAAGTGCTATGTGAATGAAGCTTACATTTATGCCATCATGCTTTCCTTACTATGGAAGCTGATGTGTCAGAGGATTAAAAGGGACCCCAGAGGTCATCTAGTACAACTTCTGGGAAAGTGCCCTCCCTAAAAGGCCTGACAAGTGACTGCCTTGTTTGAGCATTTCCAGGACCAGGGACTCACGGACCTTCTCATTTTGTGAAAAGCTCTAATTGTCAGTAAGTTCTTCATTGTGTTGGGCTGAAATTTGTCTCCTCCTAATTTCTACCCATTGATTCTAGTTTTGTTAGTTGGAGCGACACTGAGCATCATTCTTAAATATGTGTTAGAATACGCTGTCTCATCCCTTCCAAATCGGTCCCTTCAGTCACTGCTCATACTTTCCAGATCCTTCACCATCCCCTCTTTAGAGAAATTCTGCTTTCTCACATGGAAAAAAACAGAATATTGCAGGAGGAGTTTCACAAGGACTGTAGCAAGAAGGATCTAGCAGGACTCTAGTGGGTCCAGAGATCAGCCTGGTGTTACGTGCTCCAGCCCCAAAGTGCAGACAAAAGTGCACAATGGCCATTAGTTCCTCAGGGAAAGATGGCATGGGATGAATGATCAATTCAGGATGAGGTGGGACTATAGAATTCTAGTCCAGCCCTCTCATTTTTTTTTACAATCTCTGCTTTTTAAAGGGAGGTTTGAGAATTGAGGAATAGGAAAGAGGGATGAGAACCCAATTCTGGAATTACTGATTTTTAGAACTGGAAGAGACCTTAAGATAACATACAAGATTTGGAGTTAGAGATCAAGAATTCTAATTCTGCTTCTGCAGTCACTTCACTTCCCTGGACCTCAGTTTCCTCATCTGTAAAATGAGGGGTTTTTACTGGATGGCCTCTAAAGTTCTTCTGACTCAGAATCATGGTGCTCTTCATCTGGCAAGTTTGGCTTGCATGAGATTTTAGCAAAACATTTTATCTAATTAGCTGGCACATCTGTACTAGTAGGCCAGTAGGGTCTAACCTCTACAAATCCTGACTATGTGGCCAAATGTCTGGGTTCATTTGGCTCCTTGAAACTGAAATTGAAATTCATGTGATTTCAACATACTAGTGATTCACAGAGTAGACCCTTGACCAGGTAGGAGGGATAATAGTAAGGAGCTGGGGAAGGACAGTGGGGGGAAATTGTGGGATAGTTGGGTTTTTGGCAGCCTTAAATCATGCTTTGTAGGTGGTTTCTACTCTTAGTGTTGTTGGTCCTGGAACCCAGCCTGAAATCTTTCTATCTGGCAGGACAGTGTTGTCTCAGTCAAACTGACTGAGACAAAGGCTCTTTTGTCCTGTGTCTGTGTATTTCACCTACTAGTTTTAGAGCCTTCCTGTACATAACCAATGAGAGAGCGTTTAGAAACACACACATTTAAATCACTACTTGGATTAGCATCACTTTTTTCATAGTATGTCTCCTGTGGACCTTGAGAGAGAATAATTAGCTTTTAAAGTATCAACATAATTTGTTTTCCCTTTAAAAATCTCCTTAAGGAGTTTACATTCCCTTGGATATACAACACATAAAACAGATAAAATAGTTTTGATGATAATACTGAAACAGTAGCCACCAAAAATTTTTTAGATATCTTTTTCATTTGAAATTGTTTTTTTCTGCTCATGAGATTTCTCTTGTATTGAGAGTGTTTATTTTTGCTTGAAGTGCATGTCATTTATGTTAAATAGTAATGGTAAATGTCTTAGTATTTGCTTTTATTTTTCTTTTCTTCTTAGTTTTAAAAGTCTTCAGATCAGAAAATACTTCTTTCAATATGATTATAATCATTCCTCTGTTTTCTTTGTATCATGTTGTTTAGCTCATTATAAAACTTATTTAACATAAATAAGAGACACTGACATGTCCCTTCCATATAGAGTTAAACTGTATTAGTGCTTTCTTGCCATATATTAAACACACACATACACAAAA
This sequence comes from Myrmecobius fasciatus, assembly GCA_023553655.1. NCBI lineage: Eukaryota > Metazoa > Chordata > Mammalia > Dasyuromorphia > Myrmecobiidae > Myrmecobius > Myrmecobius fasciatus. The sequence goes on from JAJPUD010000499.1 coordinate 325,830, forward strand.
TATACCCACAAAGCACACTTGTACCACACATTTGGATCTTTGAAAGGTATTCATCAATTTTGCTGTAATAGTTAGTGAAACCTTTTTTTAGAACTATTAGTATTTTAATCAGTCATTCCCCAATATTTAGGACTTAAACTAAGTAAAGCCATACTTAAACAATATGAAATAAAACTATTGAGGAAAAACTTTTTAATTGTCACCATTACCTTATTACCATTTCTGGATATGGATTTGAGCTTCAGATAGTTATACTTTTAAAAACTTCTGTAATTCATCTAATTGCTTCTTTGTGGTTTCTGATTTTTGTCTTCACTTTAAGAAAATATTTTTGGGGGCAGCTAGGTGGCACAGTGGATAGAGCACCAGCCCTGAAGTCAGGAGGACCTGAGTTCAAATCTGGTCTCAGACACTTAACACTTCTAACTGTGTGGCCCTGGGAAAGTCACTTTATCCCAATTGCCTCAGCCAAAAAAAAAAAAAAAAGAAAAAAATATTTTTGTTTTTTCAAGCCAGCTTTCATACTTGCTCAAAACATTGATTCAAATCAATTTGTTTCTAGGTAAGAAACATATTAAGATTTTGCTTTTAGGCATTTCTGAAACTGTACTTGATTTACTTGCATTTTGTTGGAGAATAGTCTTTAAAATGAAATACTTTATCTGTAAAATCATATTTTGCTTAAAGAAAAACATACATAACCCCATTAGGTATTTGATATGCAACAATCCTGATGTTATATAATAGCTAATTATTTTTAAGTATCTACATACAGTCAACTTTTTGGTACCATTGCCAGCTCCAATAAAATGAAACAATAAGTCAAAAAATAGTTGTTGAACTCTGCTTTATACTTAGTTCTACCCTTGAGTCCTGAGGATTAGCCACTATTCATATAATTGTCAGGTAAGAGGGAAGTTGGCATTAGGTTGATGGGAACCAACAAATTAAATTGGAGGCTGGAGCCATTTTAAAGGGACAATGAAAAACTGTGGCAGGACATGCTGCCCTTTCCTCTACAGTCCAGAAGGGTACTGGAGGAAACTGATTCTTCTCCTGTACATGGCTTGCTGGCAGTACCGAGAATCCAGGTGTCCATATAATTATTTTTGAAAATGACTGCTCTTTTAAGCCTTTCCTCATTGATAATCTTTTTAGCTCTAAATAATTCAGAGTCAAGTTTTTTTTTTAATTTCCAAAGATAATATTGATATTGCTTAAGCTCTGGCACCTTTTCCCAAATTTGAAAGGCTTTGAGTACAGGCCTGGTGATGGATTGTCTGTCTGGCATCTGAGAATTAGCCAAGTTAAGTTTGGAAAAGCTCATCACCAGAAAATTGGCTGTGAAAAGATTTTTGTTTTCAGCCACAGCAACTCAAGAAACTTTCTACTAAGTGTTTAGGAGCTACCATCTGAAATGGTGGAAGGTTTCTGGTTAATGATGAAATTGTGAATCATTCAAGTAATAATAATGATGTCAATGAGGAGAGATAGCATTTTTATAGTGCAGAAGAGGTCAGCAAGTTATAGCTGGGGGCCAAATCCAGTCCTCAACCTGTTTTTACATGGTCCACATGATATGAATGGCTTTTACATTTTAAAATACAATAAAATTTTATTTCAAAATGTAAAAAACCATTCTTAGCTCATTAGCTATACAAAAACAGATACCCATGAGAAGGGGGAGAGGGCACTGTCAATTTTCCAATTCCTGATATAGTGAGTGCTTCCATGTTTATATAATACTTTATATGTTATCTTATTTTATGCTTATAATAATCCTCTGAGAAGTATTTTATTTTAAGAAAGCTAATACTTATCTTCCTATTGCTAATTGTGGTGGTACTCACTAGAAATATTAATGGAACCCCTGCTTTCAAGGAGCTAACAGAGTACTTGGCGAGATAAAATATATACATGTGAATCTGAGGAGGATACAAGTTGATATGTCCAAGTAATATGTAAGCATTAAAAAGTGCAGCATATGTGATATGTTTAGGGAAGAGATTAATGTAGACTGAAGTGAGACAAAATGGGTCTTGAAGGATTGTTAGGATTTAGATTAAGCAGCTGGGTGGTACAATGGATAGAGTTCTGGAGTTCAAATCTGAGTGCAGACCCTTATTAGCAGCATGACTCTGGGAGAGTCCCTTTACCCTATTTGCCTCAGTTTCCTCATTTGTCAAATGAACTGGAGAAGGAAATGACGAATTGCTCCAGGATCTTTGCAAAGAAAATCCCAGATGGGGGTCATAAAGAGTCAGATGTGTGACTGGACAGCAATAAGAAACAGCCCCGATTTAAATGAGAGGTTTGTGGGGTAGTGGGAGTTCAGTTCTAAGAGACAGGTTGTGGTCAGATTCTAGAGTCCCTACAGGCAGGCAGATTTGACGTGCTAGGAATTACAGAGCAACTGAAGACTTTTGAGGAAAAAGACATGATGAGAGTAGTGATTAAATGAAGGTTGAATTAGAGAAAGGGTAGGCAGGAATCAGAGAAGTCAGTCAGCAGGCTATTGCAATCATTCTTAGAGGAGATGAGGACTAGGATAGTGACAAGAAGGGACAGAGATCCAGGCATATGGAAGGAAGGAAATGCTAAGAATTAATTACTGAATATGAGAAGTAAAAGAAAAGAAAGAGTCAAAGATTATTCTAAGGTTTTAAGTCCTAGAAAGTAGGAATGTGATGGTGCCATTTATAGGAGAGAGGCATTGGGAGTGGAAACCAATCAAGTGGGAGAAAATGAGTTTGAGGTCATGTAACATATGAGAAGAAATGAATTTTGGGTGAGGTGGTAGGTAACAGATTTAAAGCAAAATGCAGGAGTAAGTCTTAGAGGAGGAATACATACATACGTGTGTGTGTGTGTGTATGTGTATATAGAGAGAAAGAGAGGGATGAGGAAAGGACATTTGATAAATTATTGTATTTATTTGGGTGTTTCCTGTCTTATAAGTCCCCACTCAATATTTGGGGAAGAAAATTAGTTACAAAATAATTTTCAGCCCTTTCTCTCAAAAAAGGGATGTTTTTGCAACTGCCACTGCAAAGATCTATTCGGTGTAGTGCTGCAGAGGATGAAACTAAGACCAGAGAGTGGAAATGAGAGAGGCCCATTTCAGCTCTTTATAAGAAAAAACTTTCAATGAGAGCAGGTTCTCATGTATATCATAGGATCAGAGAGTTGTAGATTTAAAGCTACAAGGGATTTCAGAAATCACCTACTCCAGGGGTTCTTCATTTGACTGCTAACTTTCACAAAACAGTCCCTTTTGATAACTATTTCAGTATATTTGATTTTCCTTTGTAATTCTACATGTTATTTTATGTATTTAAAGCCATTATTCTGAGCATGAATCCATGTGCTTTATCAGAGCTCCAGAAGGTATCTATAGTACAAAAAATGTTTAAAATCTAGCACAGCTTTTCCATTTTCTAGATGAAGAAACCAGAAGGTTGAATGATTTGCCCATTGTTGTACAAGATTCTGAGTCTGTTTAGTCATCAGCTTACTTAGATAACCCCTGAGGTCCCTTCTAGCACTAAATCTTCACAACAACCTTGTGAGATACAGATGAGTTGACTGAGGCAGGTAGAGGTGAAGTGGTTTGGCCAGGATCACACAGCTAGTAAGTATCTGAGGTCAAATTTGAATTCAGGTCTTCCTCACTCCAGATTCAGTGCTCTGTGCACTGTGGTACCCACTGCCTCTCATGCATGCATGATGAGAGAGAGGTTCAATTAGTTACCCTCAAGGTCCCTTTTGACTATGATTCTGTATGTGGGTAACCAAGGAAAGTCAGTGTTGAATTCATAATAAAAAAATGAAAATTCAAAAATCTTTTAAAATGAGATATTAGTGCATAAGTTAAAAATAGGGTATTATGTAGCACTTAGCCCTTTCCTTGCTACTACTGCTGTTGACATGTTAGCATTTTTTAAAATTTTGCCTCTATCTAAAGTTTTACATGTAAACATTAAAAGTAATTTTCCTAGAATATACAAATTTAGGGGAAAATTCAACAAAAAGGTTCCTATGATATCAGCAGTTCAATTCAGCAAACACTTTTTTATTTTTATTTATTTTTAATTTTTTTTCATATAAAGCTTTTTATTTACAAAACATATGAGTGACCTTTCAACACTGACCTTTGCAAAAACTTTTTTTTCCCAAGCTTTTCCCCTCCTTCCCCCCACCCCCCACCCCTAGATGACAGGTAATCTAATACATGCTAAATAGGATAAATTATATGACATACAGTACATGTATACATATCTATACAGTTATCTTACTGCACAAGAAACATCAGATCTAGAAAGAGAAGAAGAAGAAAAACAACCTAAGAAGGAAAACAAAATGCATGGAAATATTCACAGAAAGCGTTAAAATGCTGTGTTGTGGTTCGCTCTCAGTTCCCACAGGCCTCTCTCTGGATGTATATGACTATCTTCATCGCAGAACAACTGGTTTGAATCACATCATTGTTGAAGAGAACCATGTCCATCAAAATTGATCATCGTATAGTCTTGTTGCCGTGTATAATGTTCTCCTGGTTCTGCTGATTTCACTCAGCATCAGTTCATGCAAGTCTCTCCAATCCTCTCTGAAATCCTCCTGTTGGTCATTTCTTACAGAACAATAATATTCCATAACATTCATATACCATAATTTATTCAGCCATTCTCCAATTGATGGGCATCTTTTCAATTTCCAGTTCCTTGCCACTACAAAAAGGACTGCCACAAACATTTTTGCACATGTGGGTCCCTTTCCCTCCTTTAAAATCTCTTTGGGATATAGGCCAAGTAGAAACACTGCTGGGTCAAATGGTATGCACAGTTTGATAACTTTTTGAGCATAGCTCCAAATTCAGCACTTTTTAATGTACTTGCTGTATATAGTGGCTGTACGTGCCAGGTGATTGGCACAACTTGATCTCTTCTTGTTCTTATTTTAGACCTTTGTTCATTCTCCAATATTAAGTCCCATGGTGGTGAGTTGACTGATTCCACTTAAGTTGATGTGTGGGTGTGTGATGGGGGCCGGAGGAGGTAATATCTTTGTAGGGTGGCTTTTGGATATTTAAAATTATTAACTATCTTAGTTATGTAGAAAATTGCTAGTTCATGTAGAAAACTTCCTGATTTGTTTTTCTTGTGCCTTCCTACTTCCTTTTTGTATCCTGGTACCACAGAGAGGAAAAAAAATGCCATTCAGAATTCACACTAGTTCTTTTACCTTCAAGCATGTAGGCTTGGGACTGATAGTCTTAAGATTGGTAACCTGGATCTCAGGGGGTCATAAACCTTGGGTTTGAATATCTTAGGCTCAGTAGGCAGGTTGACATTAGGGTGGCACGTTCTGGTTCCGATCACAGTAGGCATGGTGACCTTGGGGTTTATATTTTTTTGTGGTGACTTTGAGCTCCATGCACTTGTAGTTGTGGGTTTGAAATTCTTAACCTTGAAGATTGTGTTACTAAAGGCTTTGTTCATCTCTTCTTGGCTGCATATTTTCGTGTTAGGGGCTTTTTAGTTAGTTTTTGCTACTATACAATATACACCTACTAGTGGTATCATTGGGTAAAAGGATATGCACACTTTAATGACTTTGGAGGCATAGTTCCAAATTGTTTTCTGGAGTGGCTAGACCAGTTCATAGCTCTCCCAACCAGGAATATGTGTGCCTGTTTTTTCACAGCCCATCCATCATTTGTCTTTTTCACTCATCTGGTAGATTTGAGGTGGAGCTTAAGACTTTCTTTAATTTGCATTTCTATAATTACTATTGATCTGGAACAGTTTTTTCCCTGTGTCTGTTGCTAGCTTGGATTTCTTCCTTTAAAAATTTCCTGTTCAAATTTGGAGCTATGCTCAAAAAGTTATCAAACTGTGCATACCCTTTGACCCAGCAGCATTTCTATTGGGCTTATATCCCAAAGAAATCATAAAGGAAGGAAAAGGCCCCACATGTGCAAGAATGTTTGTGGCAGCCCTTTTTGTAGTGGCTAGAAACTGGAAATTGTATAGATGCCCTTCAATTGGAGAATGGCTGAATAAATTATGGTATATGAATATTATGGAATATTATTGTTCTGTAAGAAACGACCAGCAAGATGATTTCAGAGAGGCCTGGAGAGACTTACATGAACTGATGCTGAGTGAAATGAGCAGAACCAGGAGATCATTATACACGGCAACAACAGTACTATATGACGATCAATTCTGATGGACATGGCTCTCTTCAACAATGAAATGTTTCAAACCACCTCCAGTTGTTCACTGAAGAAAGCCATATACACCCAGAGAGAGGGATGTGAAATGTAGACCACAACATAACATTCTCATACTCCTTGATTGATGTTTGCTTACATTGTGTTTCCTTTATCTGATATATCGTTTGTGTAGACAAGATTTTTCTTGCACAACAATGACAAGTTTGGAAATATGTATACATATATTCGATTTGCCAATATTTTAACATAATTAACATGTAGTGGATATCCTGCCATCTAGGGGAGGGGTGGGGAGTTGGGGGAAAAATTTGTAACGGAAAGCTATGTAAGGGTTATTGTTGAAGAATTACCCACACATATGTTTTGCAAATAAAATAAATATATATATATATATAAAAAAAATTTCCTGTTCATATCCTTTGACCTTTTATCTATTGGGGAATGATTCTTATTGTTACAAATTTGGATCAGTTGTTTATATACTGAAATAATCAGGTTAATGCTGTGTCTTTTTTAATTGATCCAGTTTGTAGCTAATTCATTTTGTCTAAAACGTGGTTCTTTGTCTCTGAACTTTAAGATCAGAAAGTCTGCAGAAAGTCACTTTTATGTTCTTGTGTCAAGGAAATCTCTTACCGTAAAGGAGGCAGGTAGTCATCAGGGACCCTTGTCTAGAATGTTTCTAACACCAAGCTATCCTTCAAGGATGTTGTTTTGTTACCCAAAGAAGTCTGATCCACTATCTCTGTAGTGCAGGTAGACTCAAACAATGAACACGTTAGTCAGAGAAGGGAAGGGGTTGGGGTTTGTTGGTAGCCAACATTCCCAATTCCCAATCAGTCATGTTGTCCCCTGCCTCAGCTCTGTAACCAGTAATATTGGTTTTACCATTCATGATACTGAGCTCTTTTAACCAATTATAACTTGTTCCCTGCCTATGAAGTCCTCTTCTTTGTTCTGTCTTCTCCAAACTACAAAAGCCAGCCTCCTCACAGGGGTCTTAGCTTTGCTGGCAAAGCTGAGATCTTATTTATTAGTAAATTCTTTCTTTACTAATAAATTGATCATGCTTAGAATTTTGTGTCTCAGTCTACCTTAATTTTAACTGATACATTACTTTGTATGTGAAATCTTTCTCAGAAAAAGCAATTACCCATTTTTGTTTGTACAAGTTTTTTTTCTTTTTTTGTATTAAAGCTTTTTATTTGTATAACATATGTATGGGTAGTTCCCCAGCATTGATCTTTACAAAGCTTTCCATTACAAGTTTTACCCCCAGTCCCCTCCCCTCCCCTAGATGGCAGGAAGTCCACTACATGTTAATAATGTTGAAATGCTTGACAAGTTATGCAAGGAAAATCCTATCTACAAGAAAAAAAGAAAATCAGAGAAAGGCAACACAATGCAAGCAAATGTCAATAGAGAGCATGAAAATGTTACGTTGTGGTCCATATTTCATATCCCTCTCTCTGGGTGTATATGGTTTTCTTCAGTGAACAATTGGAACTGGTTTGAGACAATTCTTTGTTGCAGAGAGCCATGTCCATCAGAATTGATCATCATGTAATATTGTTGTTGCTGTGTATGATGATCTCCTGTTTCTGCTCGTTTCACTCAGCATCAGTACATGCAAGTCCCTCCAAGCTTCTCTGAAATCGTCCTGCTGCTCGTTTCTTACAGAACAATAATATTCCATAACATTCATGTAACAAACTTTGTACACGTTTTACAAACATTTCTACATAATCCATGTCTGTTTTATCTTCTATCATCCTCTCTGTCATAAACTTTTCCTTTGCCTGTAGATCAGAAAGAGAATTCTTCCTTGCTCCTCTAATTTCCTTGTGATATCTCACCTGTTATGACTGAGTTGTGCCTGTTTAGAGATAATCTTGATAGAGGATGTGAGATGTTTGACCTTGGCTTCTTGATAGTGCTTCATTCATTTATGAGTATAGTTCTTGAACATGACCATCTTTAACTTGCTCCTGGAGATACCAGAAATTGGAAGCAGATATTTTCCTAAAGCATTTACAAAGTACTTTTGCAAGTCCTTTGATAGGCTCCCAGGCTACATTGTACATAAATAACCTAGTCAAATATCTTGTACATCTTTGTCATTGGTCACAAGCATTTCTGTGACTAAATTTGTCTAAGACCCTCACCAATATAGGAAAAGCCTTACTGCCTCAGAATCTTACTGCTTTTGGCCAAAGGTTGTTATGTGTCTTATAGAACTGGGATCTTTAAAATCAGCTATAAAAATCAATATAAAACAAAATTAGTGTGAATTTCTGAGTGTACAAAAAGGTAATGTGTTAAAGTTCATTACACAGAATCTGTTCTATAGGTCAGTGACCAATCTAATGGTAATGAGCTAAAAATCAGAGAATGCTAAAGCTGTGGTAGAACTCAGAAATCGCTCAGGCCAACCCCTTAATTTTACAAATGAGGAAGCTGAGACCCAAAGAGTTAAATGCTTTGCCCAAGGTTGCACAGCTGAATAAATAGTACATCACTGTCTGTTTGTTTTTTCAACTTTTGTACATGGCACAGAAAAAAAGAGCTCTGGATTAAAAGTCAGAGGGTTCAAATTCTGGCAATATCATACTAGCTATGTGATACTGAATGAGTCACAATTTCTCTGGGCTTCATTTTCCTTTTTATAAAATGAGAGGGTATGTTAGATAACCTCCATGGTCTCATTCAACTCTGAATATTTGATCCTGTGATATAGTCTGGCATAGCTTTAGGTTTGGGGGGTTATTTTATTTTATTTCTTAGGAAACTAGTGTAATTAGACCCTAGTTTATATATATATATATATGTATATATATATATATATATGTATGTATGTATATGTATATGTATTTGTTATGGACAGTAAATACTTCATCTCTTCTCTTACTGTTTTCAAGTAGATACTGGTTAAAGTGACCCCCAGAAAACTTCTGGCATAGTTCTGGGTACTCAGGGCCAAATAAAAGGTAGTATACTAAGAAGTTCTCTGTTAAGAATTCTATGAGAACAGGTACACAGGATGAGTCTAATATTATCTGCTTTTAATCATGGTAATGGCACACTTCAGAGAAGGGTGGTTGAAAGACCTGTTTCAGTGCTGGAAAAGGTGAGTTCAACTGTGTCAGGATTGCTTTTGCTTATTCTAGTTGATCAAACTTTTGAAATGACTGCCTTTAAAATCTGACTTGGGGATGCAGTATGTTAATAGATGAAGTAGCCAGAGCATATACAAGCAATGAGCTATTAGTTCTTGGGGAAAGACTAGACTAGCACTTGAAGCAGTCTATGGTAGTTATAAACAATCCTTGCAGTTTTGCAGTTGGACAGATATCATTTTGACAGAACACAGCCTAATGATGTCTGTAGATTAGAAACATAATATTATAATAAGAGAGATCGTACACTATTCTTTTCCATAAGTGGAGAATGTTCTTTTTTATTTAGAAGAAAATCTACTGTGATAGGTCAGAAGAAAAGTGTGTAAGATGAAACAAATGGACAGTGTTAGTTTTGATAGTTGTTATTTTATTTTTTGAAAAAGCTAAAAGCCAGAAAAAAGTAGAAATGAATAGTGAGTGACACATCACAAAATGTTTTCAAACCTGATGGAAATATTAATACCTTCTTCCCACTTTTCCAAATTGCTTTTGTTGGAGAGAAAAAAATATTAAGGCTTTTAAAAAATTTGCTTGCCTTCTAAGGTGGCCTAATAATCTGAAAGCCTTTGTTTCACAAAGTATTATGTAACCTAAGTACTGCAAATCAGCATAAGCTCATACAGTAAATTATGGGTTAACAGGCACTTAAATTATAAATGGAACTCTCATTTAATTGACATTTATTTTTCAAGGATAGAAATACCAAGATCAGGAAAAAACAACCTCAGATATGACCTGAAATTCTTTGACGTTCAACCTAAAAGTTGAGACAAAAGAAAAACCTTCAGAAATCACCTGGAAAGATTTAACTTCTTTTTCAAATTTCATGCTATTCAGAGACTTTAGGTATAATAATATTTTTGCATTTCATTTGAAATTCACTGGAAACATAAAACAAGGGGAAAAGTACCCTTATATTTGGCCACAAACAGTTCTCAAGGTAAAATAAAAACCTAGCAAATTAAAATTCAGTACATGCGATTAAGAGAAATACAATCCCCCTTTGCTCATGTAGGCATGCCTCTTAAACCGTTGTCCCAACCAACTTCCTCTCACAATAACACTATTAATGCATTACAATCAAGGGCTTCTCTTTAGTCCTCGAGCCAGCCCCAGGAGACCAGCCCAGCTCACCCCTGTTGATCAATTTGAGTCTTTGTTTTTCCTTTGTGTTATTAAATATTGCCAAGCAATGTTAGACACTTAGAAGAGCCAAGCCTTCCCTAGTAGTGGCCCTATTCACAATAAAGAGGCACCAACTTGATTATTGATTGTTTCCCTTTCTGGAACACAAGAAAGAAGAGAAAAATAATGAAGTTTTAAAAAGCTCTTAGCCCAACTTGTGCAAGTTCAAAGCCACTTCCATTGGTTGTCCAACTCCTTTAGTTTCTTGAAGAAGAGAGGTCAGGAATTTGGCTACCAGAAACCTCCTCCCCCACTCTCCCTTCCTTTTTTCCCATCCTTTAGCTCTGATCATTTACCTTTCCCTTTCTGCATGTTGTACTAGAGCTCAGTACTTTCCTGTTGACCTGTTTCTCTAGGGAGATGATTTTTACCTTCCTAAGCTGTGGACTAATTTTTTATCGTTTTTAGAGAAAAGAGGGACAGGAAAGAGAAGCTTTCATTTTCTCTCTGTCTTTCTCTTAGAGAAACAGAAGGGAGGAGGAGGGGGGATGAGAGGGGAGAGGAAGAGGAAAGGAAAGGGGGGAGAAGGGGAGGGAGAAACTGTTTTTCTCCAAAAACAAAGAAGGCAGAGCAAAAGAAAAAGCAAGAGTCTTTAAAAAGAGTAATTTACTCTGTTTCTCTTAGAGAAATAGAAAGTAACTTTAGAGAGAGAAAGAATAGAAAACATTTCTGTGAGAAAATCAGATAGGAAAACAAAGAGAAAAAAGAACAATTCTTCCTTTTTTCAGTCAGAAAAGTGTGAAAGTTTAACTTTTCCTGTTTCTTATAGAGGAAAGAGAAAGAAAGAAGAGAGGTGGAAAAGAACAAAGAGATAGAAACCCTTTTGTTTCTATTTCTCTGAGAGAAATTGAGAAAAGAGGAAAAGAAATTGAAGGAAAGAAGAAAAGGAAGAGGAACCAGGAGGGGAGAGAATCAATTTCTCTTTATCTCCTCTTCCTCTTCTCATCCCAGTCTCCTAGTCTGATCATTTATCTTCTCTCTCCCACATGTTGTACTTGGGCCCAGTACTTTTCTGGCAGCTTGTTCCTCTTTCAAGATGGATTCCACCTTCCCTAGCTGTGGACAAATTTTGGTGGTTGAGAAACAATGCCCAGATTCATGAGGCTTGTCATTTCCAGCCAGATCTTCAGCTAGAGGTTAGCAGATTCAAGGGAGAGTTCTTCCCATGATGTCATGAGATTCTCTGCTGCTTGTCTTCTTGCCAGCCTTTAACCCTCTTGACTACCTCAGGGACCCCACTAATGACTTGGGTTGTCAGGTTTCCAAGCTGCAGGTCTGTTTGCATAGCCAAGTAGCTTAGCCTCATTATACTGTACTTCCAAGGCTTTGTAATGACCCATTTTAAGCTTTTATTTAGTCCAACTTTTGGCTGTCTAATTTATTGATTACATTTTTAAAAATAATCAATTCCTTGGTCAGGTCTTGATCAGACTTTCACATATTGTTTGTTCAATCAATAAATGTAAGAAGCTTCTTTTCTAGTCTTTTGGAGACAGCAAAAATAACTGGGGTGTAGCCGAGTAGTTTTCATGCTCTTCTTGCATTTGAAAGCATACAATAGATGGAGCTGGTTCTCTCATGAGAACTAAAACAATACAATTGAAAATTGTTTTTTATTCTATAATGCAGACTTTATTTAGAGGTCACATTGATATTAAAAAAAAAGACAACCAATGACAAGGCACAGAAAATGCATACTGCATCTCTCCTAAAAATTAAGTCCTCTGGCACTAACTAACTTGTGAGGAACACACACACACACACACACACACACACACACACATATATATATAAAAGAAAATAGTTTTTCAAAGAAAGATTGATTAAATCATTTTCTTGACAAATTTAAAATAGGTTTAAATAAAATCTATTCTACTTTTTAAATGTTTTAACTTGAATAAATATATCATGTTAAACTCTGAAATTTTTCTTGATTTATTTTCCTTTTAATATCTCTGACATTTCCTGCTATATCTGTTCCCCCATGCTGAGAGAGCCATTCTTTTTTTTCATAGTTTTTATTTTTCTAAATACATGCAAAGATAGTTTTCAACATTAACCTTTGCCTAAAACCTTGTGTTCCAAATTTTTCTCCCTTCCTCACCTTAACACAAGACAGCAATCTGATAGACATTAAGTATGTAAAATCCTTTTAAACATATTTCCATATTTGTCATGTGGTACAAGAAAAACCAGAACAAAAAAGGAAAAATCCCGAGAAAGAAAAAGTAAACAAAGGTGAAAACAGTATGCTTCGATCCGTGTTCATTCTCCATAGTTCTCTTTCTGGATGTGGATAGCACTTTCCATTCCAAATCTATTGGAATAGTCTTAAATCACTATATTGCTGAGAAGAGCTAAGTCCGTTTTAGTTGATCGTCACATAATCTTGCTGTTGCTATGTACAATGTTCTCTTGGTTCCGCTGACTTCACTTATCAATTCATGTTCGTGATGATCGTTTCTTATACAACAATATTCCATAATACTAATATACTTAGACATACTTATTCAGCTATTCCCTAATTGATGGGCATCCACTCAGTTTCCAGTTCTTTGCCACTACAAAAAGGGCTGCCACAAACATTTTTGCATGTGTGGGTCCTCTTCCTTTTTTATGATCTCTTTGGGACACAGGCCTAGTAGAGACACTGCTGGGTTAAAGGATATGTGCAGTTTGATAGCCCTTGGGCATAGTTCCAATTTGGAGAGCCATTCTTTGGAACAGAAGAAAAGCAGTTCAGCAAAACTAACCAATACAATGAAAAAGTCAGTGGGAGCTGTGGCAAAAGCTATGGCCATTTTAGTCACTTTCTTAGTATAATTCCAAATTGCTTTCCAGAATTTTTGGACCAATTCACAGTTCTACTAATGATGTGTTAGTGTGTCTGTTTTTCTACAAGTATCCAACATTGATTCTTCTTTTTCTGGATATGAGGTAAAACCCTAGAGTTGTTTTTTTTTTTTATTAGTGATTTGGAACAATATTTTTATATGTTAATGGTTTGCAGTTCTTTGAGATGCATGTTAAACTTTTGATTGTTCTTTAATGCCCTAGTTATTTCACTATTCTATTTGTCTGCAAAATTTAGGATTATATATGATTTTGAGACCTAATAAAATGTTTATCAAATATATAAGTATGTTCAGAAGGTGATAGTCATTTAAATTTCTTATGTGTAAATGTGAGTAAAACTTGGGCTTTTTAGGAACATGCTAGACAGTATATACTGTTTCCTGGGAAAAGAAAACTTAGGAAGAGGTTACTTTAACACACTGGGGAGAATTATTAGCTACAGAATTTAAATATAAATAATCATGTAGTTATTTCTCTGGTGTTCAAAATTTTGGTGTCATTTTTTACTCTTTCCTCAACTTTCTACATCCTGTCCATACCTCTCTGGTATGTCCAGCATCTGCCCTCCTCTTCTTTCCTATTGCTGCTTATCAGGTGCTAGACCCATAATTACTACCTTGTTGGACTCTTGGGATAGCTTCTTAATATGTTTCCCTTCCATTTTCTTCCCTGCTTCCTTCTGTCTTTTCTGATTGAGCTGCCATGTTGCTGTTCCATATGAAGAGAGATGATCAGGTCACTATTTTGCTCAAAGCCCTTCAATGAATCCCTAATATCTATTGAGTAAAGTTCAGATTGTTTTTCCTGGAGTTCAAAAGACCTCCAGAATTTTTGACTGATATTTTATCATACTGTTCCCTTCCACATGTTCAGTACTCAATCCAAACTGGACGGCTTGCTACATTTTATGTTTCCTCATGTCCATGCTTTTGCTTACTTTGTTCCCTCTGCCTGGAACATCCTCCCACTCAGCTTGTTAAATTCTTGTCCATTTCTTAAGTCCTACTTAAGGCTCTCCTGATTCTTCTAGCCAGGGATGAGAACTGGCTAGTTCTCCTACCTACCTACCTAGTACTTTGCTTATAATACACTCATCTCAGGATCATAGATTGAGAACAAGAAAGAAAAGTCAAATCATATATGCTTCTATAAACCTGTATCTAAGAAGACTCTGAACCATAGGTTAAATAGCCTATCTATAGTCACAGGATTACAAATTGTAGAGCTGAGATTTGAACTCAGATTTTCGTGACTATGTGGTGAATTCATGTATTATTTGGGGCTGTATTTACTTATGTATGTGTCATTTTCTACTAGACTATAAGCTCCATGAGGGCAGGGACCTCATTTAAACATAATCTCTTTTTTCTCTCTCCAACCTCCAACAGAGGTCTAACAAGTCTTTGTTGCATTGAATTGGAAAATATGTAACATACTAATTCTGGTTATTATTGATACTTGGGTTTGATACACCAATTCACATGATGCTTAAATGTTATCTTTTTGTGAAATCTTCTAGGATGGCTTCAGCATCCACACCTAAATATAACTCCCGCTCCTTGGAGAATGATTCAATTAGGAGGGTAAGTATAGCATCTTTGCTTGTTTTCATATTGTGTTCATCAGTCAGTTACTTGTATTTTTCTCCTGTTATTATTTTGAAATGAAACAAGCTGGTATGCTAGATAGAATGGGATTGAAGTCTTAAAGACTTAGGTTTAAAACGGGTCTAACATGTTAACTGTTTGATCCTGGACAAGTCTGTTAAACTTTCTGTGCCTCAGGCAACTCTCTACAATTTATTAAGTCATAGATGACTTTGTAATGGAGGGAGCTCCCTAAACTGGTAATTGAAGTAAGATCCATTTCCATTTGCTTTTATACTGAAATAACGTATTTTATATTTATGAAGTCCTTTATACTTTTCAAAGCTCTTTTTCTTAACTGCTTAGACACTCACCAAAGCCCTGTAAGGTAAGTGAGATAGAAACATATTGAGACCCAGAAAAGGCTAAGTGATTTGTCAAAGAGAGGTAGAGGGCTGGACCTTGAGTCAGGAGAACCTGAGTTCAAATATGACCTCAGGTACTTCCTAGATGGGACGCTATGGGGTGCTGCAATGCATAGAACATTGGGCTTGGAGTCAGAAAAGCCTCATTTTTCCTCAGTTCAAATCTGGCCTCAGACACTTCCCAGCTTTGGGACCCTGGCAGGTCACTTAACTTCTGCCTGCCTCAGTTTCCTCATCTGTAAATAGGGACAGTGGTAGCACTTTGCAAACCTAGAAGCTCTTTATTGTGCTTTTTATAATAGAACGGTGCTAGAACTCAGTGTCTTTAAACAACATGATATTGGATCAATGCTTAATTCACATGGTAACCCAGGAAAATAAACTAATTCTAATGTAGGGCAACTTTATTAAGTAAAATGGAAGTGTCAAGCACTCCTGAGTGCTGCCTGAATCAAATTAAACTGCAATCGCTTAAATGCTTAAACAAAATCAACAAGAATGTAATCTGACATGGATAAAAATGACGTATTCAAACTGAGTCATTCTGTGGCTATCAGAGATCCTTGGGATGTCCGGATTGAGGGACCTTGTTTCTGTTTGAGTTTGACACTAGTATCCTAAAATGGAGGGTCCCAAAAGCCTTAGTGCACTTGAACTTTGTGATAGATGAAAACTGCACTCAGACTTTGGGGACGCTGTCTATATATGAACTATATATGGTTCATTCAGATCCTAGTTTCTGTTACCCACATACTTTTTTGGATGATCATTAATGTTTTCTCCAACTGGCCCAATAATTTAATCCTCAAAAGGTCCACAGAACAGTTGTTTCTCTGTTTCTTCTTAGTGAAATAAAGTATTAACTGCCAGTGTCACTTTCTCCTTGGTTTCATGATTCATGACTTAGTTTTCTTTGTGTGTGGGGGGGGGCTTGAGGGGGGCTTGACATTCCTGGCTTGAAGCTATGTGTAATATTCTCATTAAAATGTGCATTACAAACTTGCTGCAAACAAATGCAATTTAAAGTTTTCTATGGCTGGCCTGTAAACTTGCATCTAATCTGAAAGAAAACAGGTGGTTGGAGGAGCCTCTGGCATTCTCCCACTGAAGCCCCTCTCTGCAGAGGGTGGCCTGAATGCTTCTGAAATTCACAGTGAGGCATTTATGGCATTTACACATGAATTAAAGAAATGCAAATTGGAGAATGCCCAAAGGGGGAGGGAAAAGGAAGGGAGAGACATGAAAAGCACCCACACTTGATGGCTTATTAGGTGGGTTCTTGGACTGCACAAGTCACTGGGGAAACTAGGGGAGGATTATTGCTAAACTCAGGTCACCAGAGACCATTACCCCCACCTTGCATCCACATTATGTGAGCATGCCAGGTCTTGTGGGTGAGCCAGAGCTTATTGGACAAGCTTGCTTGATTTCTTACTCAATTACCTTTGGGAGAGATCATTTTAGCAAACTCTGAAACTTAATATATATGATGAGCTGGATCCAAAAGAAGGCTGATGTGTCATGCCGGTGAGTTGAGACCACACTGAAATGGAACTTTCCCTTGACCATAAACTATAAGATTGCTCTGATGAATGTTACATATTGCACGTGGAAAATGTGCCAGAACAGACTTGCCTGTTATGCTTAGGCTAACGATTTTCTGGGAATAATGGGAAATCTAGAAATTTTTTGAAGTATTTTTAATGATTGGCTTTTAATCTTTGTGTCAGAGCTGGAAATCAGGTTTTTACTGGCTGTGCAAAGCCACTATGTCTTTAATTTGAATAATTTATATGAGAAAAGTGGAATCAAAAGCCATCTTTTGAAGAGTATTCCAATATTGTTTTAAAAACAGACCAGCAGTTACATAGAAAGTGACTATTGATACTAAACATTTCTTATGTTTTTATTTGAGTGTGATTCACTAATTTTACACTAATATTAATGTTCATTTTTCTTCCATTTTTTTTCTTTTTTCAAAAGGTGTCTGTCTAGCTCAGTTTGTGTTTCTGAGATCTAAAGAACCTGTACTAGGCATTATAGTTGTTTCTGATTTTCCTGTTTTATTTCAGAGTTCAAGAGATGGGTTCACGCGAGACCTCTGCGAAGAAATTCCTCGACTTCCAGGAGAAACTAGAATTACGGGTAAGGATTGTTAGAAATTGATGCGGTGTCCAGAAATATCAGATGACTCTGATTACTTAGATCTTATCTTCTAAAGACTAATTTAGACAAATAGGGCACTTCTATTCAGGACTGCTAAGAGAGAACTTTATTTCTTTCATTGGCTCTTTGATGTTATATCTATTTCAAGAGCTTTGTGTTAACTTGATTATAATTGCTATTTTTCTGTGCCAAATACAGGATTGTTTAAGAAATTTGGTATTTATCTCTAGAAAGTTTCTTCTATGAGCTAAAAATTGACTATGTGGTAGGCCCAACATAATATTAAGTTATACAGCTCCAGATTTTAGAATGTAAATATTTCTTTACTTGGAATAGTAAGTATACCTGCTATAAATACTGATCTCCAGATTATCAAAATAAAAATCTAATACACTTAGCCATGATCTCTAATTAATCCTAAAAGTAGAAAGTCTAGGATCAAGAAGGTAGCATTCTAAAAATCTGGTGAGTTTATAGATTAACAAATTGTATTTTGAAACTATCCTGTTTGGAAGTGATTTTCCAGATAATATGTTGCTTATCATTAGTTGATTTTTTTCCTGATAATTCAGGCTTAAAAGGATGCTACCTTCTTTGTAATGGTCGGATCATTCGAATATGAGACTACAGGAATATCCATGAGCTCGATCTGAGCCAAATACTGATACCATAAGGTTTCAGTTCTTACAATATTCTTGTATCAGTTTCATACTCACTCCTATGACATCCTGTGCACTTACTAATTGTGGAAAGCTGTAAGAGGCATTTTTCCCTACTGGGAACTCTTTTTGCTAGGGTACTTTTTTGTTATTTTTAAAAATAAATTCTGCTTTTCTATTTTAACATAACTTACTGTCCACTAATGGCATCCCCACCCCTATCCTCCACCTGTCTTATTAGAGAAGCCTCATTCTGCACCAAGAGACGTTCTTATGTCGCATGTGTTTGGTTATTCTGGTAACTTTTTCTTCATAGAAGTAGTAGAATGTTTCTAATTTTTGTCAAGACTTAAAAGTGTTCTACAAGTTACCCATTTAAGAGAAAGAGCCTTGTTAGAGGGGGACCAAGGATACTGAAGCATAAATTCTAAATTATTTATCATGTTGTATTGCAAAGCATGTTAAGTCAACAAGTCAAATCAATATGTATTGAGTCTAGGCAATCTCATGAAATAGTATTCATGGAATGTTAATGCTGAAAAACATTTCATAATTTGCAGGCAGTGTAGGAATTATATACTTGCTCTTTAGGACACATTATTATTATCTTTTAAATCTAACTGGTACTATTTAATACTGAAAAACAAGGCCTGTTAAGTATTGTTTCAGAAGGAAAACTATGGAGATGAAGTCTGAATTGCTTATACCATACATGGGATTAATGAGGTTGTTACAAGATTGGGTCCTTTATGGATCATTACCTTGGCCCAGTCCGTGGCCATAGTTCATACATACAGAATCTGATGCTTGCGAGGTTGTATTTTTTGACCCTAAAGGAAACTAGTTGAAAAGTGTGCAACTTGCCTACTGAGGGAAAAGCACCACAAAATCTATATCCGTCTTATTGTCATTGTCCCGAGTGAAAGAATACATAATTGTCAACACCTTTTATAGGAGGCAGGACCTTAAACTTGGTTTATTTATTTATTTATTTATTTATTTATTTATTATTTAAGTTCCTGTTACGTAATCTTACTAGTTATTACTGGTTTTATGCTTGAGCAGAAAATAGATATCAATTGTCAAAAATGAAATGCTGTTAAGTCAAGTTATTCTATAAATACATTCAGTCTTCTAATTTATCCTTTATCCTACTGCAGACTCAGTCCCTATCCTCTATTATGTCTTTTTAGTAAATATTTAAACCACCATTGTAATATTTGTGTGTCTTAAACCAGAGTTCAGCAAGCCCAAATACTTAGATCCTTCCTTGCCTCAAGTGTCATGATCTCTGTGCAAAGGTTCAATGAAACATTCCTTCTACCCTGGATGTGTCACATACCGATTTACTCTAATGCTTTATACTTCCTTGGCATGATAATATAAAAAGCATTGCCAATGCTTACTTTAAACCTCTCTAGTTCTTACTTGGATACTTTTTTTTTAAATTTTAATAGACAAAGAAGTAATTTATATATGTCCGTTCAATGGCCCCATCAAAGGACGAGTTTATATCACCAATTATCGCTTGTATTTAAGAAGCTTGGAAACGGTAAGTAGAACATAAGAATTTAAAGATGATTATGAATGATTAGAGATTATACACTTTAATTTTCTGTTATCATTAGGCTTAGTGTGGTTCAAAAACACGCTACCCAGTATGCTTGCTATTCAAGTATCAGTGACTGGATTTACATAAAACAGTATGGAACCTGAAACCTTTACATGGAGGGAATATAGAAATATAGTTTGATGTTTGTAGGAAAGAGCCAATATTTTAGGAAAATCTAGAATAGGAGTTCTTAACCTGGGGTCCATGAACTTGTATTTTAATATCTGCATTTTTATATAATGTTTCCTTTGTAATCCTTGTTGTTTTATGCATTTAATAACATTATCCTGAAGTGTCCATAGGTTTTACTGTACTGCTAAAAGGCTCTGTGACACAAAAAAGGTTGAGTCCTTGATCTAGAACATGTTAACCCTACAAAACAGCAAATTTTATAGCCGTTTTGCAAGCTTACTTGGCTCTTCACCTTGTAATTTGTATTCTCAAAAAAAAAAAGCATTATATGGTTTTGAAACCAGGGTAGCTGTGATTCTACCTTGGTGTTTGCTAACCTTTCCACTGCATTGCAAATTTATAAATTTTCAAATTTGCCATTGCATACCAGAGAAAATCTTAATATTCACTGCTGAAAATTGGTATGATAGGAGGGGGTAAAGACTGTAAGGAAAAATATATTTGACCAATTATGTTGAAGGAAAAAAGGGGAGAAAGAGAAGGGTAGTTGTAACTTGGACGTCATCTGCAGGGCTTTCAGGTATTATAGATTGCTGGTGCTCAAAGCAAATGGATGGCAGTAAGGACTTAGTGATGGGAAATTCCAGGACAAAGCAGGGATGGATGTGTGACATCTTTCAAGAGTGGTCTTAGCAGCAAGCTGTGAATGAGAGAGGAAGAGCCAGAGCAGTGGGGAAATTCTGACTTGCTACTTTCCACATGCTAGTTCTTCAGGACAACATTAGCCTCTTTTAAAAGAAACTTTTTAAAGTTTTTGTTGATTTTTTGGTATATCATTCACATTTCTGAATCTATCCCTATTTTCCCATCCAATGAAATATCATCCTTTGTAACAAGAATATAAAGAGGGGCTGGAAAGCAGGTCAACAAAACCAATCCATTTATCAACTGAATCTGACTGTATATGTAATATTCCATACCCATAGTCTCTTACCTCTGGAGAGAATGGAGGGAGATACACTTTTTATTTCTTCTCTGGGGACACTTTTGGCCATTATTTCATAGCATTTGGTTTGTTGTAGGTTTGTTTCTTCTTTTTATGTACATTTGTGTAGCTAATTGTATATGTTGTATTCTTGGATCTGCGTCCTTCACTTTAGTTTGTGTTAATCTTCCAATGCTTCTCTAAATTCTTTCACTGTCATTTCATAAATCACAATGATAGCTCTATTAGATCCTTTTGCCACATTTTGTCAGCCATTCCCCGGTTGATGGGCATCTCCTTTGTTTCTAATACCTTGCTACCACAAAAAGTGCTGCTACAAATGTTTTGATATGTATTGGGCCTTTCTTTACCTTCTTGGGGCATATACTTGGCTAAGTGATCTGTGGGTTCAAGGTTATGGCTTGATTCTGAGGTCCATGGCTCTCTGCAAGAAAGAAATGTCTCAAACCAGTTCCAATTGTTCCCTGAAGAAAACCATATACACCCAGAGAGAGGGATATGAAATATGGACCACAACGTAACATTTTCATGATCTCTATTGATGTTTGCTTGCATAGTGTTGCCTTTCTCTGGTTTTCTTTTTTTTCTTGTAGATAGGATTTTTCTTGCACAACTTGTCAACTATTATTACATTATTAACATGTAGTGGACTTCCTGCCATCTAGGGGAGGGGAGGGGACTGGGGGTAAAAGTTGTAATGGAGAGCTTTGTAAAGATCAATGCTGGGGAACTACCCATACATATGTTATACAAATAAAAAGCTTTAATAAAAAAAAAAAGGTTATGGCTTGACTCCTTTTTTTCTTTACGTAAAGTTCATTATCAGACTTCGGGCCTGTATGGCTACCCAAATGGAGACAGACTGCCCAACTTGTACCTATTCCAACAAAAACCTGAAATTTGCTGAATAATGACCAAAAAATTTAATGAAAAACTATAGTAAAATAATTCTTCACTCAGAACTACACAGAAAGTCAGCCAGAAGCCCAGTAAACTCAATGGCAGAACATACAACTTCCCAACTGCAACTAGACCAAATATATATGTAGCTTGCAGGGCTCTGTGTCTGGAAGCAACAAGAGTAGAAGATTCCCCCAAGAAAATGCTAGAATTGGAACTTTGGTAGCCCTGAAGAATGACAGGGATTATCATGAGATGGCAACTCTCTGGACAGCCCATATGACTCCCGGGCTCTAATGATCCCTAGCACTCTGTCCTAAGGCCAGTAGGGGACCCTTAAGATGTAGTGCTCTGAATCTCAAAGATCTAGGATGCCTGACCTCAGGAATTAAAAGTCATTGTAGGACACCTCTCAGATTGGCTAAGATGACAGGAAAAAATAATGATGAATATTGGAAAAGATGTAGGAAAACTGGGACACTGATACATTGTTGGTGGAATTGTGAACGGATCCAACCATTCTGGAGAACAATTAGGAACTATGCCCAAAGGGCTATCAAACTGTGCCTACCCTTTGATCCAGCAGTGTTTCTACTGGGCCTGTATCCCAAAGAGATCTTCAAGGAAGGAAAGGGACCCACATGTACAAGAATGTTTGTGTCAGCCCTTTTTGTAGTGGCTAGAAACTGGAAACTGGATGGATGCCCATCAATTGGAGAATGGCTGAATAAATTATGGTATATGAATGTTATGGAATATTATTGCTCTGTAAGAAACGACCAGCAGGACGATTTCAGAGAGGCCTGGAGAGACTTGCATGAACTGATGCTGAGTGAAAAGAGCAGAACCAGGAGAACATCATACACAGCAACAAGACTATACGATGATCAATTCTGATGTACATGGTTCTCTTCAAGGAGATGATTCAGACCAGTTCCAATGGTCTTGTGATGAAGAGAGCCATCTATACCCAGAGAGAGGACTGTGGGAACCAAATATGGATCACAACATAACATTTTCACTCTTTTTCTTGTTGTTTGCTTGCATTTTGTTTTCTTGCTCATTTTTTTCCTGTTTGATTTGATTTTTCTTGTGCAACAAGATAATTGTATAAATATGTATGCATATATTGGATTTAACATGTATTTCTACTATGTTTAACATAACAAGTAGTTATGGACTACTTGCTGTCTAGGGTAAGGAGTCAGGGAAAGGGGGGAAATTGGAATACAAGGTTTTGCAAGGATTAATGTCAAAGAATTATCCATGCATATGTTTTGAAAAATAAAAAGCTTTAATAAAAATAAATAAATAAATAAATTCTACTCCTGCCCTTAAAAATTTTTTTTAAAATCATTGTAGGAACTCAGGTGACTTGGAGTAAATCCAAGGAGAACATACCACTTTGCCCAAAAGCGTAACAGGAGGCAGAGCCTGTCCCTGATATAAAGCCTCTGTTTAAGAACCAAGATTAGAAAGACAAGTAAACCAAAGATACTAATAGGTATAAAAAATTATTGCAGGTTTCAGTATTTCTCAGAAATTCTCTCTGTAACTGAAAGCAGAAACTCAAAGGAAAGATGAATTTTCCAAAAGCACCACCTGAATATTTAAAGAAAATGAAGCAAAAGATAAAAAAATGAAAAAAATCTCTAGAGGAAAGAATTGGTAAGAAAATAGGAAAGAAAAAGAAAATAAATTGGTACACCTTCCCCAAGTAATGAACTCCCAGAAAACTAGAATAGACCAAATAGAAATCAGTGATTCCATGAGACAGTTAAGAATATTAGAAAAATATCAAAGGATTGCAAAAATGGAAGAAAATATAATTTAATATAAAAAATGGCTAACTTGGAAAACAAATCAAGGAGGTATAATATAAGAATTATTAGACTCCTAGAAAACTGATTTAAAAAAAAAAAACCTAGCAATTAGCCAAGATGGCAAAAGAGGAAGAAGGAATATAACCCAGCTTCTCTACCTTCCTCCCCTCACCTTGCCCCCATCCCATTTTGACAAAGACCCAAAGACTAATCAAGAAATATATAGAAAAATTAAAATAAGTAATTTTTGACTTAAACATAGGGAGACAAATAGAAGTCTGTGAATATTAGAGAATGGGTTTCTAGGAGTGTAGTTCTTTCTCTGTACTGCAAGGCTCCATGCCCAGGAATAGAACTGGGGCCTGCAGCTGTGCATTAGGGTAAGAAAAGGTGTTGTATCTATCATGGATGGGCCTGAAGCTAAGCATGGAGTAGGAGCAACTATCAAGTGCCCACACTTTCAGTCATATCCTAGAGCTAGGTCATAGATGTATCACTGAGGCAGTGACCTTCATTTAGGAATAGTGATCAGAACAAACACCTGTCATGGTCCTGAGACTGGGAACTCGGCAAGGAATACGAGCACAAGTGAGCTGCAGCTGTATGACTCTAATCCAGTCTCAGATGTATCTGAAGTCTGCAACTGAAAAAACCAATTTGGGCAGCTCAGACCAAAGGGAAATTTGCAGTTCTTTTGCTCTTGCTTTTCTTTATAGAGACTTCTAATTAGCTGACAGAGACTAGGATCAGAAAGTGTAGTTTGTTGGTGCTCCAATCAGGGACAAGACCACAGATGTGTTGCCTAGACCCAAACTAAGATCAGGAGCTTGCAAAGCTCAGAACTGGGAGCAGTGTTCAGATTTTGCCTTAGTTAGACTGTTTTGGGTGCACTGAAAACTTGCAGGCCTCCAATCTGAACTTATTCTGATATCCTGGAAGATATTCATGAAAAACATAACACTCCATATCCAGAGAATACAACAATGGAACACAAGAGAATGGAACAAGTCAGGCCCAGATATTTCTTCCAGAAGCATTCAGCTTCCAAATTTGAGAAATAAGGCTAAGGAAAAAAAAAATGAGCAAGTGAAAAAACTGCTTCCCACCATAAAGAGCTGTTATGGCAACAGTTACTCCTAAGGCATAACCCCAAAGAAGAGAATGACTGCAAAATATCTGCCACAAAAATTCAAAAACACAGCTTGGCAACAAATTTGACTAGACTTCCTAAGAGAAACCAAGCAAGGAGTGTTTTTAAGAGTTAAAAATGGTTTTATAAATAAAATCAGAGGGGGCAGCTAGGTGGCGCAGTGGATAGAGCACCAGCCCTGAAGTCAGGAAGACCTGAGTTCACAATTGGCCTCAGACACTTAACACATCCTAGCTGTGTGACATTGGGCAAGTCACTTAACCCCAATTGCCTCAGCAAAAAAGCAAAAAATAAATAAAAAATAAATAAAATCAAAATCCCAGAGGAAAAAACTAGAAAAGAAATGGGGGCTACAGAGGAAAGACTTGGAAGGAGGATTAACAGCCTAGCACAAGAGGTACAAAACCTTGTCTAAGCAACAGATTCCTTGAAGATAAAATAATAAAATAAAATTGAAAAGTGAATTAAAATTGAAGAAATTTTAAGGCATTATATGAAAAATAACTGAACTATAAACTAGATCAATGAGAGAGAATTTTTAATCATTGAACTGCCTAAAAACCACAAGCAAAAAAAGAGTCTGGACATTGAATTTCAAGAAATCATGAAAGAAAATTGCCTAGATCTATTCAAGTAAGAGGACAAAGTAAAAATACAATCTACTGGTCTCTAAGAAATCCAAAAAGGAAAACTTAGCACAATACCTGGCACGTAGTAGATGCTTGATAAATGCTTATTGACTTGAAAAGAGAGGACTTCTAAGAATTCCTTCAAGTTTTCTATTTATCTCCAATGTTTTCGTCAGAGATAAATAGAAAACTTGAAGGAATCATGAATGAAAGGTGTACAGATCTATTAGAACCAGGGAACAAAGTAAAGGTAGCCACCTAAATTGTCATAGGGAAGAAGAAAATACACAGTGGTGTTTTTGCAGTTAATGTAGTAAAAATGAGTTGTTGATTTACTGCCAGATTTGGAAATAGTATGAATGTGCCACAAGGCTGTCAGTCTAATGGCATTTTTCTATAGTGTACCCCGGTATATTTCAGATTCCATATATGAAATTGTAGCAAGGGAGCTCCAGCTCTGCTGTTGTATGTGGTGAGGGTTAAGAGCCATTTCATGAGATCTGGAATCAAGACCTCCATTTCTTCTCCTGAATGGATTTTGCTGGTAATCCCACACAACTGTCTGCTTTGTGGTGGACAGGAAAATAAGGCTAAATAGTCCTCACTCGGTGAAGTTACTGCAGTATCCCTTCCTATTTGAGATCTGGCAAACTACCCACACAGACTTTGGATCACCTTTTATAATTGCTCTAGATCGTAGATCCAAAAAAATATCAGCAGCACTTCAGCATCCTTATGTTTAAGCACCAATGTTGCTTCTAGACTACGTGTTCCCATAATGTGATGCTGATAGCTGTTGAATTTTGTTTTGACAGGGTTTGGGTGATCTTTAGTTGTCCCATGGGTACGGGTGTAGACTACCACCTAATTTGTGAGTCATGCAAGGCAGCAGCTAGGTTCCATAGTCGCTTCTGGGGTTTATAGAATACTTTAGGTGATGATCTAGTTCACCCCATAGTATCAGGACCCCTCTGCTAGGGTATCAAGGGTCCTGGAGTGGGGTCAGGTAAGGGACATCAGTTAGAAAAGACAGGGCTAATTCATTCCTGTGGCATCTCTGGACTTTAAGTAGATACACTGGAGATGGGCTTTGTGGTAGCATTCAAACCATGCCAATAATTCCTGAAGCCTCCTTGGCATTTGTTAACAATAAAGAATTCTGAAATTCCTTTATTAAGCCATGATCAATGATTCTATCTCTCCCTATCTCTTTTCCCCTTTTCCCTGTCATTCCCCTTTTTCCCCCATAAACTCCAATAATTCCCTATTGCCTTTAGGATCAAACATTTTGATCCTTTGGCTTTAAAACCTTTTCTCCTCCTAGCTCAGCTTCCCTTTTCAATCTCATCATACACTACTCCCCTTCCTTCACACTTCAGCCCCGCCAGATTGGCCTTGCTATTCCTCACACACAATATGCTGTCTCCAATGCCATTTTCACTGCTTGCCCTCACGCCTGGAATGTACTCCCTCTTCACCTCCACTTCTTAATATCTTCCCTGTCCTTCAAAAATCAGCTCAGATGCCACTTTCTATCTGAAGCCTTCCTAAAGCGCCTCTCTTTTCTAAAATTCTCTGGCATATCGACAGTTTTTCCTCCCTAGATAAGTAGAAAGCAAGGACAGAGATTGTTTTATTTTTGTCTGTTTTTATCCATAGTGCTCATCATAGTACCTCACACATATTAGGAGCTCAGTAAATGCTTATCGAAGGATTGATTGATTAGGGCTTAGTGGCCCAGATATGGTGGTTTTTCTGGTAGTCCAGTGGTGCTATACCAGTTATGTTCACATTTGTCTAAATCTAATCTTACTCCAAGCCCTCTTTGCAAAAATAAGATCCTTCTATCTTGTCATGTTTAATATAATAGGATGTATTATATTACACATATATGTTATATGCATATAATTATACTATGGATCATATAAATATCTGCTTACTTGACAAAAGAACTTGAGATGGCTCATAAACTACTAGAAGTGCAAAATATTGCCTTAAAGGATAAAACAGAATTTGAAAGAAACAAGGGTACATACTTTCAGGCACATATTTTTTAATATTTGGGCAGTCAATATGGCTGTAAACTTTCTGGCTCCTTAGGCAAAGCAAATACATTTGGCTATAGTTTTTGTTTTCTGCCAAAAGAATGGATGTAAATTCATTTATAGACACAGAATTTTTTTTCCTGGAACTAAAGTCAAATAAATTTATTGTTTGAATTCTTATATAAAGGTTATTGAGTAGCATGGTGAGCAAATACCTTCAGCGGTAGTTTTACAAAAGATAACCAAGTGCTATTCAACTGTGAGATTCTCTTATGGCCTTGCTATACGCATCATCATATTAGAACTCATCAAAAGGATTTGTGCAAGGGCTTGAGATACATTGGTTGGCTTTCTGTTGATAAGATGGGGATAAAACTTAGAGAAGCTAAGGCCATAAATAAATAGTTAATGTGCCCATTGAACTGCCACTCTCAAATATTAGATATCTTAATCTTTGGATAGGTGCTGGATCCTTCCAACAGATGCCAGTTGTACTTATAACTTATGCTGTTCATTGCAGTGAGAGCTCTGAATTTGGTAATAGTCTGAAGTAGATTTGTGTTTTCTCAGATCAGCTGCCAGCACCCACAAGTAGGCAGCAAGATGATCTACTGGAAGATTCCTCTTTTTTTCCAGGAAGTAGCTTTAAATCTTGTGAAGATTACCATTTCAATTCATTCTCCTTCTCAACTGATTTTGATATCTGTTTTCACTTTCAGTTTTATGGAAGTAACTGTCAGAGAGACCATTGTGTAGCACTTGGCCATGCAACATGTTTAGAAGCATATAATATACTCACCTGCTTTCCAGCCTCAAGATTTGGCTCCTTTAAGAAATGAATATGATAAGATTTTCTGTCTCTTGTTCTTTAATGATGACATAGTTATTATTCTTATGAAGTTTTATTTTCTTCTACTCAAAATTATATTCAACTCTTTTACATACTTAATCATATTCATAGCATTTTAGTGCCAGAAGGGACCTTAGAGATCATTTAAATGTTTAATAATATTTAGTCAGTTAACACTATCAAGAGAAGGCAAAGATAATTTTCTTATTTCTAAAACTTCCAGTTTGCCTTTGTGAGTACATTTAAACAAAACATAGCACATACTAGCATTTTTATACTGGTGTACCAGTCGATAACCTGTAATTGCAATTCCCTATACTCAGTACCCTTTCCTTTAGATAGGTAGTTGAGCTCAGGCTCGGAAGATAAGTATGTCTAGGTTTAATCTCCAGAACACATTACTACTCAGATCACCACTGACTCTGGAGCAGCATGGGGCTAGATCATAGAGCCATGTGCTAGACACTTGGGGAATACAGAATTGCCATGTGGGCCCCTGCTTGTCTCTCAGAAAGGTTGGTGTCCAAGGCCACACCTAGCATGAAGTTAAATAGAAAATAACAGCAGATAGTATACCAGAGCTAGGCTTCCTGTGACTTCCCAGCGCCTCCCTGGCAGCTTACCTTAAGCCTAGTTCTTCATGAACCTCACAAAATATTGATTGGCTTGACCCTTGTCCAACAGTACTGAGAAGTGTTAGCTTCAGGGTGGGCCCTACTTAAATGTTTTATCTTCTCTGACTCATATACATGGGGAGCCTCTGGAGGTTCCCTCTTGTTTTTTAGCCCAACTTTTTTCCTCTGCCCTAGTGCCCATTAGAAACATGTCTACTCCTTCTTCAGAATCCTTTTTTCTGTTCTGTCTTGAGTCAGTGTTACTTTGTTTTCTTTGATTGATACAAAGAGCATCGTAGTTATCTTCTATAGTTTTTTGCTTTTGCATTCTGACATAAATGTTGATGGTAGAATAGTGAATTTTCACTTTGCATGCAAGTATATTTTTCTTAAGGAACATTTAAGAAGTTGAGAGCGAAAGTTGAACATCTAGAAAATTTCACAGAACTCTGTAAATCTCAACATGACATAGACATCCTTACTGAAACTGCCTGGTGTTTTTCCAGTTATTTAACAGTAGGTGAAAATTTCTTTTTTCTTTTGAATGAGTTCTCTCTTAAGTTAATCAAGTTCATGTGGTACTGTTTCCTTGTGCCATGTAGTAACCAGAAAATGTTTCTTTACAAATATAATCCAAAACACTAATGTTATCTTTAGAAAAGCAGATTGATATGAATAAATAAAATCTCAGTGTTTGCATTTATTCCCTTACTTGTGAAACTTTTCTATTCTAGGCTCCTATTTCTAGACAGCTATTAAAAGTTGTGTTTAAATTTTATAAAGAAATTACTGGTTTTAATATTCATTCATCTGGCAAATATTAGGTGCCCTAATGTGAGTTTTGCATAATTTAGCTATTTGAAACCGATCATTTAAAAACTTTGCTTTGTGTTCCAAAAAGGTGATCAATTTGCAAGAAAAAAAATAGATAATGTTTCAGTTTCATAAGAAATAGATAATGTTTCAGTTTCATAAGAAATAGATAGAGGTACTGATTGCAAATAAATCTTTAGAAATACAGGTCATTAATTCTTGATTTTTTTCCAGACAGGATCAGCTACAGATGTGCTTTTTCTAGCATTAATGGTTGCTGGCTTAAAGATTTGCCTTTAAATTTGAATTAGCAAAGAAAAATGTAGAAAGTGTAAACAATAGTACAAAAATACAATTTAAGTAAAAATGTGAAGGTTGTGGAATAAAGCATCAGATTATAGATTAGATATAGATCACAAAATTCGAGAGGTAAAAGGGACCTTAGAAATAGTAATGGAATCCAATCCCATCTCTTCTTTTTCCAGTTTTAGAACTGAGACCCACAGGTTGAATGACCTGCTGATAATCACGAATCTCGATAAGAGCAGAGCATACTCAGGCCTTCAGTTTTCTCTTAAAAATCAACAGTGAATGAAGGGAATTATAGTAAGTTGGTAGAGTAAGGCAGGACATTATCTGGCTCTCCCAAGTTTCCCCTCAAATAACTTAAAATAATGCCTCAAAGTAAATTTTAGATTGTTAGGAATAAGTAGTCTAGATAAAGCAATCACCCAGCTTAAGACAACTTGACAGGATGTTAGGAAAGATCTAACCTATGAGTGGGTGGTCTGACTAGGAGGGGAGTGTGTCAATAAAGTGCAAACCCTGGTGGGAGGAGGGAGTGTAGCTATGTCACCTCTGTCACCACAGTGACAATATGGGGGTTGCAGCTGATTAGAACAGGGAGGGAAGGGCGTTTACTAATAATGGGCAGTGAATGTGGTGACAGAGGGGCAGGATCTCTGCTCCCAATTCTAAGAGGAAGAGGACTGGTTGTGATCACTCACAGGAGAGCAGATTCTCTGGATTCAGTTCCAAGGCAGAGGGGTAAACTGATGCTTGTGACAGGGAGAGAGAAGAGGCTACTGGTGCATTTCCTGGATTGCAGGGAGTGAGAGAAAGAGGTGGTTGTGCTGGGGTCCTGGTTGTGACAAGGGTAGAGAAGAGGACCTGAGGTCATTCATAAACCAAGGTATAAACTGGAAGAGCAATGATCACACCTGGCCTTGGATCATAGCATAGTGGAGGAACCAAGAAGTCACAGACCACCCCCTCCCATTTCAGAGGTAGAACTCTGAAAACAATAGCAAGGAAAACCCGAAGCCTGAGACTGTTTCCCCATACCCTGGCAGGAGAGCCCAACCATAATGTAAACTTCACAGCCAATAAATAGGTTATTTAAAAAAATGAATAAACAACAGAAAAAGAATCTGACCATTGGTAGTTAACTGGTGGCAGAGAAAATCAGACTTCAAACTCAGAAGATGACAGTGAAGTAAAGCAACTACCTGTAAAGCTTCAAAAAAATGTAAAAATGGTCAAAAGTCCAATAAGAGTTCTTGAAAGAGCTTCAAAAGCTCCTTAAAAATTAAATAAGAGAGATAGAGCAAAATTGGCAAAGTAAATAAGATGAATATAAGAAAGTCAATAAAATTATAAAAGAAAACCAGTTAGAAAATGAGATCCAAAAACTTTCTAAAGAAAATGATTCTTTAAAAATTAGAATTGAGCAGAAGTTAATGATTTCATAAGACATCAAGAAACAATAAAATCAAAAGAATGGAAAAAACCAGATCAGAGAGAGACAATATAAGAATTGTCAGACTTCTGAAAAGTAATGATCAAAAAAGTCTAGACACTATACCTCAAAAAAAAAATTTTAAGAAAAATTGCCTTGAAGTTTTAGAACTAAAAAGTAAAATAGAAATTGAAAAAAATTTACCAGTCATCACCTGAAAAAGATCCCCAAATGAAAAGCCATAGGAACATCATAGCTAATTTTCAAAACTCCCAAGTCAAGGAAAAAAATATCATAAGCAAACAGAAATAATTTAAATATTGTGGAGCTATAGTTGGGATAACACAAGATTTAGCAGCTTCTACTTAAAAGCCAAAAGAGCATAGAATATGATATGCCAAAAAGCAAAGGAGCTAGATTTGTAACCAAGAATAACCTAACCAACAAAGCAGAGTATGATGCTGCAAGGGGAAAATTTGAATATTTAGTGAATTAAAGGAGTTTCAGACATTCTTTTTTGGGGAGGAACTGAGGCAATTGGGGTTAAGTGACTTGCCTGGGGTCACAGAGCTAAAAAGTGTTGTGTGTGAGGCTAGATTTGAACTCAAGTTCTGACTTCAGGGCTGATGCTTTATCTATTGTGACACCTAGCTACCTCAGATTTTCAGACATTTTTAAGGAAAAGACCAGAACTGAACAGAAATTTTCCTTGGTGATATTTGCCTTCTGGGAAGATGGTAGAATAGGTCAGAAATTTCCAGGTTCTCCAGATTTCTTCCACAAATAGACAGAAAATCACTATGAAGTGAACAGAGAGCAGCAAAAATCAAAGGAGTAAAGCAGTTGTCCTCCTAAGATAACTTGAGAGAATCTCAGAGAAAACTTCAGGGGCTGAGGTTTGGCCTGGGAGAAGTGTAAAACACTGCCAGGACAATTCCATTGAATCAACAAACAGTAGGCCCTGAGGGCAGCAGAATAGGCCTCAAGAAATTTCATTTCAACTTTCATATCATTAAGGAAAATTGGAACTCTTAAGAATATTGTCATTGTTAGGGTACTTAGAAAGAGTAAATATAGATCAAGGTTTTTGTGGTTGAGGTGATTATGATAAGGTAATCCTAAAAAGTAAAATTAAGCAGGAAGAGGTAAAATGTAGCAAATTATCTCATACAAAAGAAATATGAATGAAATAATTTTTACAGTGGAGAGATGGATGCGATGAGGAGCAGGCCGTATAGGAACCTTATTCTCATTAGAACTCTGTTAAAGAAAGAAAGTTCAATAAAAAAGAATTCTTAACTTACATAGAAAGACAAGGATATGGGATTAGGGAAGGACTCTTAGAAGGATATACAGATTAAGAGAATAAATTAGATTTCTGAGGAGGAATAGGCTAAAAGAGAGAGAAGGATAAATACATAAGGGAAATAAGGAGGGAAATAGTGATTATAACTTTGAATGTAAATAGGATGAGTTTACCCATAAAATGGAAATGTATAGAAGAATAGATCAAATACCAGAACCCAGCTATATATTGTTTATAAGAAACACCTTTTAAATTGACTGGAGTAGACTTTATTATACTTCAGCTAATATAAAAAAAGCAGGGTAGCAATCATGATCTTAGACAGAGGTAAAGTTAAAACAGATTTAATTAAAAGAGATTAACAGGGATACTATATTAAGTTAAAAGGTACTCACTTGCATATCATGGTGTCACCTCCCTGATGTCACGGTCTTCTTTGAGAACAAAGGACAAACAACAATGTCAACCATAGATAATGAAGTTATATATGCACCAAATGCATAGCAGCCAAATTTATAAAATAAAAGATAAATGAATTACAGGTGGAAATAGCAAAAGTATAATAGTAGGGGATTTCAACCTTCTCTCAGAACTAGATATATCTCACCAAACAAGAAAGAAGTCAGGGAGATGAATAGAATCTTAGATAAACTAGATACGATAGAAATCTGGAGAGAACTGAATGAGGGAGAGAATCTGGAACTCAAGGTTTTAAAAACAAATGTAAAAAATTATTTTAAATATAACTGAGGAAAAATAAAAATATTAAAATAACTAAATAATATGAAATACATAGGAGTATTACCTGCCAAGACAGACTCAGGAACCATATCAACATAGTTACAAAATACTTTTTATACAAATAAAATCAGATTTGAATAATTAAAGAAATAACACTTAGTCATGAATGGGCATAGCCAATACAAAATGACAATTCTGTCTAAACTAATATTATATAGTGCCATCCCAATCAAACTATCAAAAATTATTTTATTGAGCTAGAAAAAAAATAATAATTCATTTGGAAAAACTAAAGGTCAAGAATATTAAAGGAATTGATTTTTTAAATGTAGAGAAAGGAGGTTTAGCAGTACAAGTTATTAAACTATATTATAAGGTGATTATTATGAAAACTCTGGTACTGGCTAAGAAATAGAATGGTGAATTAGTAGAATAGAATAGGTATATGATACATAGTAACAAATGACTATAGTAACATCTTGTTTGATAAATGTAAAGATCTAAACTTTGGGGATAAAAACTCACTATTTGGTAAAAAAAATTGCTGGGAAAACCGGGAAGAAGTCTGGAGAAACTAGATATAGGCCAATATTTATACCACTTAACTAAGAGGAGATCAAAAGAGATAACCTGAACATAAAGGGAGATATCATAAGTAAATTAAAAGAGCTTGGAAGAAGATATTACCTATCAGATTTATGCATAGGAGAAGAAGTTATGAATAAAAAAGAGGTATTATTGGGAAGTGTAAAATGGATAATTTTGATTGCATTGCATTAAAAAGGTTTCATACAAATAAAACCAATGTAGCCAAAATTAGAAGGAAAGCAGAAAATGGGCAGAAATTTTCTATAGACAGTTTATCAAATAAAGAGCTCATGTCTCAACTGAGAACTGAGTCAAATTTATAAGAATGTGAATCATTCCCCAGTTGAAAAATATGGTCAAAGGATATCAACAGGCAGTATTTGTAAGAGAAACCAAAGTTATATGTAGTCATATAAAAAAGTTCTAAATCATTATTGATTAGAGCAGTGCAAATTAAAACAACTTTGAGATACCATCTCTACCTATCTGATTAGCTAAAATAATAGAAGGAGAAAATGGCAAATGTTGTGAGGGGGATGTGGAAAAATTGGGATGCTAAAACATGGTTGGTGAAACTGTGAACTGATCCAACCATTTTGGAGAGCAATCTGGAATTATGTCTAAAACACTATAAAACTGTGTATATACCCTTTGATCCTGAGATCCAGGAAGGTCATTGATAAGAAGAAACTTCTCATGTACACTCAAATATTTATACCAGCACTTTTTGTGGTAGCCAAAAAATTGGAAGAAAAAAAAACACTTGTCTGAAAACAAATTGTGGTATGTGAATGAAACGTTTCTATGCTGTTAAGAAAAGATGAAAATGATAAAAAAAAAAAACCCAAAGGCTTTTGGATCTTTCCCAGAGTGATCAGGGAAAAGAGAAGAAACCTATGTTTTAAAATATTTCTGGCAGCTCTCTTTGTGATGGCAGAAAATTGGAAATTGAGGGGGTACATGTCAATTGGGGAATGACTGAATAAGTTGTGGTATGTGATTGTGATTAAAAACTACTGTACTGTAAGAAATGATGAGCAGGTTGATTTTAGAAAAACATGGAAAGACTTGTAGGAAATAATACAAAGTGAAACAAGCAAAACCAAGAGAATACAGGAATAGCAATGGCTAATATGAAGATTCAAATCAACTATAAACAACACTGCTATCTACTGCCAGAGAAAGAACTGATATATAGAAGTATATAGTGTGGTTCCAGATAGATAGATAGATAGATAGATAGAGTAGATAGCTAATTCAGAGAAACTGATGGGCTTCCAAAAATCTGTTCCAGGTGAGGTTTTAGACTTTGGGAGACTGTTTTTTAGAGATTTCGGCATATAAGCCTGTTTTAATCCTTGCTGTTTATGTATATCCTATGTGTTACACATCTATAAAATTTTAATTTTTCAAGGTAAGAAATTCTGCAGTATATTACCTGTGAAGTTTGGATAGATTCATGATTTGTTTGAGGGTAGGATGGTGGAAATGTGATTTCATTAATGTAGGAAACTCCTGGAGAGGACAGTCTCTGCCAGTGCAGATCAACAACTAATTTATACCACAGAGTTGTAAAGAGTTGCCTAGGACCCAGAGAGATGTAGTTGACGTCCTGGTTTTTAACAAAAATCTTTACTTTTGTATTTGTGTCTCTTTTAGGATTCTGGAGCATTACTGGACATTCCTTTGGGTGTCATTGCAAGAGTTGAAAAAATGGGAGGAGCTTCAAGCCGAGGAGAGAATTCCTACGGATTGGACATTACTTGCAAAGTAAGATATTTAACACTTTTGTTATGAAGCAAGGGATAAATGATATCAAACAAACAAAAAAAGCTTTAGAAATTAAAACACCTATATGAACCTAAAATTTTAAAAATGTTTTTCTGTTCAGATGTTTACCTCCTTCTTTAATTGTATCACATTCTCAAGATGTAGTTTTCCCAAACTGTTAAGAGTAACAGTTTACATAAGACATGTATCTTGTTGCCAAATCTAGAGGGGAAAGAAAAATAATATCATGCTCTCTCTTGCCCCTCCCCCCAAAAAAAGGTTTGCTTACTCTTATGCTAACAAATATACTAAAGAGATGTAGTAAGAGTACTAATCAAAAGGACAAAGATAGAACTAGCATGCAGATTTTTCAACTCCCAGTCCAGTGATTCTAGATAGGGTGTCTTATTTTCATAGTGAATATAAATCCCAGTTTGTGGGTTTTCAGTGCTAATTCCATGCTCTGTTTTGGGAGATTGAAGAAATTTAATGATCTGTCCAGAGCAGAAACATATCTAATTTTTTTAATCCTATTTCTCTTATTATTGTTAGCTGCTACCTACCATTTTGAGCTGCTTCTTAAGTGACTTGATCAGCTAGAACATGGAAAGTAATGATTTGACCTTATTGGGGGAAAAAAACTACTTCAGTTCCTTCTTTTTCATTGTATTTGGAAATCCACTGATAAACAAGCTTTCATTTCTGATAGAAGATGGGTTTGGGTGAACAAAGGAAACTTTTAATAGTTTAATTTGAGGTTTCAGCTGATTCAGTATATTGGGAATATTTTCTGCATCTTTAGTATCAGTGTAGTTCAAAATTTCAAAATCCCTAAGCTCTTACCAATGTTTTTTCTTAGGAGCTTGTGAGATTCCATTTTTTTAGTGTTCCCAGAGAAACACTTGAGCTATTCTCATCATATTCAGAGGAAGGTGATTATTAAATTGATTTTGCTGGTAACTGTTAACAGAGTTAGAATGATTAGACCATTCATTGGAACCATAAACACTTAAAAATAATTGTTAATAAAATAATCTAGAAATTGATCAGATTTTTGAAGCTGAATAGTTATGTATAATTGTTGGGAAATTCTTTTATGCCTTGTAGATATTTTTAAAAAAACAAGGTATTGACAGTTTAAAAAATTGAAATGCTTCTATTTAGAGTGCTGGAGCCACTGGAGCCCTTCAGCCTTAGGAGTACTTATATAATCAACCATTATAGTTGCAGCTGTTGACAAAAATCTAGCTTTGAAAAAGTACATTTCTTCCATCTGTCTTGTGCTTTCATTTATGGATATACAACTAGTATTCTGATTTTTTAATCTATGCTTTAAGTTAGTACTTCTGTAGCTCATTATGAAATGAATAATTCAGTTGTATTGAACAGAAATTGTGTTTAAATGGTCATGCTCTTTTAGAGTAGAATAGAATAACTGAAAGGGTTCTGTATAGAAATTTATATAAGCTTGATCATTTTGAATTATTAATAACAATTTTGGACCCTGGTCTTAATTGTCTTCTTGCTATATATATTTTCCTCCAAATGGATCCTTGAATTTATTTATTTGATATTTAATGATCTTGGCACTAAATAAAAGTTAGTCAATATTAAGAGAATGGAAATGCTAATTAAAAATCACAACTGACTCTGTATTTTGTGGATTCCTGCATGTGGTAGAATGTTGATATGTTGATCCTTTGCATAAAAATGAAGGATTATAAGGACTTCAAGCTAGATTGGTTGCCTAAACAATCAGATAGCCTACCCCCTAGCTATCTAATCTATCTATCTATCTATCTATCTATCTATCTATCTATCTAGAACCACCCTGGAAAACAGGCCTGGGAGGTGACTTAAGAATCACCAAACTCTCTAAAAACCATTATTTAAAAAAAAATTTAAACTTTTTTATTTTCAAAACATAGTTTTCAACATTCACCCTTGCAAAACCTTGTGTTCCAAATTTTTCCCTCCATTTCCCCGACCCCCTCCCCTAGACAGAAAGTAATCCAATATATGTTAAACATGTGCATTTCTTCCAAAATTATCATGCTGCACAAGAAAAATCAGATCAAAAAGGGAAAAATGATAAAGAAAACAAAGTGCAAGCAAACAACAACAAAAAAATGAAAATACTATATGTAGTCCACACTCAGTCCTCACTGTTCTTTCTCTGAGTGAAGATAACTCTCTCCATCACAAGACCATTAAAAAACCGTTGTTTTTAAAGGCATCTTGACTTTTAAAATATCTTAAATGAAAACTGCCCCAACCTATTAGAGCTTGAGGTCAAAATGAAGACTGTGAAAACCATTCAGTCACCACCTTAAAGAAACACCCAAAGAAAAAGTCCTAAGAAGAGACAAGATACAGAGGCATCCTCATCAAAGGAAAAAATATTACAGGCATCCAGAATGAAACAACTCAAGTTCTAAAGAACCACATTCAGTATTGCACAAGACCTAGAAGTTTCTTCTTAAACCAGAGGAGATCATGGAATACAGTATTCTAGAAGGCAAACGAGAATGGCTTACAATCAAGAATAATTTGCCCTGCAAAATGGAGTATACTTCTACCAGGAAAAAAAAATAAGCCTTTAATGAAATAAAAGATTTCAAGCATTCCTAAT
Organism: Myrmecobius fasciatus; assembly: GCA_023553655.1. Classification (NCBI taxonomy): domain Eukaryota; kingdom Metazoa; phylum Chordata; class Mammalia; order Dasyuromorphia; family Myrmecobiidae; genus Myrmecobius; species Myrmecobius fasciatus. The sequence continues at coordinate 364,473 of JAJPUD010000499.1, forward strand.
GAAAAGTCCAAAACTGAATAAGAACTTTAAAATGAAAACTTGAAAAATGAAAATAAAATTTAAAAGTCAAGCAAAACCTAGAATGCCAGGTGTTTATTTGAGCAGTTGGAAGGGGGCTTTACAAGGATGCGATGCTAACATCCTTCTAATAGAAGCAGCAAGCATCCCAGTAATATCTTAGTTCTAATAGTTAGAGTTAGTGATCCTGGCAGTGATAGAACCGTTACAAATGGGTACAAATACTCTTGCTTCCTACTATTATTTGACAGTGTTTAAAATGATAGCTAGGTCACACCCATCAGATCGTCAAAGACCAAAAAGAGGATATGACAAATGTTGGAGAGACTGTGGGAGAATAGACACATATGTTATTGACCTGTTGGTGAAGCCATGATTTGATTTAGCCGTAACAATTTGAAACTATGCCCCCAAAGTCAATTAACTGTATATACCCCTAAACTCCACTACTCTATTTCTGTCCCAAAGGGATCAAATGAAAAGGAAAGGAATCCATATATTAAAAAATATTTAGTAGCACTTTTTTTGTGGCAAAGAACTGAAAACTAAAGAGATTCCCCTCACTTGAGGAATGGCTGAACAAATTTGGTTTAGGAATGTAATGAATTAAAATGCAGCGTCTGAAATGATGAAAGAGGTGATTTCAGAGAATCCTTTTCCCAAAAGAATGTAAATTTTGATTTCTGAAATCTCCCAATATATATTGGGGTTTACTGGCTAGATTTCTTTTTTAAGAACCATTCCTTAAACTCAGATCACTCTGGCTCTCATTGATTGGCCAGCAGTAAGTCCCAGGCTAAAACCCAGTTGGTCATTATTTGAGCCCTGTTTCACTCAAAATGAATGTAAATTGCAATTGTTCCTATTTTGACTAGGAACCCTGAAGGTCTTCCCCTACAGGTTCATTTTTTTTGACTAGGTAAAAGAGACCATTCTTTGGCTCAATTCTTACCTAGCCTTAATCAGTGAATGAGTGTTGCTTGAGTTAAACTGAGACCTGTTGAAGACCATTGTATTCAGGGCCATCTCCAGTCTGATCTGTATCTGGCCACTGGACCCAGATAGAGGAGAAAGTGATGCAGGTGACTTTGCACAGTCCTCCCTCACTTAAATCCAATTCATCTGCATATCATGATCTTTGAGAACTAAGGTCAGGCAATAACAAGTAAAACTTATGTGAACTAATATGGAACCAGAAGAAGTTTTTTCAACATTGTAAAGAAAAACAACTTTGAATGATTTTATTTTCATCTAAGTCAGAACCAACCATGATTCCAAGTGATCTCTGATGAAGGTTATCCTGCCCAAAGAGTAATGAACTTAAGATAAAAAGACCTACATTTTAAAAAATATGGGCATCATATGATCTGATTTTGCCTGAGTATGGCTGTTTGGTGTTTATTCAGTTTTATTTTCAGAACTGCATTGTTCCCATCTTACCTACTTTTTCTTTTCCCCTTTTGTTTTTCCCCATTAAAAAAAAGTAAGAAAAGCAAAACCCTCGTTATAATTATAGTCAAGCAAAAAAAATTCCTGCATTATCTAGATCCAAAAATAAAGTCTCAATCTGCATATTGAATCCATCTCCTCTCAATCAAGAAATGGGTAGCATGTTTTATTACGAATTCTTTAGAGTATTAATTGGCCATTATGTTGATCAGTGTCCTTAAATCTTTCTTAGTCATTTGCCCTTACAATACTTTTGTAATATTATATTGAATAGAATTATATAAATTGTTTTTCTGATATACTCACTTCATCCTATACCAGTTCATACAAATCTTCCCTGGTTTCTCTGACACCATCTCCTTCATCATTTCTTAATATGCAGTAGTATCCCATCACATTCTTATACTATAACTTGTTCAGCTGTACACATCATTTGATGTTCACCCTGACAGTTTCCAATTGCCACTGAAAATAGCTCCTATTAATATTTTTTGTACTTATGAGTCCTTTTTCTTCTTCTGATCTCTTTGGAGATATAAACCTAGTAGTGATACTTATGAGTCAAAGAGCATGCACAGCTCAATAACTTTGAAGGTATTGTTCTAAATAGCTTTCCAGAATGATTGGATCAGTTTATAATTCTACCAACAGGGCATTAGTGTACAGTACCTATTTCCCCACCACCCATCCATCCTTTGTCATGTTCCTTATCAGCTTCGCCAATGCAATAGGTGTGAGCTAGAATCCCAGAGTTGTTTTAATTTTCTTTTCCCTAAATATTAGTGATTTTGAGCATTTTTTCATATGGCTATTGACAGCTTGGATATCTTCCTCTGAAAATTGCTTATTTCTATCCTTTGACCATTTATCAGTTGAGAAATGGTTTTTATTCTTAGAAATTTGAAACTGTTTCCTATGTATTTCAAGCCATTCCTTATATATTCTTTTATTAATTTAATTAAATTTTATTTTAGCTTCAAAGGTCGACATCCTTCTCCCTCCTATACCTTTCCCATCTGCCTCTCTTGCACAGAGAAAGCAAGAAAAACAAAACCCTAGTTGCAAATGTGTAGTAAAGTAGTACTAAATTTCTAACTGGCCATGTCTAAAAAAAGTCTCAGTCTTTGCTGTTACTATAACTTTTCTATCACGAGTTAAGTATAAGTAGCATGTTTCATCATAATTCAGGAATTATGATTGGTCATTACATTAATCAAAATTCCCAAGTTTTCTTTTTGTATATAATAGTTTTAAGTATCCAAGATCTGACTTCTCACCTTCTCACCTCTAACCCCTTACCCTCATTGACAATATAAGAAAAACAGCTTATTACACACATGAATACTATTTGTGTATGTAATTTCCACTTTGGCCATAATTCCCTATATATTCTAATAAGAGCTTTATGAGGTTTTATTCAGAGAACCCATGAGTGACACCTTTTTCAGAGAAACTTGGTGGAAAAAATACCTATTTAACTTCTAATTTTAGCTACATTGGTTTTATTTTTGCCAAAAAATAATTTTATTAATTAAAATTGTCCATTTTACCTCCTGAATTCTTCTTATGGCCATGAACTCCTCCATGATCCATAAATCTAAGAGGTATTTTTTCATTGTTTCTCTAATTTGTTTATGATGGTATCCTTTATGTTATATACCTATTTAGAGCTTTTCTGGGTGTACACACTGTAAGATGTTGATCTAGTACTGTATTATTAGTACTATATTTCTAGTACTATATTAAATAGGAATGGAGTGGAAATTGACAGGAATGGAATAGAAATTAATTGTCACCCTAATCTTAGTGGAAAGGACTCCAGTTTATTTTCATTACTGATTATGCTGACTTTTGGTTTTGGATGGATACTCCTTACCCTGTTTAAGAAACGATTTATTTATTCCCATGCTTTCTAGTGTTTCAAACAAGAACAGGTGTTGTATTTTGTCAAAATCCCTTTTTGCATCTGTTTCCAAAATCATATTTTTGTTGTTGTTTTTAATGTGGTCAGTAATACTTATAGTTGTCCTAACATTGAACCAGTCATTGCATTCCTAGTCATAGTACATAATCTTTGTGATATGTTGCTGTAGTCTCTTTGTTGATATTTTATTTAAAATTTTTTGCATCATTATTCATTAGGAATTTTGTACTAGAATATGCTTGTTTATAGTAAGTTTTTTTCTCTTTTTTAAAACTAGGAGATAGGGATTTAATGGAGCCAGGGGTTAACTGCAGTGTTTTCCCCTCCCTAATCTCCCCCCACCTCAAGAAACGAGCCATTGGCATTTTTTAATGTGCCAGAAGAGCATATATACATTATGCACAGAAGCATAGATAAGCAAGATTGCTTTGAAGATAACAAGCTGAAATTTATGCTTTAAAAAACCAATCTATATGGAGTAGAGATTCATAGTTTCAGGTACAATTGTCTTTAATTGTCTACTTGGTATTATAGAAATACTTTTGGGGGAGGATTTATGTACATAATTTTAAAAAGTTTATTTTTAAAATGAGGGGTTAGAAGTTTCCAAGAAGTTTCTTGAGTTATTTGATGTTAGAATGCCTCAAAAAGAACAAAGTGCTTTTAGGAACATTCAGTGATGTTACTAATTATGTAATTCTAAGTTGTTATCTATCTTCAAGTTAAATTTGAGTAATGGTAATTCTTATCCATGGGGAAAGTACAGTGTGACCTTCCTGGAAGCAAAGGTAAAGAGGCTCAAAGAATGTCTGTCCACTATCTAGATTATCATGGAGAATTCAGTGTTCTTTTCCAAAGGAGATAAAGGGCTTCAGTGTAAAAACAAAAAAGAATTAGGATCTGAAGAGGCAAAGGGGACTTCTCTTCAGTGTCAGGAAGTTAGAGAATGGAAGAATGGATCACAGAGGGAAAAGAGAGGACTGCCAAGCTTGCAGAGCTAAATAATAATCTGGAAACTATCCTGAATATGAGGGAACTGGACCCACTGAAGGGGAAGCAGCTGCTTGGCCACCCATTCAAAGAATGTTGATGTTAGAGACAGTTTGGTAGAGTGGAAAGAGGCACAAGTTTGTATCTTGGTTCTGCCACTTTTCAGTTGTATGACCTTGAGCAAGTTGGACTGGATGATGCAGAAGGGCTCTTCTAGCACTAATGTCAGGATCCTGTAATAGGTGACATTAGATAAGAGATTGTCCAGGATGGCTTAGAGGAAGAAACAAACAAGTATCCGTGGTTGGTGACTCCTTGATACAACAATAGAGAGCTCCGTTATTCTGGCAGGTGGGCCCATACCAGCACAGGGAACCTCCCAAGACTTGTCAGACCTGATAATCTGGGATGTGGGCAGAAACTGTAATGCCAAAAGGGATCATGAAAGCTTTGCTACTGCTCAAGAAAACAAGGCCTTGGGGGCAGCTAGGTGGCACAGTGGATAGAGCACCAGTCCTGAAGTCAGGAGGACCTGAGTTCAAATCTAGTCTCAGACACTTAGCATTCCTTAGTTGTGTGACCCTGGGCAAGTCACTTAACCCCAATTACCTCAGGGGAAAAAAGAGAAAACAAGGCTCATGAGGACAAAGGCTGTCTTTTTATCACTGCTACTGTTGCTACTGATTGGAGAGAAATGATTCAGAAGAACAAGAGATTTGGGCTGTGAAGAGGTTAAAAACATATCTGAGAACAGGTTTGGAATATCTGAACTAGGGTCTAATATCCAGGAATAATGCAGAAAAGGACCTAACCAGAACAAGGGGGCTGGGGAGGGGGGAGAATGTATTTGCCTAGGATCTTGAAAACCATATAATATTATCGTATTATAATATTACATTATATCATATAATCATATAAACTGAAAGGCAAGGATAGAAGAAAAACAGCTAAAAGCTAGATAGCTCGATCCTCCCAAGAAAATGCTACAAAGAGTAGCTACAATGTAGACAGATTAGCAGTAGCTAATCCAAAAAAAAGAATTTCAGGAGAAAAACCCAAGCCTCAAATTTCTTTTTTAAAATGTGCAAAAAGTATTGTTTCAAAAAATGAGTTAGAGCTCCTAAATAAGAAAAGCAAATTTGACCTCAGGTTCTCTAATTCCAGTTCTGTTATTCTGCTACCATACCAAGAGGAAATAGCAATATAGCACTGTATTTTAAGAATACATACTCAGAACTATGCTCAAAAAGTTATCAAACTGTGCATACCCCTTTGACTCAGCAGTGTTTCTATTGGGCTTATATCCCAAAGCGATCTTAGAAGAAGGAAAGGGACCCACCTGTGCAAGAATGTTTGTGGCAGCCCTTTTTGTAGTGGCTAGAAACTGGAAACTGAAGGGATGCCCATCAATTGGAGAGTGGCTGAACAAATTATGGTATATGAATGTTATGGAATATTATTGTTCTGTAAGAAATGACCAGCAGGACGATTTCAGAGAGGCCTGGAGAGACTTGCATGAACTGATGCTGAGTGAAATGAGCAGAACCAGGCGATCAATATACACAACAACAACAATATTATATGATGATCAATTCTGATGGACATGGCTCTCTTCAACAATGAAATGTTTCAAACCAGTTCCAATTGTTCAGTGAAGAAAGCCATATACACCCAGAGAGAGGGATATGAAATGTGGACCACAACATAACATTTTCATGCTCTCTGTTGATGTTTACTTGCATTGGGTTTCCTTTCTCAGATTTTTTTTCTCGTAGATACAATTTTTCTTGTACAGCACGATAAGTATGAAAATACGTATACATATATTCGATTTGTCAAGTATTTTGACATAATTAACATGTAGTGGACTTCCTGCCATCTAGGGGAGGGGTAGGGACTAGGGGGGGAAAATTTGTAACAAAGCTTTGTAAGGGTCAATGTTGAAGAATTACCCATACATATGTTTTGCAAATAAAAAGCTTTAATAAAGAAAAAAAAAGAATACATACTCAGCATCTAGGTAGTCCAGTGAATAGAGCATCAGCCCTAAAGTCAGGAGGACCTGATTTCAAATCTGTCCTCAGACACTTTCTGGCTGTGTGATCCTGGGCAAGTCACTTAACTCCAGTTGCCTTGGCCAAAAAAAAAAATGATGAAGTTCAGGAGTTGGAGGGAGAAGCATGGAAGAGAGAGCATTTAGGAGAAGATAAAGGAAGTCAGAATCTATAATCCCCCGAAGACATGGACAAGAGTTTAAGCAAGAAGACTAGGAGGCAGACCTGATGTAATTTGGGTAGGCTGTCAGTTAGCCATGTTATCTCATGAAGGTCTCTGTCCTCAGCTAGACAGGACTAGAGGTAGCACCATTCAAATCCAGGTCTTTCTGACTCATATTTAAGCACTCTAGCCATTATAGGATTTGGCCTCTTATTAAACCACCCTGCCTTTCTTTCCCTGAGAAAAAGGAGGGAAGAGGAAGGAAAAGGCACAAAGAGAGTGGAAATCAGGGCTTAATTCTGATCTGTATTTTAGACTTTAGGAGAGTAGATTTCAGAAGGGTAGAGGGAGGGAGAAGGGAAGGAAGAGAGACTGAAGAGAGAGGGAAAAATAAGTAAGATCCACTGCATTAAAATTCTCCAGAATAAGTCAGGCTGGGGGCTAGGAAAGTCAAGCCTGAAATTCTGAAGGTAGTAAAAGAAAATAATTTTAATAAGGGGTGAGGAGCAGTTGTCTAAGAAGACTGATATGGAACCAGGAATACATTGTACACAAAAACACCAAGAGTGTACAATGATCACCTTTGAAAGACTTGATTTTTCTCAGTGGTTCAGTGATCCAAAGCAATCCCAATAGACTTTGGACAGAAAATGCCATGTGCATGCAGAAAAAAGAACTATGAAGATTAAATGTAAATGAGAACATGCTATGTTTACTTCTTTTTTCTGTTTTTTTTCCTCTCCCATGGTTTTTTTTTTCTTTTTTGCTCTCATTTTTCTCTCCCAACATGATTCATAAAGCAATGTGCATTAAAAATAAATATTTTTTAAAAAAGAGAGACTGATGTGTTCATACAAGGGAGCCCCAACCATCTGGGAATTTGAAAAGCTGTAGAAGATCAAAGCAAAGGCAGGTGATAACATACATAGCACAGTGTAATAAAAAATAGTGTCAGAAGCACTGACTCCTAGAACAAATTGAAGCTGATGACAAAAGCTTAAAGACAGAATAGGGTTTGGAAAAGATGAAAAGAGAGTAAGAGCTAGAGCTGCTTTTTGGTGTGTCCAAGAGAATCAGCTTTCCATTGGATAGGAAGGAACACAAATGGGTAAGAGGGAGTTAGTCCCCACACGAAGTGAGGAGATAGTGTAAGAGACTCAAACTCAGCTGGCCAGTCATCATCTTTTAAGCACTGGTCTTGCGCCACACACTACTCCAAATGCCAAGGAAGTCAGAGACAAAAGCTCCTGTTCTAATGGGCAAGACAGGGTGTACTCTATAACTATATATAGGTGTAAGAAATGCTGTAGATTTGATCCAATATGATCTTAAAAGGGCAGGCAGACCCTTTGAGGGTACAAGGAAATATTTCCTTGTAGAAAGTGGCATTTGAGCTTAGTTTTGAAGGACTGCAAGTGGTGAGGGAGGGCATTTCAGGCAGGGCTGACAACCTGTACAAAGATACAGAATCTGGAAATGGAGGAACACCACCAAAGAGTAACATATCCTAGAAAGGTAGGCAAAGCCTGGCTGGTGAAGCACTTCAAATGTTAAGCACTGGATATTTGATCCTAGGGAGCAATAAGCAACCACTGAAGTTTATTGAGTAGGGAGGTGGTATGATCAGACCTGGATTGTAGGAAAGTCACTGGCCACACCAGGAAAAATAGATTGGACTGAGAAGAGATTTAAGGAAGGAAGACTAAATAGGAGACTAGCTGGAGGCTGGACAGAAGTTCAGAGTCCAGATAAGAGGTCACATTAGGCTCTGAACTGAAATAGTGGCTGTGTGAATAGAGAAAAGGGAAATAAAAGCAGACATGTTCTGGAGAAAGAAATGACAAGATTTGGCAGATAATTAGATTGTAAGTTGAGAGTGAGGAGTCAAGAATGAAAATAAGGTTTTAAACCTGGGGCATTGGAAGTATAAATAATTTATAAAAATAATTTTCTACCTATTGAATTGCCCCTTCAAAATGACAACTTATGAATGTGAAAAATCTGAAAATTACTTTCTATTTCACATTCTACTTAAAGAACATTTTCTTGTTTTTTAAAGAGTTTAAGTTTCTACAGAAAATTGGCTTTTGTTTTTGTTTTTTGATTTTTTTGGTTTTTGGTTTTGTTTTTATTTTTTAGCCAAAAGCTTGTTCATTGATATTGTAGGACTCTTTAATATGATCTAGTTTAGAGATTCATCAAGGTGAGATTATATATTGAAAATACATTTCTTGAATGAAATCTTAAGGTACAATTCAATTCTCCTAAGCATAACTGGCAAAGGAGCATTGGAAGAAAAGTTCATATTTTAAAAGACGTTTAAAATGTTTGTATATTTTAACATGTATTTGATGACTTTGACATCTAGCCTTTTTAAAAGTAAAAACAAATTATTCCTAACTATTTGAGATAAATTATTTTATGTCCAATAAAGAACCATAACTGTGGCCAAAGGGCTATCAAACTGTGCTTAAAAGGATTGTACGTGTTTAGCCTCTATCTTGCTGTCTTGAGGGAGGTAAGAGAGAGAGGAGGGAGAAAAATTTGAACCACAAGGCTTTACAAAAATGAATGTTGAAAACTATCTCTACATGTATTTGGAAAAATAAAATGCTATTAATAAAAAAAATTAGAATCATCAACTGTTTAAATTTTAAAAATAAATTGCAATCACTGTGGCGATGAGGAAGGGTGGTGATGGGAAGAAATCCTAGTCTGCCCCCTCCTGAGGCACCCAGGGGCCCAGTTGGCCCCAGGTCTTCTGCTTCTCCAAGTCACGTACCCTGCTAACCAGTTAAATTCAGTGATTACAAAGATTCACAAGACAAGGGATTTTTAAAAATTCAGAACTTTTGCCTTCTCTTTAAAGGTACTACTATTTTTGTGAATAAACTCCATTAAGAAGTCTTTTTCTTCTTTTCTTCTCACTTTCTTAATTTTGTGTAGTCCGGCTTCTGAACTCATCATTCAACTCAAGCTGCTGCCCCAAAGTGAATGGCTTTTTCTCGGACCTCACCCTTCTTGACCCCTCTGTAGTTGTTGACACTATTGATGACCCTCTTCCCTAACGTCTAGGGTTCTGTGACACTTAATTTCCCCTGGTTCTCCTTTTACCTGGCCGACTGCTTCTTCTCAGTCTGCTTTGCTGACTCTTCATCCAGGTCACCTCTGCTAATTGTGAGTGGCTCCAAGGCTCTCCCATGGACCCTCTTCTCTTCTACCTCTGTTCTCTTTCATCTGATGATCTCCTCAGCACCCATGGATTTAGCTGTCATCTCTACACAAATGCCGCTCAGATCAATTTATCTAGCCCTCAGCCTCCTTCTGACCTCCAGTCTCCCATCTACAACTGAACATCTCGAATGCACATGTTGTATAAACACCCTGAACTCAAGTTGTCCAATGTTGAATTCATTATCTTTCCTCTAAAAATCTGCCCCCTTTCTAATCTTCCAGCCTTCCAATTTCACAATCTAGGTGTCATTGTCTACTGCTCACTCTCACCCCTCTGCATTCAATCAGTTCCCAAGTCCTGCAGTGCTTCTACCTTCTTAACATCTCTCTTATATCTGTCCCTGTCACTCTGTCTGTCCCCTGTCCCCCTGTCTGTGTCCCCTTGTCTGTCGATCCCCTTGTCTGTGTGTCCCCCTGTCTGTCCCCCATCTGTCCGTATGTCCCCTGTCTGTGTCCCCCGTCTGTCTATGTCCCCATTTGCCTGTCCACCTGTCTGTTTGTACCCTGTCTGTCCCGTCTGTGTATCTGTCCTCCATCTGTCTGTGTGTCCTTCTATCTGTCTGTGTGTCCCTCATCTGTCTGTCCCTCCGTGTGCCCCCTATCTGTCTGTCTGTCCCCATTTATCTGTTTGTCCCCTGTCTGTATGTCCCCTGTTTATCTGTCGCTGTCTGTCTTTGTGTCCTTCTATCTGACTGTGTGTCCCCCATCTGTCTGTGTGTCACCCTGTCTGTGTCCCCATCTGTCTTCCCTATCTGTGTGTCCCCTTATCTGTCTGTCCATCCCTTGTCTGTATATCCCCTGTCTGTGTATCTGTTCCCGTCTGTGTATCTGTCCCCCCATCTGTCTGTCCCTCATCTCTGTGTCCCCCTGTCTGTCCATCTGTCTGTCTCTCCCTCTGTCTTTCTGTGAGTCCTTTGTCTGTCCCCAGTGTGTTTCCCCTCTCAGTCTGTATGTCCTCTGTCTGTCTCTCCCTCTCTATGTGTCCCTCGTCTGTCTGTGTGTCACCCTGTCTGCCCTCCTCTCCTTCTGTCCATCTGTCTCTGTTCATCTGTTTGTGTGTCCCTCTGTCTGTCTGTGTCCCCATTTGTCTGTCCCCTGTCTGTGTATCTGTCCCTCTGTCTGTCTTTGTGTCCCTTTATCTGTTTGTCCCCCATCTGTGTGTCCCCCATCTTCATCTCCTCCTCCTTCCTCTGTATTTCCTTCTGCTCTTTCCTCCTTCCTCTTTATTCCTCCTCAGTCCTCCTTCTCTTTTCATTTTTCCAAATGCACACAAAGCTAGTCTTCAACATTCCCCCTTGCAAAACCTTGTGTTCCAGATTTTTCTCCCTCCTTTCACCCCTCCCCTAGACAGCAACTAATCCAACATAGGCTAAACATGTGCAATTCTTTTATATATATATATATATATATATATATATATATATATGTATGTATATATGTATATATATACATATATATAATATATGACATATAAATTATATATGTATATATATGATATATATATAATTATATATATACATATATATATATATATATATAAAGACAGGGTCACACATATATTTCCACATTTCTACATAATATATTTATATATATATATATATCCATACATATTTTATACATATATGCATACATATATATACAGATACATATTCTACATTTATATATTATATATATAATATGTATTTATTTATTTTTACATTTACCAAATTGATCTTGTTAAAGTGCAGGTCTGACCATGTGACACACAACCTCATTCCCAGTCCTACCCTCACCCCCATTCAGTCAACTCCAGTGGTTTCCTGTTGTCCTCAGGATCAAATAGCAAATTGTTTAATTAGCATTCAAAGCCTCTCCCTACCTCTTCAGTCTTCTTGTACCTCACCTCTCCCCTCCTCAAGCACCCTCTTCCACATATAGTTAGCGATCTGGATCTGGGGACATGGGCTTCCTCCATCTTCCTTGCACATGACATTCCGTCTCTGACATAAAACTCACTTCATCATTTCCACCTCCCGGCTTCTCTAAAAGTCCTACAGGAAACTTATTCATGCTTTCCCTCCGAGTCTATCTCATTTTACCCTGCTTCAGTCCTGTTTCTCCAAAGTTGTTTGCATGTTATCTCTCCAGCAGACTTGGAACTCCTTGAGACCCATGACTGGTCTGTTGTCTTCCCTTCTCAGTACTTAGCACAGTGCCTGGCACTTTGTGTCTATTGTTTAGTCTGGTCAATCATATCTAACTCTTACTGACCCCATTTGGTGTTTGCTTGGTAGAGATCCTAGTGTGGATGGCCATTTCCTTCTCCAGCTCATTTTACAGATGAGGAAACTGAGGCAAACGGGGAAATGTCTTGCCTCAGGTTGCAGCCAGTAAGTGCTGAAGCCACATTTGAACTTGGGTCTTCCTGATTCCAAGCCTGATACACTATTCGCTCTACTGCCCACCTGGCACACAGAAGATGTTTCATAAATATTTATTTACAATACTATATAATCAAACAGTCATCTACTCACATAGAATAATTGTCCTTTTGATATTCAGTCAATTAGGGTTTTAAATTAATTGGAATGTTTTTACTTAGTATGACTATTTGAGGTTATGGTGGTAATTTTTTTTTTAATCTTCCCTTTAGGATATGAGAAATTTGAGATTTGCTTTGAAGCAGGAAGGTCATAGCAGAAGAGACATATTTGAAATCCTCACAAAATATGCCTTTCCACGGTCACATGGTTTGGTAAGCTAATGTTTTTCCCCTCAAGTTCTAGAGTGTGTGTTTCACTATTTTGTTTTTTATCTCATTTCATTTAACAAGCATTTATTTGAATAAACGAATAAATAAATAAGTAAAGCAGACAAGCATTTATGAAGGGCCTGGTGTGTTCTGGGTACTACGGTATGTACTAGGGAATCCAAAGCCAAAAAATTATGTTGTCTCTATCCTCAAGGAGCTAACATTCTGTTGGGGAAAACATCTACAGAGAAAAGTAAATACCAAATTAACACAAAATCATTTCCTGAGGCCACTGACTGCCTCGTGTCATCTGGCATGCTCGAGATAGCCCTCATATGGAAGATGGTGCTTGAGAGGACGGCAAGCCCAGAGGACAGCTATTCCAAAGGCATAGAGATAGGAGAGAGAGTGTAATGGATAAAAACCAGCTCCTCAGCTTGTTGGAGTAAGGGACAAGAGTGAGCAGTAAGCCTGAATACAGTGGTCCAAATCAGACTAGTCAAGCCTGGAAATTCCAAACAAAGGGATACACATTTTATTCTGGTCAGAAGGGAAATTTTGAAGAGGTCTTCCATGTAGGAGAGTGAGTCAGGCAGGCATGTGCTTACTCAGGGGCTGAATTCAAAATGCCCACATCAGTGGGCAGCAAGCAGTTGGTGAAACAGGATTGTAACTTAAGGGAAAGATGAAGGCTACAGATGTAGACTGGGAAGTCATCTGCATAAAGATGATCATCGAACTCATGGGATCTGATGAGACCATCAAGAGAATGGAATTAGAAACAAACAGGACAAGGACAGATCCCTGAATTGCACTCATGCATGATGATCTAGGAGAGGACAGGTGCAAGAGTAGAACCAAGAGAAAATGCTCCAGTACCTTCTTCCCCCCACACCCAAAAAAAAAGCCAGAGGGGAGAGAGTGCCTAAGAGGAAAGAGTAGTCAGCAATGTCAAAAGCTTCAAAGGTGCAGAGAAGTCATTGAATTTGTTCATGAGGAGATTGTCAGCATGAGTGGCTTCATTTGTACGGTGATATTCCAGGAAGTTTGTAGGTGCCAAATTCAGGAGGCAGACTTCAAGGGGTTCAGGAGTGGCAAGAGAAGAAGTGGAGGCAACGAGGAAAGAAAGCTTTTGTCAGGAGATTGGCTGTGAAAGGGAAAAGAAAGAGAGGACAATTCTTTGTCTTGGATCAGAAATACCTAATAACCCAGCATATGTTTTTCCTTTAACACGTTTCATCTAATCCCAGTTTCTCCACAGATTCTTCCAGTATACTAACTCTTAAAACAAAAGATAGTATACTTTTATTCTGACTGTAGAGTGTTACTGCCTGAACTAAAAATGATGAAAAGACTGTCCTAGAAGGACTTGTCTTTCTGTAACTGTCTTGTGAAGCATCTTTGCACAGAAGACCAGAGTATACATCAAAATGGGGTTTCTCCATTCCTGTGTCCCACTAGATCATATTGTCCACCAGTGCGCATGGCTGTATTTTCAGGATTATAGTTGAATTACATGATTAGCTTTTATTAGAAAATTATTGGGCTTTAAAAAATAACTATCATTTTAAGAGGTTTGTTGTATCATGCACGATTTTATATCAAGCTCTTTCTTGCATTCAAAATTTTCTAAAATTATAACCTGCTCAAATGATTCGTTTTACAAGAGTTTGATTTATATGCACCTTTCTCAATACAAACTTTCTGCCTAAAGTGAGATGTGCTTGTCTTGGTTTCTGTATACATGGTCTTTCAAATATTTAAAAATTGAAGAAAAGGTAATATAGTAAGTGAGAGATAGAAATGAGACCCCAATAGACCTTTGGAGACTGTTAGAGTTTATTTGAAGGCAGGGTTAGAGTTGCTCAGGTTACACTTGCTTTTGGACCCACAGAAAGAGCAAAAAAGCTCAATTCCAAGTCAAGTCATGAATTGAATGGATTATGGGTATTTTTCTTCTTCTGAGCCACCCTCTGGCCCCTCCTGCTTCTCGTTGCAGGCAAGCATTCAGTCTGTTCACTCTATGCCTTGAACTTGGAATTGAGCTTTATTTACCTTCCACTTAGAATGGCATACAAAGGAACAGTTTGGATGTGCTGTAAGTGAATTCGCTGGCCTGATCTCATTTCTTAATCCAGTCAGTTTCTAAATAAAGTTTTAAGGTATGTTTCATATTTTCAAAATAACATTCTTTGGTTTGCTTTCATTTTCTTTTTTCCTAATGTTATTGTGAATTCTTGTTAAGTAGATTATTGTAAAAATGTTTATTTTTATTAAATGTCACATACATATATATTGCATATCTTTTCAAATGTCATTCCATATCAACATGTTTTGTGATCAAAAGGGTGAAGTTTTCACCTCCAAGTCTCAGTTTCCTCCTCTGCCAAAGGGAGGAAATTGAGCACGATGGTCTCTGAGATTCCTTCTAGCCCCAGACCTATCTGATCTATCACACAGCATAATCAAATAAAGCAAAATGCTTTAGAAATTAATTAGGTCGCTTTAAATCTTTATAGTTCTTTTTAGCAACTGTGACTTTTTGTTTAGTTTCTTCAGCAAAAAAAAAAAATTGGCTGCTAAACCAGGGTAGAGGCAAGAGCACTCTGCTGGGAATCAAGAAATCTGGGTTCTGGTCCCAGCTGTGCCACTGACAAGCCATATTACCATTGGGCGAGGCACTGGATCATTTCCCTCACTAGAGCAAGGGGAAATCTTGCACAAGTTTTGTAAGGTTATTAAAGAGACATATTGGAGTGCTTTGAGCTTTTTCAAAGAAAAGTGCTGCTCTATAAAGCTGCTTATTCCTGTTGACACAGCCATGAGCATGTTTTTAAAAAGTATGAACTGAAAACTTATAGGATGTAAGAGTGTAGAAGATAAGAATGCACCTTAACTTAAAACATGCCAAATATCAAAAAGGAGTTAGAATACTCAGAATTTCTTGGGATCATTTCTTTCCGTTGTCATTCTTCCACTTCAATAAATGGTTCATTTAAACTTGTGTTCCTCCAGTTTCTAT
The DNA here is from genome assembly GCA_023553655.1 of Myrmecobius fasciatus. Taxonomy (NCBI): domain Eukaryota; kingdom Metazoa; phylum Chordata; class Mammalia; order Dasyuromorphia; family Myrmecobiidae; genus Myrmecobius; species Myrmecobius fasciatus. The sequence continues at coordinate 380,058 of JAJPUD010000499.1, forward strand.
TAGGTTTCCCCAGACGGTTTGAGATATTTTGGTGGAATTTGCTTTAGTCTTATAAAACGTTCTAGATAATTGTCTATTTTCTTCTGAGCTGTATCATTGAATACCTACTCCACAAAAGTTTTCCTCCACCTTAACTTGATATGGAGGTGACATCCTGGGTTCCAATGACTCTGCTGGCAGAGCAGTCACCCTACTTAAAACATGTAAAGCTAGAAATACTTCTGGTATAGGCCCAGAAGTAGACCTGTGTGTCATCTGTTATCCATAGCCAGGAGCAGTCTGGCTAAATCAACAGAAAGTTGATTGCCAAGTGATGAACTTTAAAAATTAGTTTCATGAGTTGTAATTTTAAAAAAGAAATCTGCAGTTAAGGACTTGGGTGGTAGAGGGGTTGTATTCTGCTGTGTGGTAAAGGAAATACCTTCCACTAGTGAAATTATGGCTCCTAAGAGGTAGGTTAATGGAGATCACAATTTTAAAAGACTTTTAAATTGACAATTGATCAGTTAGTAGACTTGCCAGCTTCAGTTTTGAGAGAACAGCAACTTATTTTAAATATTTTTGCTGTGGTGGAAACCAAAAACCTTCTGAATAATGGTTTAGTGAATGAGGAAAAGAACAGAATCATTTAATAAGTAAAATCTTTCCGGAAAAGATTCAACATTATTTCCAGGTGTTTTTAATGCTTTTAATACTACTCTCCCCACCCTCAACCCCCATTATTGTTCATTTCTCCAGTAAACCTAGTTTAAAAAATAAAAGTTGCTTAAATATTGCATTATCTGAAAATGTCTGTGGAAATTTGAGGGGGGAAAATTCAAATTATAGAGTATATTATTAAGATATCATTAGTTTCCTTGCTATAGACAGACATTAAGTGCTTTTCCGTTGTCCTTTGTAGCCTTTATTTGCTTTTTTGAATGAAGAAAAATTTCCTGAAAATGGGTGGATGGTCTATAATCCAATTGAAGAATATAGAAGGCAGGTAAGTTGATAAGTACTGTGCCATGATTCTATATAGCAAGTTACCACACACACACACACACAAAAAAAAATAACTTAAAATAAAAATGCACATTGTAATGATCTGTAATTGGTCATGTTCTTTGGAAAGCAGAAATCCTAACGTGCTTCTGAATGGTAATAAAACAGTATCATTCAAACTGCAGATAACATATACTGTCGTGTTTGGGTTATTCTGTGATTACTCATACCTTTAACCTCACATACAACCAAGGTCATAGTTCCCACTTCTCCAGGGACCATATTGATTCCATTTCTTTATTTTCTTTTCTACACAATTGAGGAAGATCTTTGCTTTGTATATAAAATAAATTATAGACCACTGTTATAAATGAGTCTTTGACACAGCTACTTTATAGTTGATTTTTTATTTCTGCATTAAATTCTTTAGTTTGAGAGACTGAATTTTCTTTCTGTACACTAGCAGCAGTTGGTGGCTAATATAGGCCTTTTCCATACAAACTTGTGAGATTTAAATAAATTGCCTTCCTGAAATTGCTTGCTCTCATAGCTGCTTATCCAAAGTAAGGTTTGATGAAAATACAATATTAGCACTAACAATAAACTCAAACTTTTCAGTAGTGCTCCAAGCACGTTTATGTGCATTAGTCTCATGAACCTCACCCCAACTCTCTGAGCTTAGAATTTGGTAGTGAGTATAGGTTCCTGAAGATTTTATCGTCCCAATTTTATAGCTGATGAAACAGCCTAGGAAAGGGTGACATCCTGGTGCTGTGGAAAGGGTACCAGGCTTGGGGTCCGAGGGAAGGGGTTTGAATCCCACCCTCAACCCTTGTCAGCTATATAAACTTAGTTATCTGCTCCTCCTTGTGCCTCATCGCCCTTATTTGTAAAATGGCCTTTAAAGGTCCCTTCCGACTAAATCTACAAACTCATAAGCATAGAATAATGAAAAGGCAATTGACATTCCCCCAGTTGCATCAGATTTGGACTGAGATCTCTCCTGAGTCCACACATCAACCCTCTTTTCCAACTCCCTGGTGTCTTGCATATTGTCAAGAGACAGATCTCGGACTGAAGGTTGCCTTCGGTGCTTACTTAGCTAAGTGACTATAAGGAAAGGTCTTTTCACTTCTGAACCTCAATTTCTTTGTCAGAAGAGAATAATAATATTTCTAACAGCCTACTCCAGTGGGCTGTTGTGGGGGAAATGCTTTGTAAATCTTTATGTGTCAGAGAAATGGGAATTACCATTTAAGTTAATAGTCTCTTAAACTGTGTGTGTTTCTAGCTGGAAAATTAGTTACAATAGAACCCTAAGCTGTTGCTGAAGTGGGGAATAAGTCCTGCATCCATGTAGTCTCTTAAGAGTTTTGGTAAAGAGAGATCTGGGATGTCCTGCTGTAAAGAGGAGTTATGATTTTGATCCTTTGTAGAACCAAATCTGGAATGTCTAGAGTGAGGTACTGTCTCATGATACTTTCTAGTTTTCCTAATCGTAACTATTAATTTTAAGAATTATTTGGAGCTGCCAGATAAGTTTCCCAAATCAAACCTGAATATGTTGTATTTGTGCTTTTTCATTGCTTACAATCTTTTGAAATGAAAACTTGGTCTGTCTAAAGAAAATTCTCAACCTGAGGACCTTAAAAAACTCCTCTGTATTCCTTTGTTTTCTCTAGTTTGGACACTGGATCATCACTTGGTTTGTCATCAGATCCAGTTGTGCTGGAATTTTGTGTTTGAGTGCTAGGTTCTGAAACGAGTCTATGTGAGACATTTATTAGATCCCATAAAAAGGAATTCAATTTGAAATTGACTTATGTAGTGATTAGTTATATCACTCGCAATTTCTCTCTCTACTGGATAGATTTGATGTGGAAGAGGAAACTTTGTTCAGACATATAGAACACATGGAATATTTTTACTTTATTTTTAGAGTGTTAATTGCCCCAAACTAAGATTTTTTTCACTTGGAACAACATAGTGCTAGGTTCCAAGATTGCATGCATATATGAACTGGCAAAAGGATTTTGTATTGAACAGCTGTTCTGTTCAATCTTTTAGTTTTTTTCTTACTCTCTCCTGGGCTAAGGAGTGTCTGGACTTGGCCCCTCTTTGATCCATAACCCTAACCCTAGGCCCAGATCTCAGGAAAAGACACAGCTTCCAGCCCCTAAATAGATGCCCTCGCTAACTGTTTCTTGTGGGTGTAGCAATAAATGAAGGGACAAGGGGGAGGAATAGTTCAGCCCCCTCCAGAATCTGTCAGAATTTGATGCTGAAATTTATCTGGGTTAAGTTGTAGGGAGGGAGTACCTTAGGTTATCATCCCACCACATTTATAGTCTCTTCAGTTTGCAAGTCAGTACATTTCCCATACAACCACAGACTGTAATCAATCCCAAACGACTTTATTTAAGACAGAGTAGGTGGCACGATGAGTCTCCCCAAAGGAGTGTCCTTATATATTTTTCTGGATAGATTTACCCTAGAAATTTTGAATAGACTGGAAAATCCATACCCTTCTGTAAGAAGGAGTGGGAACTTGCTGATTCTCATCTCTACTCTCAAATTGAACACAAGGCTTTCATTTGGTGGGGAAAGGAAAATATGAGTGTCATTGCTATTATTTAGTCTTAATGTTATATGTATTATGTAAGTAGAAAGTAGTAATTTAATATGAACAGAGAGGCCTCAAATTCAAGAGAACTTCTGCAACTAAGAATCTGCTTATATAAACCATCAGTGTTTTTCTCCTGTCCTTAACTTTTCTAATTGTCTTTTGTGTAGCTCATCTGTGATAAATCGGTAGGTTATCGCCACCATGTGGTCAGTGCTGAGTACAAAACTAACTCCAAAGGAGCAAAATGGTCCCAGAAATGAAATGTGGCCTTGAAGTTAAATTTGAAATTAAATCAAACATAACATAATGGAATTTGCTCTTGTTATTTGTTTTAAGGGATTGCCCAATGGCCAGTGGAGAGTATCTTTTGTCAATAAACGCTTTGAAATGTGTGAAACTTATCCTTCCATTCTGGTGGTCCCGTATCATTCCACAGATGATGATCTCAGGAGAGTTGCAACTTTTAGATCCCGTAATAGAATTCCGGTGAGTCTACCTTAACGGCAGTTATCAAAAAATACTTTTTATTAACTATTTGAGTTGTTCTTTATTCTGTTCTACACAACTTGTGTTCTTTGACCTAAATGATCTTTAATTTTGGCAAAATTCATTGTTACATTTTGAAATCTTAATAATTCCAACCCTACTAATTTAGAACTTGTGATCATTTATATGTAGGACTGCATATTTTCTGTGTTCTAACATGTGTTCTCATTGTGATCCTGGGTAAGTAACTTAAGCTCTCAGACAATTCTGAGGGATTTATAAGTTTGCAGAACAGTTGCAGAACTCTATTGGTAGAAAGAGTTTATGTACAACATTGAAATCACAAATCCAAACCAAAAAAATTCCTATGTTGTAGTGCTTATGAATTGATTTTGATCTGTATTCTTCCTTATTATCTTACTAGCTACTTTTAAATAGCAGGGGCAGATTAGAGTTAGGGTGGAGAGGATTTCTTCTGCTATACTTGATCTATCATGGAGATCACAGAATTTGAGAAGTGGAAAGAAGCTCAGCAGATATCTACTTTAATCATATTCAAAAGGTAATCCTCATTAAAACACATCAAGCTTCAAGCAGGGAAAATTCGCCACCTCTCAAGGCAGTTCGTTCCACTGTTGGTCATTGTTAGGTTTGGTGTTTCTTTCCCGACGTTACATTTATATTTGTCTCTTTGCAACTTTAATCCATTATTTCTGGAAGCCAAACAGAACCAGTATTATTTTCTTCTACATGACTACCCTTGATTTACTTGAAAATAGCTCTCAAGTCTTTCCTTGATTATTCTCTTTTCTAGGCTAAATATCCGTGTTTCCTTTCATCAGTCTTTTGTATTATTATAGAGTCAATAATCTTTCCCATCCCAGTTGCCTTCTTCCTCCATACTTTCCATCTTTTCAATAACTTTCTTAAATTTCAGTTGCAGAGACCAGAATTGAACACTGTACTCAAAATGAGGTCTGACAAAGACAATGTTGTGCGATTATCACTGAATTATTATTAGAAGCTGTGCCTGTCTTATTGTGTCCCAAGATTATTTTAGCTTTTTTGACTGCCACATCACACTGCTGGTTTGGGTGTGTGATTTCATGGCTGTACATAAGTTCTTTCTGCCAACAGAATCCTGCACCTGTTCTGCAACTCATAATCCCAGAAAATTTTCTGAGAGCTTCAATGACTTCCCCAGGATCACACTGAGAGCTTATAGTTCCTTGAAAACCCCTAGATCTTTTTTAGAGTAACTGCTAACTAGCCTCCCCTATCATATACTCATGAGTTGAATTTTTTTTTATATCCAAGGGATAATACTGGAAGATAAGATAATTGAACTTCATTCATTAAATTCCGCCCAGCGTTCTAGCCTCTCAAGATCTTTTTGGACCCTTACTTGTCCAATATGTTAGATCTTAGTTTTATGTCAATTGCAGATTTGATAAGCATGCCATCTGTGACTAAAGTCGTTGATAAGTTCCCTGGGATGCTCCCTGGAGACCTGCTGTTCACAAGTACTCTTGTACTTGACCAGATCGGTCTTCCAACCAATTCTACTTCTGTTGTCATCTAATCCATCTCTTCATCTTCTTTCTTTTTTTAATAATATTTTATATTTCCAATTATTGAGATTTTTAACATTCATTTTTACAAAATTTTGAGTTCCAAATTTTTCTCCTTTTCTTCTTCTCCCCTCCTCTGTTTTTAAAACTAGAAGCAATTTGATATAGGTTACATATATGCAATCATCTCCATTTTGTTAGATACTTTAGCAAAAGCTTTGCATAAGTCTGAGCAAAGTATATTCATAGCATTCTTTTCATCTACCAGTTTTGTAATGCTGTTCTCCCTCAAAAAAGATTTAAAGTTAGTCTGGTACGACCCGTTCTTGATGAAAGCACCATGTAAGCTCTTTGTTGTTTTGTTTAATATATGAAGTCATTCAAAACATATTCGCACTTTAAACATGAAGAAGGAGGAGGAGCAGGACAAAAATGTGCTTCAGTCTAAATTTAGAGTCTTGTCTGAAGCAGAGAGGCTACAATTTTTCATTAGGAGTCCTTTAGAATTGTTGTAGATCACTGTAATGATCAGAATGTTTTACAGTTGATCATTATTATAGTGATCATATTGCTGTTACTATGTGAATTGTTCCCTTAGTTCTGTTCACTTCATTTTGCCTTAGTTTATATGTCTTCCCAGGTTTTTCTGAAACCATCCCCTTCATTATTTCTTTTATAGCGCGAGAGTATTCCATCACATTCACATACCACAACTTGTTCAGCCATTCCCCAGTGGAGGTATTCCCTCAGTTTCCAACTCTTTGCCACCACAAAAAGAGCTACTGTGAATGCTTTTGAACATATGGATTGCCCTTTTCCTTTTTCTTCAGTTTTTTTTGGCACATAGACCTAATAACAGCGTTGTGCTGGATAAAAGAATATGCAAAGTTTTCTTGCCCTTTGAGCATCAGATCCAAATTATTTTCCAGAATGGTTGGACTAGTTCATAGCTCCGCCAGTAGGTAACAGCCATTTTTATATGTATACAGTAGGGCTGTACTCCAGGGAAATCACTTTGGCAACTGTGTGGAGGATAGATTGGAGTTGAGAGAAAGTTGAATCAGGGGAACCAAATGGAAGGCTATTGCCTAGGACAGATGAGATTTAATAAAAGTTTGAACTAAAAGAGTTTATAAGAGGGGCAGCTAGGTGGCGCAGTGGATAAAGCACCAGCCCTGAAGTCAGGAGGACCTGAGTTCAAATGTGGTCTCATTCACTTAACATTCCCTAGCTGTGTGACCTTGGGCAAGTCACTCAACCCCAACTGCCTCAGCAAAAAAATAAATAAATAAATAAATAAATAAAAGCGTTTATAAGAGAAGAATTAATGAGAGAGAAAGGGGTACAGGCAAGAGAAGTTGTGGAGATTGAAACAGCATGATTTGGCAATTGATTGACTTTGTGGGGTGAATAAAGAGCCAAGGATTGTACTGAAGGTTTAGCCCTGGTGACCAGATTTGTGATGCCCTCAGCAGAAACAGGGAAGTTTGGGGAAGGGTTTGGTATTGGGAAGAAAGATTAAGAGTTCTTTTTTGGACAAGTTAAAGTTGAAGTGCCCATGAGATATTGTTGGCATTGCCCAACTGGAATGTAGGGGAGAAACTAAACTGGACATATAGATGTGGGAGTCATCTGCATAGAAGTGATGACAAGAAAAGAAGGCCCAGGGCAGTCTTGGTGTGTATCCACAGTTAGTGGGTGTGCCATGCATGAAGATGCAGGAATGGAGACTTAGGAAAAGTGGTAGAAGAGATCCGAGAATGTCATAAAAACCCAGAGAGGCCAAGGTATCCAGGAAGAGCCAGTGGGCAGCAGCGTCAAAAACCGCAGAAGACCGAGGATTGGGAAAAGGCCATTGGTTTTAGCAAATGAGTAAGCATTGGTAATGTTGCCCAGAGCAGTTGCAGTTCAGTAAGCAGATTAGAAGCCAGATTGTAGAAGAGGGTGAGAGGAGAAGTAGAAGCGATCCATGTAGCCAGCTTTTTCTAGGAGTTTGACTGAGAAAGGAAGATGAAGATATATAGATATAGATATATATGTATACACACACACAGATGTATGTCTATATACATACATTTGAACACACAGATACATAGGATCCAGGGAGGGTTTTTCAAATATGAGGGGGAATTGGCCATGTTTCTATGTAATAAGGAACCAGAAGAAATAGAAGACAAAGCAGATGGAGGGATTGATTGTAGGAGTAATTTGCTGCCACTGGAGCATGCACATGGCTGCAGGCAGATGGCAGGGAGGCTTGAGGGGATGGCTCGATGACTTGATAGGATGTGGAGGGGAAACAGGCTGGAGGGAGGGATTTTCTTTATGGTTTCTCCCTAGTCCCTGGCGCATAGAAAATACTTTAAGAAAATATCTAGTAGATCAACTGGCATGTGGGGCCAGCTCCTAGACAGTTAATATGGTGCTCCTGTTTGCATTTGCCTAGTCGCCAGGCATCTGGGTTATTGAAAAGAAATCTTTTTGTGTCCCCTTCTGCATCTCCCCTCCCATCCTTTTGTGCACAAGGGCCATCTCTTCAACAGATCAGAGTTAAGCTAGTGGGAAATGGTGTCGAAGGATTGTGAGATGAGAGAGCTCGAGCTGAATGCCCTTCCTTTCTAAGGTTACCTTGTATCTTGTCTGTATGTAATCGGTAGATACCCTATTTGTGTGTGTGCTGTCATTTCCATTGGAATGGAAGTTTCTTGAGGTAGTTAGGTGGCATTATAGTGGATAGAGTGCCAGGCCTGGAGTTAGGAAGACCAGTGTTCAAATACCAGCTGGCTGATCCTGGGCAAGTCACTTCACCCTTTTGCGTTAGTTTCCTTATCTGTAAAATGAACTGCAGAAGGAAATAGCAAAGCACTCCAGTATCTGTACCGAGAAAATTCCAAATGGGGCCACAGAGAGTCAGACACGACTAAAAATTACCACTGCGACAAGGTAAGTTTCTTGAGGTCGGGACCGCTTGTTTTTGGTCTCTGTAGCTTAGTATTTAGCATAGTGCCTGCTGTACAAGAAATGTTTGTTGATTGATGAAAGTAGGAGAGGAGATTCTCAGCTGAGGGGCTAAGAGAATAATGGACAACAAAGACTAAACTGACCATATTTGAAGAGGTACGTGGTTCTTGGCTCTGTCTGATTACAGTACTGTCTTGCCCAAGGTCAAAGAGTCAGCCTTCACAGTCTCTTTGGTTTTATTCTTCCCCATTTTGCCCAAGCCTGATGCCTCACTACATTGGACCCTGTGGCCAGGGTGCGCCATTAGTCACAAAAGGCCCTAGGGTATATCTCTAACTCTTACCAGAAAAACAGTACATCCCATTTTGCTGGCATTTACGTACACATTTTTGGATGTGAAAGATGGGCCAAATTATACTCAAAGGTTATTAGCTTACATTTGTTCCCCAAAATATTTTATAACAGAAGCTTGTCATTGTCAGCCAGGCCTTCCTCCCAAGGTTTTCTTCTTAGTGAGGCTTTATCATAGAGTGCTCAGAAGCAGTGCCCCCACTTCATCTTCACAGAATTTGACTCTTTGCCTTTCTCACTGAATTGCCATCACTGTAAACTTAGAAGCCCAAGCCAGAGACTTCCCTCTTCCTTTTTGGAAGTTGGCTTTTGTTGGGTATGGTGAGAAATCCTATCTTTCTAAGGATGACTTTGGAGCTTAAGCTTAATAGTTTTGTTTAAACTCCAATTTCTTACCAGGCCCAGCAAATGCATGTACCTTTAATTATGGGTTTAACAAAATTAATTCTAGGTATCATTTAATATTTGATTTTTAAAGGTGCCTCTTAGAAAGAAAGCAATCAGAAAGTGAAATTAGAAATTAGAACCAAATCACAAATATGACAACTTCATTTATCTCCCATCAGGAGAAAATGGCCTATTCAGCATGACTGATTTATTCTTTTTAAATGCTGAAATCTTTACTATTTGCATGTGGGTGTTTCCAAAACATTCTGCTTCCGTGTTCTCGTTGTTGTGAACATAAAATACTGTATTCATTTGAGTTCTTCCCTCACCTGATACCGAATGCTCATCAGGGACCTTACACTATGTTGCCCAAGATTTCTGTGCATGCTTTTCAAATTTTTCCTTCTTTTTTATGATTTTACTGTTCCTTCTTTCCCTGTCAGATGTTCCTTCTTGCTGTTGTCAGCATACTGCTTCTAAGACTTTTCTCTAGTGCTCTCCTCTTCCCCAGTTTCCCACTTCTAATCTGATAGGAACTGGGAAACCAAATCACTTGTTTATTAGTGTGTTTAAAATGAGAGTAAAGAATCTCAGAGTACAAGACTGAGGAGTTTTCCTTGGGAAAAAAAAAAAAGAACCTACACATCAGTGCTGAAAATCAGAAAGTCAAGTGTTCAGAGATCTTTTGATTATTGTTTCTTATACACACACCAGCAGCCTCCCCACCCTATTCCAAATTCCTTCTGGGCCCCTTGCAGTATTCTACATGGTTGTTAGCCAGAAGGGACTTGCCGAGTTTATATAGAAAAAAAAATTATATTTATATATATTTGCTGAGGCAATTGGGGTCAAGTGACTTGCCCAGGGTCACACAGCTAGGAAGTATTGAGTGTCTGATCTGAACTCAGGTCCTCCTGACTTCAGGGCCGGTGCTCTATCCACTGCACCACCTAGCTGCCACTAGAAAATAATTTTCAAAAATGCTTCTTTGTTAAGTCTGTGCCTATATGACAGCTTCAGAGGTACAATAAAAAATGTCTTTTTAAGTGATGAAATCTATTTTTAGTCAATGTAATTCAATCTAATCATACTGTGTGATATTTTCAGAAGTGTTCAATGCTGTGGAGGGAGGGAAGAACTATAAAATTGCATGTAAATAATAATAATTTTTGGCTGATTGATGTGCTTTCCTTCACAGTGGTACACATTTTATTGTTGTGCTTCTCAGTGGCTGACAGTGTCTGAACTTTTCCTAGGTGCTGTCCTGGATTCATCCAGAAAATAAGAATGTCATCATGCGCTGCAGTCAGCCTCTTGTTGGCATGGGTGGCAAAAGGAATAAAGATGATGAAAAGTACCTTGATATTATCAGGGAGGCTAATGGACAGATTTCCAAACTTGCCATCTTTGATGCAAGACCCAGTGTGAATGCAGTGGCCAACAAGGTAAGCATATTAGCTAGTGACATGATTGAAATTGGTTTTTCTTAAACAGCAAGTATTTTATAGGTGAGTGTTATTTTTTATTAATTAAAAATAATAAAGCTCATAGACTGACTGCATTAGTCAGAACTGGAAAAAATCATAGTAATTACAGAATGCGCCATCTACAACTGGCAGGAACCAAGAACCAATCTTCTCATTTTTTAGATGAGGAAACTGAGGCTCCCAGGAGGTGAGAATCAATAAGTCCAGCCCCCTCGATTTACAGCAGAGAAAGTTAGGAGGGGGGGTCAAAGGGTAGAAGTAAAAGTCAATACTGAAACTGAAATGAGAACATTTTGGTTTGTTTAAGGGGAAAGTTTGGACCACAGAATGGATTTTGGTAAAATTAGTTTTGTGTGCTATGTTATATCATAGTCTAGCCATTTAAACAGCAGTCAGTACATTCTAAGGCAGCTGGAATATCCTAGCCTTGTACTTCTGGACATTTGTACACATTACTGCTGTGACAGGGTATAGAGCTTTATTCATAGCTATCAAAAAATGAAATTATTATAAGTCCTAATCTTATATACCTCCATTCTCTGTGTGTTTGTAATAGTGTCTCAGTCCTCTGGCCTATTTGAAGATATGTGTCATATAAAAGGAGTTTCCAAATGACTGAAGCTTATTCTTTTAACTGTTAGTCTTTTTTATTTTAAATGTTTTTAATCCAAACCTTATAAGATGGAACACTTTTCTGCCCCCTTATGTAGAGGTTCCTAAAAACAAATTGAACATTTTCTTGATAGCTAGTGAAGAATATCCATTATTGCTTACATTGGGCACCCTTGGCACCCATTGATATGTGAAAGGCTATTTGCCCCCTATACTAAATGCCTCCAGGTTGGTTTTTTTAGCTCCCTGTCTACCTTTGATGGTTCTTGTCATGGGCGGAGAGAGGCCTCCCACCCCCTGATATCTATCGAGTTGTCTGCTATCATTTCTCACTACTCTCCTTTTGCCTACATCAAGCAGGCCTCTTATTTTGCCTTTTTATAATGTGCTGTAAGCTAGAAAAAGACACAGGAACACCGATTATGCTTGTCTCTAAAATGAGGCAGTGGGCCTGAGGGCATTGGCTTTGTAATATCTATTTTGGGTGCTCTGGGAATTTTTCTTTTCCTTTCTTGCTCCAGGCTGTGTTCTGGATAGCTGGGGTTGCTGGACAAGTTGCTTAGGGATAACTGAAGTGTATCTTAATTTGTCAGAGGTTTATAATGCAACCACCTTGCCAGGGTTGTTAAAATGCCATGTACTTCCAAGCATTGGCTTTGGAGGGAGAGGTTTGACCTCTGGTTCTGCCGCTTACCTGTAAAGATCTTAGGCAAGTTAATTAACCTTGCTGGGCCTCAGTTCCCTCATCTGGCAGTGAAGGAGTTGCACTCGCTGGCCTCCACAGTCTCTTCTACCTCCAAGTCTATGATCCCGTGATAGTGTCTGGAATGAAATAAGACTCTGAAAAGCTTCCGGTGCTTCTGTAAGTGTTGCCTCCTTACTCATTAGTCATGAAAGATCTGATCCCAGGTAAGCTTTTCAGCATGCTTTTGGCTACCTGTCTGTGCCATCAGGGATGCAGAAAATTTTAGGATTAGGACAAATCCAATCCAATGTAAAATGAGATACCTACAGCTGGAAGAGAAGCCCATAATGCCCTTCCAAGCCAAATGTGGACTTCTTGGATTGGCCCCAGTTCCACAATATAGACCTTCTGTTTCTTTCTGTCAGGATTTGTAACAGAGTTAGCGGCATATATAAAATTGGACTTTATCTTCTTGGAAATCTTTCGTTTTGCGGATCTTTAAAACATCACTTCGGGTATTCGAAAGGTAGTTGTGAACTTTGAAAGCCATTCTTGAATTTGTGGAACATGTCAGTTTTATCTCTGTCCAAATTCAATTCCATCTGCATCTGTACTTAGTAAAATTGTATCACTCTCAGTAAATGCTGCCATAGTAGAGCTGCAGGTGATTATTTACAAATGAGGGAACTTGGGTTCGAGTCATGACCCTGCCACTCACCACCTAGATGAGTTTAATACACTCATGACCTGAAGAAACTGACATCTTATCACTCACTTGGCTGAAGCATTCCAGGACTCCTGACTTTTGCCACGATGTCCCCAATGCAGACCTTCCCTGTCCCCTTGGTCTTCAGGTTCCTCATCTTCCTCTTTCATATTGTAAGCTCCCTGAGGGCAAGAACTGCCTTTTTTCTGGATTTCTATGCCCAGTGCTTAGCATTTTGTAGACATTTAATATTTATTAACTGACTATTAATTGGCAACATCTCCATCTGTCCACAACATCATCACTACATGCTTTGCTCTGATGTCCTTAAACTCGAACCCCCTCAAATGCTCCACTCCAAATCTACCTTCCCCTTCCACTCTGCTCTCTAGAATGCCTTCTCCATAATTAATAAACTATTTTTCATCTGAAACCATTTCCTTTCTCGTTCCCTCCACCTTCTGGCACTCATTGAGATCCAGCTTTCACCTGTTGAGGAGAAGGTGACCATAATACCTGGCTGTCTTTTCTAACAGTGGTTGTGCTTTCACTCATATCTGAGAATCATTGGTGGTGTAGTGGGGACTCAGAAAACTCCTCACTGCCTTCCTTCTACCATCATCATCATCATCCATCTCCTTTGAGGTTCATTCGATCCATTTGATACTCTGGATGTTTGATGCCTGACTTAGAATCTCCTTCCTCCTTCCTGTGTCTCCTTTCCCCCTCCCCACCTCCTTATGGCTACTGTGTCATTTTCCTCCAAAGGTTAGAAATAGACAGGAAAGGGAACCTCCATGTGACATCTGTAATGTGACTGTCCTTTTCCAATCATGTTTTCTTGGCAACCAGCCTTACCAGTGCCTTCTTGCTTACTCTTTTAACAGTCAGCTTGAGTTGGTGTACATTTTCCTTCTTTACTAGCCTTTGGTGGAAATGATTGTACTCCTTCAAAGTTCTCAAGCCTTTTCCCTAGGATGTGCCAAAACACAGACTACTGTTCTCTTTAACAGATGGACGCTACAGTTTTTACACATAAATCACTGTTCCTTATCACAGTGGCAGGATGATGCAATGCTAAATGGAGCAGATTTCAAAATGAGAAGCTATAGTAATAACCAGCTTTCTTCTTCCCTCCTAAGTATTTAATGCTGACTTAAAAGATGACTTTAATTACATTATTTAAAAAAGCATTTGGAATCTAAAATCAGGCATATTTATTTCTCCCTCAGTGTGACAGAGTGTATTCTCTTTCCATGACTAACTCACTTTAATTTTATACCTGTATATAAATTTGTATGGAAGGTGGACCCTTCAAGGCCTGCCCTACTTACTTCAATTCAGTTGTAAAAATTTGTGATTATAAAACACTTGGAAAGCATTGCATATTTTTTTCTTTCTTAGGCAACAGGGGGAGGATATGAAAGTGATGATGTCTATCACAATGCAGAAATTTTCTTCCTGGATATTCACAATATTCATGTCATGAGAGAATCCTTAAGAAAACTGAAGGATATAGTTTATCCTAATGTAGAAGAATCTCATTGGCTATCAAGCTTGGAATCAACTCATTGGCTAGAACATGTTAAAGTAAGTCCACTTTAAAAATTAAGGTCAAGGACTTTTTAATTTGTTATTGTCAACTAATTTGAGAAATGTATATATTTGGAGTAATGGACATTTGAATTTGTTACTGCTGTTCATTTATTGAATATAGCCTAGTATGGTACTGAATTGGCAGTACATGCTAATCCTGGAAATTGGTTGCCTGATCAATACTTTGTGGAAGTGGGAGACGTGGCTTAAATAAAGGAAGTAGCCCTGATGAGTCTGGATTCAGGTGTTTCTTTAATTGAGACTCTCCCACACGCATTCTAATGAGCTTCATTATGCTTTAAGGGCACCAATAAGCTTATTATACATTCTCTGGTGTTATGCTTATATTGTTTCTTTAAAAACATTCTCTCTAGCTTGGGATCATGATATTTTATAGGAAAGGGGGAAAAATATTCCAAGAAGGAAGGCTCAAATGGGATTTGGTGATTGATTGGAGGTAGGGAGAGAAGGAAAGGAAGAAAATAATTAAGACTAAGGTTTTAAGACTAAATGGTAAGAATGATAAAACCTCATTAACAATAGTTTGATTTTATAATTGCCTTTTGACTTTTCCTTGACTGGTCCGGGCTTGTCACATGACCATTAGAATTTTGAGAATTCTTTTCCATATGACTGTAAAAATGGCCAGTTGTAATGATAGCACAAACATTTGAATGGATTCACTCAAGACTTCTCTGGCCAGCTGCGTGGTACCACCAGGGCAATGGGCATTTTTACCAGTTGGTTCCATTGCAGATAGCCCAGTCTTTTCTAGTCCCCGAGGTGAGGCCTTTATTGTGTTCTGGGGCTCCTTGCGATTAGTATGGTGTTATCTGTATATAACATGTGGGGAACCCTATAGGAAGGGAATCCTTTTCTGTCTGATCTCTGGGCCTACATCTCCCATGCTACTGGTGACTACCTTTGGGAGGAGAGCCTTTAGGGCTGCATTTTGTTCTGATGAGTCAGAGGGGTTTTTTAAGCTCAATGAACAATAAACTCAGGGGGATCTTACATTCTTGCCACTTGTGTGCCAGCTTATTGTGGAAAATCTTCTATGAAAGGCCTGCCTATTTCCTCTTCATATTCATGTCCAGACCACTGACAGAGGTTTTTGAGAGATGAGAAATTGGCACTTGCTGGTATTTTCTTGGTTGCCCTTTTTGTCTGTCACTTTTTCCTTTCTTTTGCAGCCTCTTAGAGGTTGATGCTCTAGCTATTTAACCTGCTTTTTAAATCATCTATTCTTGAGCAGAGATGTTTTCTGCAAATTTTGCTGTCCTCCCTCTAGAAAAATGTCATTGGATCCGGCCTGCTTCCTTTCTCTTCTTTGTTTTTCTAGTTCCAAGAACATGGAATCCACTGTAATTGGACTTGAAGGCCACTTTAAACCAAATTCTCTGGAGTCATTTTCCTCAATTTTTTGTTCACTATTCCTTCTCATAATCTCATTCATGTTCATAAATACATCCATGTAAGCAAATTCATTAGGAATTTTTCTACTTCTTGAATGAATTTAGATTGGAGAAAACTGGCTGATTCTAGATGTCCAAATATTTCATGCTTAGAAATGTCTTCGTTCCAGAAATGAATTTTTTTCAAATAGAGGTTTTGCTGATATTTAAAACAAATCTTAATCACAGCAATATTTTTCATCATCTTAATTATCAGCATTTTTAAAGTGTTTTTTTTAACAGTTTGTCTTAACAGGAGCTATTCAAGTTGCAGATAAAGTGGCCTCTGGGAGAAGCTCAGTTTTGGTACATTGCAGTGATGGATGGGATAGAACAGCACAACTCACATCTCTAGCCATGTTAATGTTAGACAGCTACTACCGGACCATTACGGGATTTGAAGTATTGATACAAAAAGAGTGGATAAGCTTTGGACACAAATTTGCATCGGTAATTTTGTTGTTGTATTTGAGTTTAATGTTACAGATGTCTGTGATGGAAAAAGTAGCTGTTTAAAGCATGCATCTCCTTTGCCTGTGGAGTATTATAATTTTACATCTTTTGAAAATGCACAACTCCTTGAATTACGAAAGAGTGTTTCTAAAACCTTGTATTGCCATTTTAAAAAGTTTTTTTTAGTGTTGGAAATCTTCTGAAATCACTTTAAAGGAAAAGAACTGCTTTCTGTAGTTTCCAAATTATGAAACTTTACTTTTGTAGTCAGCTTAATTCACCAAGCATTTATTAAGTGCCTGTTATTATTTAGGCCCATGCTAAGTTGTTTTTAATCATCTTATATGGATTTCGATGCTTCATCCGTATCCCATAAGAAACCAAAACTTAATTGGAAATAAAGTGGTGAAGAAATGTGTTTGGTTTTTGTTTTTAAGGGCAGAGGTGCATTCCTTTGTCCATGATCATAGCATTATATATCTAGTTCTAGAAGGATTTTTAGAGACCATCTGATGCAAGTCCCTTATTTTATAGAAGGAAAAAAGTCATACTTGAGGCAGAATTTGAACTCTAACCTTGTGATTCTTTATTGGATAATCTTTTCACTGACCATGCTGACGCTCTGGTTCAAAGTTGTACCACCTAAGCATTGGTACCTTGGTAACGGTGAAAATCGCCTGGACTCTTTTCAGTTTTTTGTATTCCTAAAACATTTTTGTTACATAACTTATTCCTTTTTATTCACAAGTGTCCCTCATGTAAATGTAGCCTACCTAGATTCAGATAAAAATAATAGATGTTCTTGTAATAAAACAAAATAGTTACATGATATTGCAGAATATCCAGGTTTGAAATTCTTATATAGAGGAGTGCACACACTGACTTTCTAGCATTTCAAAAGCCTGGACCGCTTGCTCTTTTCGGTGTCATGTACTGATGTGTTAGCCTCCACGGTCATCCTCCAATCTTTTGTCATGGTGGAGAAGAGTGACCATACTGACCGTACTGGCACCAGGGTGTGCTGCAGACCAGGCCGGTGGTAGGAGGATGATGATTTTGGCCACAACAACTCTTGAAGATTGTCTTCTAAGTGATGGGGGGCTTTGGAAGCCATATCAGCAAAGGGAGTAGCAATGACAGTGAAATCAGAAATCCTGGAAGTGCTAAAGTATTTGTGTGTTGTACTTCTGATTCAGATGTCAGGTGCTGCTTAAACTAAGGAAGGCAAATCAGTGTGCCTCCTTGGAAGCGCTGCTTCCTTGAAATTCTATTCAAATACTTTTCCTTGTCTCATTTCAGAGAATAGGTCATGGGGAGAAAAATTATGCCGACACTGACCGCTCTCCCATTTTTCTGCAATTTATGGATTGTGTATGGCAAATGTCTAAACAGGTATGGCATGTATCAAGTTGAAGAATATGTTTCATTTTATAAATGTATCATTGTATACATGTATCATGTAAATGTATCATTACTCAAATACATAGAGAGCATAAGAAAAAATGTGTCATAAAATGTAAGATGTGGGGTACTCTGCAAATGCTCTGGAAATTCAGAGAAGAGAAAGGTCAATTTGAATTAGAAAAGCTTCAGTAAGTTTCTTAGTGATGTGAGGGTGGGACTGGATCTGTCTTGTTGAAGGATGAATGGGATCTCAGTAGATCAAAAAGAGGAGGGAGTAGAGTATCCCAGACAGGAGAACTGAAGGACCATGATAAAAATCCTTTGGAAAGTACATTTGGGCTGGAGAGTCTGCAGGGTAGATCATAACAGGGACAGACTTCTTAGAACTCTGTCAGTCATCTACTTGCAAAATGACCCAGTGGTTTTCATGGAATATAGAAGGAAGGATTGTAGGACAAACATCTCGTCATCAGGTACCGTGTCCGCCCCTCTGAGGTGGATTCAGATAAATAAATAGCAGTGCATCTTTTGGGAGACCAAAGCTTTGTATTCTGTCATTTTTAACAAATCTATCCCAGGATTATCTGAGCTTGCTAGCTTTTCCCATCATTTCTTTTACTGCTTCCCCAGCGCTGGCTCTCTTACAATTAAACAAAGGTGCTAGGGTAAGTGGGTGGGATTTTGTACTCTTCTTTGCCTTGGGGAGAAGATATGGCTGGGGGAGAGCTTTTCAGGGGCAAGGAGTGTCTCCCCAGAGATTTCAGGTGTGACAGAAGCCAAAAATGTTGGTAGGTACATGGCGAGGATTGGAAGAGGTAATGTTCGGAGTTGCCCTTTTTGGCTAATTATGGTTCTACTGCTGTCTTTATGGTCAGTCTGATGACCGTTGAAGCAATTCTTTAGGACACTGAGTGAAAGAAGGAGGTAAAAAGAAGCATCCCTAAAGCAATAAGGATGCAGACCAGCTTCCTATGTGTGACATGAGGCATATACGCCTGTAGTGAGACTGAAGTGTCTAAGGTCAGCCTTGCTCTGGATGGTAGGCCCTTCAGCATGCACAGCATTTGCATGTGGCTATAGCACTGTACTCAAACTCTGGTCCAGGGTTTCCACATGCCAGGCGTAGCACTAAACGATATACAAAGAAAAACAAAGAACCCAGTCTCTGTCCTTAGGGGGCTCACCAAACCAAGTGATTTTCTTATATCCTCTCTTCAGTATAAATGCTCATTGCCCAGATGAGGAAAAGCACCAGTATTACTTTACTTGCAAATTATGTAACCCTTTAAAAAACCTCGAAAACTTTTTGTATCTCCCACCTCAATTCTTGTTTTTTTTAATTGTTAGAGCCACAATGAATGACCCCCTAAATTGGCTCCCTGCCCCCAACATAGATGTGAATGAAGTTTCCCCGAAATTTTTGAGATTAGTGTCGGTACTTGGGGGACGGGAGGAACTTCACCTGCACACTGACTTAAGAGCAGATCAAATAAAAGCACACACGGTAAAGAAAACAACCACAAAAATGGAAATGCTCGTTTTATAATTGATCATTTTTAAAGTTACCTTATTTTTGATCTGTTCTCTGTATGTGTTCTGCCAGTTTCCTACAGCTTTTGAATTCAATGAACAATTCCTGGTTACCATTCTGGATAATCTGTACAGTTGTCGATTTGGTACCTTCTTATTCAACAGTGAATATGCTCGAGAAAAAGAGGTGGGTAGATTCCAGTTCCATATGACAAACATTTCTTCATCTTGTAATACAAACTCTCTGGTTTATGTGAAGTCTGCCATGGCAGCGAATAATGTGAAGGAAGCTGAAGATTCTTCTGGCTGCTTTTTGTATTTAGTGCCATTTTGTCGTTCATATTCAAGCTAATGTCCACGAAGAAAAAAACCTTTAGGCCTATCATGGTAGTCAGGTTAAGTCCACGATATTTATTAAGCATTGTGCCAGGCACTATGCTGAGCACTGGAGATACAAGGGCAAACAGAAAGAAAAATAATACCCACCTGCCTTCGAAAAGCTTGTGTTCTAATGAGAGAAGACAGCACACGATGAAAGCTTAAAGGAGGGTGAGGAGTGGAAGGAGGGAGAAAAGGTCCCTGGCAAAGTCAGGAGGGGAGCCTGAAGAGAAACAAATGCATGACTGGCCTGGGCATTTTTCTTAAAATAAAGTTTTCGGGAGGAACCGCCCAGTCAGAGGAATAGACCACAGGGGCATAATGTACTTACAGTGTGAGAAGTCTAAGGGTGGAGTCAACTCCAGAGTGACTTCTGGGGTATGGGAGAAAAAGTTCAGTCAGGCATGAAACCTGGAGAGGAAAAATCTGTACAGAATAGCTGAATCTTTTAAAAGAGACATCTTCAACTCAACATGTCCAAAACTGAACTCATTGGCTCCCCTTTAGTTTTCCCCTCCCCCCAACTTCCCTATTACCAGAGAAGGTACTACCATCCTCCCAGTCACCCAGACTGTCATCCTTGACTCCTCATGTCCTCTCAACTCCTACATCCATTTCTGTCGCTAAATTCTCTCGTTTATACCTTCCTAACATCTATCACATCTGGCCCCTCTCCCACTCTGTGCCTCCCATCTGGAATAATGGCCTTCCTTCCACAAGTGAGCTTTTCCCCACTCTAGCCCATCCTCTTCTGTCAGTGAGCTTCCAAAAGGGCAGATGTGACCTTGGGACCCACCTCCCACTTGATAAACTCTAGTGGCTCCCTGGCACTTAAGGGCTCAAAAAAAAACTTTTCAAACACAGCCTGTCTCCCCTTTTGGTCTTCCTACACCTCCACCCACTGGCAGCCTCTAATAGCACTCAGCAATACTGGTCTCCTTGCCACTCTTCCCATAACACCCCTCTTTCTCCAGCCCTCCTGTCTGGAATGTTCCCCCCCTTCATCTCTGCCTCCGCGGCCTTCCTTCATGGCTCAGCTACAAGCCTACCTTGGCCAGGAAGCCTTGCCCAATTCCCCTTAATCCCAGTGTCTCCCCTGTCTTGATTCTTTCCTATTTAACCTATCTATCTATCGCTTCTTTGTACAAAGCTGTGTGCATACTGCTGCCTCCCCTTTAGACTCTGTTCTCATTGGAAACAAGGAGTGTCTTTTGCCTTTCTTTGCATCCCCAGCACTTCTCACAGTTCCTGGCACATAGTAGGCACTTAATAAATATTTAATGACTGCAGGAATAAAATATATGGTCTCTTGTAGTTACCCAAGAAATAATTTTATATTTTGTATTTTTTTTTATTGTCTATGTATTTTTTTGTTTACTACGTTTATTTCCTAAGCTTTCTTTTTTCTCTCATTTATAACTAGTATTTGAAAGAAATTATCAATTTGGAAAAACTGACTGTTTTATAAGATAAGAGACATCTAGATTGTAAAAATGAACATTCAGTGATGTGGATGGCATTTCCAGATCACCTGGATGTTAATTCTTTGTTGATAAACCATCTGAGCAGTTAAACAACGCCTTCCCTTTTTACTCAGAAGATGAAAATTTCTTTGTCTTTACAAAAACGAAAACAAATTTTCTCCTGCAAACAAACACTTTTAAATAAGGAAATAGCTGTCTGATCACTTGGAAGAAAATGATCGATCCACATGAGATACACATTTTTGGTTCATCCAGAAACACTTCTGCTCGGTTCGCCAGGCTACTCGGTGTCTTTCTTAAGCCCCGCCCCCAAAAAGAATCCTCACCAACAATGGTGATGGGCTTCCCATGGAGCCTGGACCAGTGGGAAGAGTATTGAGCTTGGAGTTTAAAGAACTGGAAGCTCATTGCACAAGTCATCTTACCCTTAGGGACTTGTTTCCTCATGTAGCAAATGAGGGAGTTGCACTCAGTGACTAATAATAATAATAATAATAATAATAATAATAGTAACAGCTTGTATTTGTAGAGTGCTCTAAGGTTTGTCAAGTACTTAACATGTGCAAATTGGGTTGATACTCACGACTACCCTTTGAAGTCAGTGTTGTTTTCCTCCCCATTTTACAGATGAAGAAACTGAGATGTAGAGAGATGAAGAAAGTTGCCCATCACAAGAACAAGAACAATATATAACATTTATAATACGGTGTTTACTGTGTACCAGGCACTGTCCTTTGTGCTTTACAGATCTGTGATCTTATCTGATCCTCATGATAGCCACAACAACACTAATAGATAGGTATTGTTATTATCACCTTTTACAGATGAGAAAACTGAGGCAAACAGATTAAATAACTTGCCCAGGGTCACACAGTTAGTAAGCACCGAAGTCCTCCCATCATCCAACCCTGAACTCTCATTCGCTTGGCCGTCCCACCTCCTGACTCTAATTCTGTGTTTCTGTGAACTTTGCTAGCTTCCTTGCAATAAAGAGAGATCCAGGTGGGTCACCCCTCTAGAAGCAAGCACGGCCTGAGATGCTGTTCACCTGTTGGGGTGTCTCTGTTTTCACCCAGGCTTTCTGGTTTTCTTCTTTCTACAGAAAGTCATGATGAAAACTCTGTCTTTGTGGTCAATGATAAACAGTGATAAAGGAAAGTACACAAACCCTTTTTATACTAAGGAGCTGAACAGAGCTTTATATCCAGTTGCCAGCATGCGCCATTTGGAGCTCTGGGTGAATTATTACATTAGATGGAACACAAGGATGAGGCAACAGGTAAGTGAAATAAAATTATTACCAAGGCAGTGATGTTTTAGATCAGTAATTCTTTTCCATCTTAGATCATGCTGCTGGGAATGTTTTTGAATCTCATGACAAAAACTACCAAACCCAAAAGAGATACTTGGAAGGGACTTCTCCTCTGTTGGAGTTTATTTAGATCAGTAGCTTAGATACATTTAAAAGCCAACCTAGACACTATAATATTTTATGAACTTCCTACCATCGACAGAAGTTTGGAAGTTTCTGAATTGTTTGTCCAGGAACTTCCTTTACCATCATAAAGTTGACAGCTGTCACATAAACAATACCACATTGCTCTACCCTGCCTTAGAGGCCCAAATGAGAAAATGGAATATTCCCTTTCCCCATTCAGGTCTTGCTATATCTCCTAGGGTCCTCGAATGAGAATTACTTCTTTTTATCAGGATCCTTTACTCCAGAAGGATAACTGACTGGTTATTGAAGCACAAGGCTTCTTTAACCACTTACCAACCAAAATTAAAAGCGGGGTGGGGGGGGGTGTTAGTAAAAAACCCTGCATCTCATTTTAAGTCCATGGAACCTTCCATTTTCCAAACAGCCTGGTATTTGTTCCGAGCACTACAAGTACTTGGTATTCTTCTGCTTAACTTTTTCCCTGAAGTTTTGGTGGGGAGATTTAGGGACATGCTGTATCCAACAGACCAACTTTTACAATCCAGCCTTTGGGAAGAAACATGCTTTTATTGAGACAGGAATTTTGGGGCACCAGCAGATTCCCTTTTCTGTGTGCTGTCTCCTATATTGTTTCTCCCATTCAGGCAGCTGGTAAGAAGCCAGTCAGGGTCCTGCTTTCTCTCATTGGTATGTTGCCAGTTTCAAGCTGGCACTTGTGTTTTAAGGTCTCTGATGCTTGCATGAAAAAGGCTCCTGCTGCTTAGTGATGTGTATTCTTTTGGGAAGCATGAGATTCCCGGGCCTGAGAACATTGGCTGGCTGAATCTGTGATTTCAGAAGCACCCCGAGAGAATTTACTTAGCAAGACTTTGTGTTTCCAAGTAAAGAAGGAAACACTTTTCCAGGGTTACCGGACTTTTTGAAACTGCAATTAAGGAAAATGTTTTCCTTAATAATACCCCATAGCTACAACACTGCACTTGTCTTATAAAATGTGGCTTCTCTGTGTTTATGTTGACCTTTTTGCCACCAGCAATTAGAAGTAACAGGTCAGTGCTTTCTGAAGAGATTGTCGGCTTCCTTTTCATTTGGGCGGTAAGGGGGTCTCCTTGAAAATCAGAGGAATTAAAATCAACTCATTTGTGACCAGATAAAGGGAGAAATAATAAATGAAGAATTGCATTTGAAAACCCATCTTGAAAAGGACAAGTAGAATCTATTTCCCTTAGAGCCACATAAGCTCAGAGTAATTGAAGACTTGAGGATGTAATTGAACTTGGATGGATAGCAATGTTCTTCATTTGGAAGACAGCAGAGGAATAAAAGAAGTCAATTGTCTGGATGATTTACCACAATGGGGTGCATCCTCATAGCTTTACCTCTGGCTCCTCCGTGCCTGGGCTTTTTTCATAGGATTTGTTGAGATAAAAAGACCTTAAAATTGAACCGTGATGCAATTCTGTACTGCACTTTGGGATTAGTTGGGAAGCCAAGTAGTCGGCAAGCTGTGGTGATCTAGCTGATAAACAGGCACGGATGGGGCACTAAAGGGGGCTTGGCGTGTGGCCAGGACATGGTGTTTAGGTGGAGCATCTAAGTAGGTGCTCCCGGAACCGCTGTAACACGACCAGTAGCTCTTCAGTGCCTCAGCTTCTCCCTAACCCCTTAAAACAATTGAAAATCAAAAAACCCAGACAGAATTCACGAAAAGACTGGTGGTGCTTTTGGTAGAGCCCCAGGACCCTTTTTCAGTTTTCTTATTAACTAGAAGCAGAATATTCCCAATAGAATCAAAAATAGCTATTTTATCATAATAGCAGCATCAGTGCTATGATGGACTAGCCTTTCACCCTTCGCCCCTCACCTCTCTCCCCCGCCCCCCCCCGTTGCCTTTCATCCCTCACCCCCTGCTTTCACCTCTCCCTTGTCCTCCATCTTTAGCTTGCCAGTGATTCTCACGCTGTCCTTTGAGAACAGCTGCTTTGGACATAGTTTTTTTGGGGTGGCCACAGTTTGGACCCGATTAGGTCCAAAAGACAAAACATTCCAGCAAATAATAGTAGCAAGCTGAAGAGCGTGGGATTGAGTCATGTTTAATTATTTTCAAAATGTCATTCCACTACAGCAGTACTAGAAAAATTAAAAGGAAAACATATGGACATACATCTGTGTGCTGTTGTCTGCTGGCTGAACTTGTAATGGGTATCTTCAGAATTTGAAGTTAATGGGGACAAACAGATTGAGGAATGGAATTTTGCTCTTTGATCGTCTTTGTTGAAATATATCGATTTCAAGGCAAATTCAGTTAATCAAGTGTCATTTTGCAGTATGGTCAAAATAAAGGGTGGCCCTTTTGTGTGTGTCTCTCCAGCAGCCAAACCCAGTGGAGCAGCGTTACATGGAGCTTTTGGCATTACGGGATGAATATGTGAAGAGGCTGGAAGAAATGAAAATGACCAATTCCGCTAAGCTCCCCGGCTCCTCGGCTTCCTCTTCGGCCACCTCCCAAATGATGCCCCATGTCCAAACTCCCTTTTAAAGGGAGAATCCCCCGCGCTAGTTTGGATCTCCCGTCCTAAAAGGAATTTTTGAATGCTTCCGATTTGCACATTTTTCTTAGGGTTTTGTTTTCCTTTTTTTCTTTCTTTGTTTTTTTTTTCTTTTCTTTTCTTTTTTTTTTTGTTTTGTTTTGGGGTTTTGTTTTTTTTTTTTTTTGAGCGCATCCACATAGAGCTTGAACTAGCGCAGTCTTAACCTCTTAAATATGTGCCTTTCATAGTCTACCATTGGAGGGAGATGCAGCGTTCTCGCAGCCATCAGAATGCTAGGAAGGGTTTTGAGAAAAAACGTAATTCAATTAGTTTTTTAAAGTGTTTATATTAACATAACTGTAGTTTACATCTTAAATGCTATGGATACAATCTACTTTATGTATTTAAACAAAGCTTCAGTGTTTTGAATTAGGGGTTAAAAAGTTAGAAATAGATTTTTTTCCGAGTTTATTCTAACACTTATGTTACTTTCCGTTGTCTAAAATGCAACCAGATATAAAAGATGCTAGTGTTAATGCCAGTATAAAACTCAAACTTGCTTAGTGTAGGTCTCCAGAAGTATGATGTTTTAAATAATGGCCAAATTCTTTACCATTGCAAATGATGCATTTAGGAAAAGTCATTGTAGGTGAAAGTTTTTCCTCATTTTGGAAATGAAACTTTGTCTCTGACATATTTAAATTCATCCCATGGCAAACTTGTGGAAGGATAGAGAAAAGAGTCGCATGGTCTGGACAAGTGTGGATGTGTCAGGAGCTGCATTGTTGGGAGGAACACCCCCATCAATGCAGTTCCAGGTCCATTTTGGTATATTTAAGAGAGGTTTATTTTTTTCCAAGAAAACATCTTTCTGGTAGGCCTCAATTAAATATGATAAGACACTTATAAGCTTTCCAAGCATTTTAAAAATATCTTCTGTTCAAGAAGTTGTCTAAAATAGAGACTGGTTTTCAATTTGGAACAAAACCTCATTATAGCCTCGTTGTAAATGTCACCGCTGTGCTGCTCTCGTCAATATTTTCTGAAAATCTGTGCCTGGCCAGAGCAGCCTGCATAGGAACCAAAGTTTAGATCGAGCATCTCTCCTGTGGGTTTTTGCTGCATTATAAATCTACGGTGACTCTCCATGGGTACATTTTTTGTGAGGATATGTGTCCTTCTTGAGAGGATTGTGAGACGTTTCAGTTTAAATGGTTTTTCCAGTGATGGCATAAAACTGATTCCACAACCTCTTACTTGAAGCATTTGGCAATTTTGCTTTTTTTCGGGTATGCCTTTCAGTGCTATTAAATGCAGTTTAAGAAGCACAAACCTTTCTCTTTGCTATTTGAACTAATTCATATGATAAACCTATTTTGGGAAGCATTTAGGCTATTCAGATACATTCAATATGTTTTACAGTAATTTGTAAAGAACTATTTATAGCTGATGTGATTATATTTTCAAGTAGTTATCTAAGCAAGAAGAGACTTATCTTTGTAAATTATTGTATAGGCCGTAGCTGTGTGGGTCTACCAAATAAGCCATTCAGAGTGCAGTGGTGTAATATACACATTATGTAAGTATAGAAACGGCTTCTGACATGATCACGCTTTTTTTTTTAAAAAAAAAAACAAAAAAACACTGTAACACTGTAAATAGTTCATGCGTTGCATTTTAACCACACGTTTTTGTCCCATAAAAATTAAGCATAATAAGCTTAATAGGACTTTGGGATGTGTTATAAAAACTTTTTCACTGCAATAATAATTGAACTCCTGCTATGATCAATGTATTGTACTAAAAAAGATTGCACTATATTTTCAGGGAAGTAACTATTTGTATTATGTTCTAAATTCCCAGGATTTCTACCTATAATTTCCTCTTTCTATGTTTTGTATGCTTTTCATTGTATTTCAGTAGCAGTGTTCTAAGATTCTTCAAAAGCTCTCTAAGTATTAGTTAATGGGCATTTAAGTAAGTGCATTAATTCAGTGAGCAAGGAGACTCAAATATATGTTTTCTGCTTGAGCGACTTCTACATATATAACTTTATAATACAGATTTGAAAGCATAATTGCCTTTACTCTGGATTTTGTTTTTTAAAGTTCTGTGATGGAGATACAGAGCGAAGCTTCGTGGGGAAAAGAACAGTCAGTTGTATGAGAGAAATTATAAAGCTGAATATGATTGTTTTATTTAGTTAAAACTTTATAAACTCAACCAGAGTGAAAATCGTTAAGGCAAGACTTGCAACTAGTGGTCTTGCAGTTTTGTGACATTAACCAGATCCCCTTAAGACTTCCAGAGGCCAGATGAGATTGCATCCTTTCTTTTGATGAAGTAATTCATTCCAAGACTGCCTGGAAAAACTTGTTCAGTTGGATCATGCATCAGAAAGCAAAAATGTAATGGGTTAAGTTTTCATTTGTCTTTAAAGTGAAATTGGCTATCATTCAATAAAAGGCTATGAAAATACAATGTTTTGTGTTCTTTTAAAGCTATGAGTATCTTCAAATACAGTCTGAATAGCAGCACAGTCTGTATGCATTCATGAAACTTTTTTTGTCTATATGCTATTTTAACACTTCAGTCAGGATTTTGTTTTTATTTCACCAGTTTTGTTTCACCATTTTAAATTATATCAGCTCCTTGAAATAGTTCTCTGGAATCCAATATAGTGATTTCTTTGCTGTATCTTTTTATAAGATAATTATCTGTACTTAGCAGTAGCATGAATATTCGCCTAAATCCTTATTTTCATAACTTCTTCATTTTAAAAGGTGATACTTAAATTAAGCAGAATGTTTGAAATCTCAAATCTAATACCTTTCCTTTTTTATATTTGAGAAGTAGAGAGTACGGTGCAGTAAAAAAAGGGGGGGGGTGCTAGATTTAGTGGCCTGAGTTTAAGTCTCCATTCTGCTTATCATGGGGTTTGGGGAAAGCTCCCCAAGCCCTGGGAGCTTCAAGTGATCTCATGACCTTTCCATTCCTAAAACTTGAAGATCAAGACAATGTGTAACTGGAAAAATTGCTTTATCAGTTTCTTAATACCTATTGGTATTTACACTTTGGGCCAAGTCTCTTTCCTTTCTGTATCTTTTTGTTCATTATTGAAACTCTCTAAGGGTATGGATAGTAGTCATTCTCTCACTTGGGAGTTCCCCTGTACTACTAAAATAAAGATCCAGACTTCCTCCCCTCCCCGAGAGAGTATCATAGAGATGTCATTGGAATTGGAGCTGGAGTTGGAAGAGACCACAGTATCAGAGATGTTAAACATCTCACAAAGTAGGTAAATGGGGGGATTGGAACCCAGATCCTTTGACTCTGGAAATCCACTGTTCTTTCTCCATAAATATTGATATTGCTCTCCTCCACCTGCCATTCCCCTAATTTTGAAGCTTATCTGTTTCTTGAATGCTTTGTAGGCTGAGGATTTTATTCGATCCCTTATAGCATGTAGAAAAGTATTCAACATTTATGTTTAAGCGTATTGCAGAATTGTAAAGCACATCATGACGAGTTCTTTTAGTTTGATGGTGTGACAATTTTTTTCCATGCAAAAATGAGCTCCTTTCCTGATTCCTACATTTCTTTTTGTGGTTTCTTTTTCTGTATCATTCTGCTCCATGATACAGGCACTTTGATCTGCATGTTAGCAAAATGATGCCAAGAAAAAGTGGTCCTGTAAAAAGAAAAGATCTTGAAATTATGAGAATGTGATAGTGAAATCAGGTAGTGAGTAGCAAGAGTTTGGACCAAAGAAAAGAGTGAAAATGCTGTCTAAAATTGGGGACCTTAAACTACCTAGTAATGAATGCATATTGAGTGGAAAGTGAGTAGAAGATTGAAGATTTCTTCCACTGACTTTTTCCAAGTTTGTAACAGCATGGCAGTGTGAAGAGATGGCTGTATTTAGAGTCAAAAGCCCTGGATTTGAATCCTGCCTCAGATCCTTCCAGGCTAGGGGGCTCTGGAGAAGCCCCTTGATCTCTGCACCCAAGTTGCCTCCTCTGTAAAATGAGGTGTTTGATTCAGTAGCCTCCACGGTCCTTTCCATTTCTATGTCTGGGACAGATACTATTATTTCTTAGACAAAATGCCCCTCTGGTAAATAGGCCATCGAGTTCCTCTCCGGTTTTTGTCCAGACAAGTATATCATTTCTTCATGCAGGGGGGCCTCACTGTGTGTCCATTTCCAATAGGAATGATAATGCTGTGAAATATAAAAGAAAAAGAAGAAATAATGGGATTAGGAAGGCTCAGATAATAAAAGAATAATATTCAAGAATAATAGCAGAATAGGTCCTTGTCCTCGAACCATTCCTATCTGAATTCTACCCCAAAAAGTTGAGAACATGATGATTAATAACAGCAATAGCTAACAGTTATATAGGACACTTTACTTCTTATTTTGATCTTCACAATTCTGGAAGGTGGGTGCTATTATCCCCGTTTTAAAGATGAGGAAACAGGCCCAGAGCTGGAACATAGCCTTCTTGACTGCAAGGCTAGTTTTCTGGCCCCTTTTCTAGGAGTACTGCCTGGAGTAGCAGATAAATGAATATTCTCTGATTCATTTTCTGGCTGTTGGAGTTGGCTAATTAGTGCAGTACAAAAGCAAGACCACAAGATGGTGCTTGCCTCAGTGGAAGTGTAGCTTACCCAGTAAGGAAAGGGCTGACAGGAACAGGATTTCTTGTCTTCATTGATGTAATGTAAGGAACTTATTTTTAAATCTCAAAACCCACAGCGACTTGGGGGAGAGGGGATCTAAATATATGTATTTATTTTTATTTTACAGGGTTGATTTGGGTGGTTTTTTGTTGTTTTTTTTTTTTTTTAACTTGCTTTAATTGAACCTTATTATAAAGTTGTTCAATGAAATCTTTCTTTCCGGGGTTCTTAACCTGGGGTTTAGGACCTTCCTAAATTGTGGTACCTAATGCTGAACACTTCCACATATGGTCTGAGTACGGCACAATACATCGGGACTATCACCTCCCACTTCGGATCCCATGCTTCTCAACGAGTATGGAGCACCTACGGTGTCCAGCACATTTCGTTAGGTATTGGAGAAAGACAAAAAGAAAACGATCCCTGCCCCCAGTTAATTCACATTTTAGCAGAAATATAAGACGCATAAAGAATCAAAAGTATTGTTAAGAGGGAGAGGACACTAGTCATATAGAATTAGGGAAGACATACTAGGAGGTGATACCTGAGCTGAGCTCAGGCATGAGGATTCGTGATTTCTTGGTAATCAACTATTACTTTGGATATAAAAGACGGGTCACTTCTAAGATTTAGTAGACAAAAATTCATCATTCACTGAGACCAACCTGGCAGTAAGCTTTTCAGGACCTGCTAGAACATGTACTTCATGGCCTTTGGGAACCCAGGGTTACCTCCAAGCCACAAGGCATGGAGGGCTCCAACAAAAGACCAAATGGCTACAAGTCACCTCTGAATAGAAGGCTCCCTGTCATCTTACCATTGGTAACTTTCTATGCTTGCATCCTAGGGGAACTGGAATTTCTCCCTTTCTGATTATGGCCCCAGAAACCCTTTTGCTTCTCTCCTAGCGTCCCTCTCTTACATAGTATCTTCACAACATAATCATTTCTTACAGTCAATGGCCATTAGGGCCCAGCAAGGTGGTACAATGGGTAGAACGCACCCGGCCAGGAATCGGAAAGACCAACGTTCAAACTTGACCTCGGACACTAGCTGTGTGACCCTGGGCAAGCCACTAACCACTATCTGCATAAAACTGTAGTAGGAAATGGCAAACCACTCCCATATCTTTCCCACTACAAAAAGGGCTGCCACAAACATTTTTGTGCATGTGGGTCCCTTTCCTTCCTTTAAGATCTCTTTGGGATATAGGCCCAGTAGAAACACTGCTGGGTCAAACACAGTTTGATAGCCCTTTGGGCATAGTTCAAAATTGTTCTCCATAATGTTTGAATCAGTTCACAACTCCACTAACAATGTATTAGTGTCCCAGGTTTTCTACATCCCCTCCAACGTTCATTGGAAGGTGACCCAGATGTACCAGACCTAAAACTATATTCTAAAGCAGCAGTTGAAAAAACCATTTGGTGCTGCCTAAGAAATAGAGTAGTCGATCAGTGGAACGTGGAACAGTTTAGGTTCACAGGACAAAATAGTTAATAACTATAGTATTCTAGTATTTGATAAACCCAAAGATCCCAGCTGTTGGGATAAAGATTCACTGTTTGACAAAAATTGCTGGAAAAATTGTAAATTAGTATGGCAGAAACTAGGCATTGACCCACACCTAACACCATATACCAAGATAAGGTCGAAATGGATTCATTATTTAGACACAGTGATATTATAACCAAATTAGAAGAACAAAGGATAGTTTACTTCTCAGATCTGGGGAGAAGGAAGGAATTTGTAGCCAAAGAAGAACTAGAGTACATTATGGAATGTAAAATGGATAATTTTGATTATATTATTGTAAAGTTTTTACACAAACAAAACTAATGTAGACTAGAGTAGCAGGGAAGCAATAAACTGGGGGGGGGAGTTATATTCAAGGGTTCTGATAAAGGCCTCATTTCTAAAACATACAGAGAATTGACTCAAATTTATCAGAATTCAAGCCATTCTCCAATTGATAAATGGTCAAAGGATATGAACAATTTTCAGATGAAGAAATTGAAACCATTTCTAGTCATATGAAAAGGTGCTCCAAGTCACTATTGATTAGAGAAAGGCAAATTAAGACATTCTGAGGTACTACTATAACACCTCTCAGATGGCTAAGATGACAGGAAAAAATAATGACGAATGTTAAAAGGGGATGTGGAAAACCTGGGACACTAATACATTGTTGGTGGAGTTGTGAAGTGACTCAAATATTCTGGAGAACAATTTGGAACTATGCCCAAAGGGCTATCAAACTGTTCATACCCTTTGACCCAGCAGTGTTTCTACTGGGCCTATATCCCAAAGAGATCTTAAAGGAAGGAAAGGGATCCACATGTGCAAAAATGTTTGTGGCAGCCCTTTTTGTAGTGGCAAAGAAACTGGAAATTAAATGGATGCCCATCAGTTGGAGAATGGCTGAATAAACTATGGTATATGAATGTTACGGGATATTATTGTTCTGTAAGAAATGATCAGCAGGATGATTTCAGAGAGGCCTGGAGAGACTTACATGAACTGATGCTGAATGAAGTGAGCAGAACTAGGAGATCATTATACACAGTGACAAGAAGAATATACAATGATCAACTGTAATGGACTAGGATCTTTTCAGTAATGAGATGATTCCGGTCAGTTCCAATTGTCTTATGATGGAGAGAGCCATCTACACCCAGAGAGAGGACAGTGGGGACTGAAGGTGGATCACAACATAGCATTTTCATTTTTTGGTTATTGTTTGCTTGCATTTTGTTTTCTTTCTCATTTTTTCCTTTTTGATCTGATTTTTCTTGTGCAGCATGGTAATTGTGACAATACGCATGGAGGAATTGCACGTGTTCATCATACATTGGATTATTGCCATCTAGGGGAGGGGGTGGGGGAAAAAGAGGGAAAATGTGTAACACAAGGTTTTGCAAGGGTGAATGTTGAAAATCATCTGTGCGTGTGTTTTGAAAATACAAAGCTTTGATTTAAAAAAAAAGTCCTGTCTCAGACACACACTGACTATGTGACCCTGGGTCAGTCAGTCAGTAAACATTTGTTAAGCTGGTACAAAACACCACTGTGCTAGGTAAGCACTAGAGATACAAAGAAAAGCAAAAGATAATCCTTGTTGTCTAGAAGCTCACCTTCTAATGGAGAAGATAACATGCAAACAATTGTAAGTAAACAAACTGAAGGGTACCTTGGAGATAGTTGGTCTTGTTAGTCCTTTGTCCTTGAAAATGACCATGAAATCAGGGAGGTGACAACAGTCCACTTGACATCTGTTAAAGACCTTAACTTTAAAAAGCCAAGATTTCTCACTGCATCGGAGACCATCTCCTCACCACCAGTAAGGGAGATCAGGAAAGGCTTCTTGCAGAAAATGGGGTTTTAGCTGGAATTTGAAAGAAGAAAGGAGGCAGAAATGAGGAGGGAGAACATTTCAAGCATGGAGGATAGGGAATGAAAATGCCCAGAGTTAAGAAATGGAGTGTTTTCCAGTGTGAGTCGACTGCAGAATATGTGGAGAGAAATCGAGGTGGCATTGGGGTATAAAAGTAGGGGTGGAGATATGAGTTCAGTTTTGGACATATATTTAACATGTCTATGGAAAATTAATATACTCAATAGGCAGTTGGAAATGAAAGACTGCAGGGTCAGGAGAGATTTTAGGACTATATAGATTTAAGAATCACCAGTATAGAGATGGATACTTCAATCCATGGGATTGGTGACTGATGAAGTCACTAGAATTCATGTAAAGGGAAAAGAGAAGGAAGCCCAGAACAGAGCCCTGGGGGACAACCAGGATTAGCGAGTATGACCCAGATGAAGATCAAGCAAAGGAGCCTAAGAAGGGTGTCAGGTAAAAGAAGGAGAGAGTGGGATCATAAAAAACGAGAGAAAAGAGAGTATCCAACAGAAGTGGGGGATAATGTCAAAATCTACAGAGAGATCAAGGGAAAAGGATTGAAAAAATAGTTTTAAATTTGGTTCCCAAGATCATCGATAACTTTGGAGAAAGCAGTTTTGGTTAATCGATGAAGTTGGAAGCCAAACAACTGAAACTTAGTAAGAGAAAGGAAGTGAATTTATCAGTTGTAAATGCCCTTTCCCAAGGAGTTTAACCACATAAGGGAAGAGAGATATGGGACAATGGCTTTCAAGCATGAATGGATCAAGTGAGGGATACATGGGCATGTTAGTAGGCAGTACAGAAGCAGCCTGTAGACTGAGAGGGATGGAAGATGAATGAAAGAGTGGACATGATAAAGAGGGCAGTGTGCAGGAGAAGATGTGATGGACTTGTGCATCTACAGGGTTTGCCTTGGCAACATGAATCACTTTCCAGGGGTGAAGGCGGAGATAATGGCAGAAGGCATCTGTGTGTTGTAAGATGAAGAGGAGCAGGGAAAGAGGGAACTCTCAGTGAGTAGTCTCAATTTTTTTTCTGTGAAATATGAGGCGAAGTTCTCAGCTGGAGTTGGGGGGAGGGGCAGAGCAGGGAGCCATGAGAGGTTTGAGAAGGGATGAAAGTTTCGGAAAAGCCATTGTGGTGAGTGAGATAGAGTCAGGGAGGTAAAAAAGGATTGCCTTGCCACAGTGAGGACCCACTTGAGATGTTGTGAAATAAATGTGTAGTGGGTCCAGTCAGCACAGTTTCCTGATTTTATTCCACTTTGTTCAGTGATCTGTGAGTACGAACAAAGGCAACAGTGGAAATAATCCAGGGTTGGCGATTGGCAGGTCAAAAAAGATAAGATAAAGGGCTCCCAGTGAAGGGCTTGATAAATGTTGAAAGACTGAATAGAGAGGCCAATGATGGAATTCTGGGTAAGAGAAAACAGCAACCAATTGGATTGGCACTAGAATATGTGAGTGGGAGTAATGTGAAATGAGAGTCTAGGAAGCTCAGCAGGAGCCAGATTGTGAAGTGCTTTAAATGTCAACAGAGAACTTGGTATTTATCATAGAGGAAATGGGGAGCCCCCAGAACTCATTGAGAAGAGGAGTGATAGGGTCTGATCTTTTGGCATATCAGTTTGACAGCAGTGTGCAAGATGGATCGAAAAGGGAAGAATGAGGATCTAGTCTAGGAGACCACTTAAGAAATTTGTGATAATCTCAATCACCTATTGAGTGTTAAGGGCCTCTACGAGGGGAGGGGAGATGAGATGTCCAAGGGAAGTGATGGCCATAGAAGCCACACGATCTGGCAATTAATTGATTGGATGTGGGAAGTATGGGAAGATTTAAGGATGACTTCAGTGACTTTTATAAAAGAATACAGAAACACACACACACACACCCCTTAACATTTATTCCATGCGTGCAAGATTGCCGCAGAGAGATGCATCAAAACTGAACAGCCCCGATCTCAAATGTACCCAGATGAGCCAATACAAGATATGGCCGGAGAACATTATACACAGCAACAAGACTATACGATGATCAATTTTGATGGACATGGTTCTCTTCAACAATGATGTGATTCAAACCAGTTGTGCTGCGATGAAGATAGTCATATACATCCAGAGAGAGGCCTGTGGGAACTGAGAGTGAACCACAACACAGCATTTTAACGCTTTCTGTGAATATTTCCATGCATTTTGTTTTCCTTCTTAGGTTGTTTTTTTCTTCTTCTCTTTCTAGATCTGATGTTTCTTGTGCAGTAAGATAACTGTATAGATATGTATACATGTATTGTATTTGTCATATAATTTATCCTATTTAGCATGTATTAAATTACCTGTCATCTAGGGGTGGGGGGTGGGGGGAAGGAAAGGAAAAGCTTGGGAAAAAAAAGTTTTTTTGCAAAGGTCAATGTTGAAAGGTCACTCATATGTTTTGTAAATAAAAAGCTTTATTAAAAAAAAAAAACAAGATATGGCCAAAGAATTGAAAAGATTCTTAGTTTTTGGTCGGGGGGGGGGGCGGGGGATGAATGGCAATAACCTTGAGGAGATCAGCAAAGACTTTGTGTGACAGGGTGTCACTGAACCGAAGCTTGAAGGGAGCTAGGGATTCCAAGAAGCAGAGTGCATTCCAGGTGGGGCTGGGAGATGAGGAAGGGAGCCTGTGCAAAGGCACAGAAACGGCTTATCCTGAAAGATCAATTCAC
This sequence comes from Myrmecobius fasciatus, assembly GCA_023553655.1. Taxonomy (NCBI): domain Eukaryota; kingdom Metazoa; phylum Chordata; class Mammalia; order Dasyuromorphia; family Myrmecobiidae; genus Myrmecobius; species Myrmecobius fasciatus. The sequence goes on from JAJPUD010000499.1 coordinate 415,980, forward strand.
AGAGGTTTGGCCGGAACATGGAATGGACGCGGGGATGTGCGGTTCAAGTCTGGCAAGATGCGTGCGATCCAGTCTGCCAAGGGCATTCGATGCCGGACACGGGACTTTACACTGGGGGCATCTTGGGGGTCATCGATTTGCAACTAGGAGCTAGAGCGGTCTTGCATATTGCCGTACCCATAAGGGAACTGAGGCTCGGAGGGCTGGAGGGACAATGGCCAGGATTTGCCCTAACTGGAGCTTTCGGGAGAAGGCTTCACCAAGTAATCTTTGGGGAGAGTACTAGATCCGCACCCCCCCCCCAGGCTCGTCCCTTTTTTTGTGTGTGCTGGACCCCGTGGGCGCTCTGGGGAAGACTCCTCGGAATCGTCTTTCCAACACAAAATGAAACAGCATTAGAAAGGCACCCAAAGGTTACTGAAGATGAAGTCCCTTTTTTCCCCATCCAAGTTCGGGGACTGAAAGCCACCCAGGACCTCGGGCTGGCGGGAGGAGCCCAGGTGGGGAAAGAGCATCCTCCGGGAGGCGGGGAAGTCCCCCGCGCAACCAGCTCCTCCCCTCGCGGTCAGGGGCGTAGCCACCCACGCGGGGGCCCGGCGGCGCGGGGCCTTGTGGGTAGCAAGGAGTCGCCAGGTGACTGTTAATGGCGGCGGCCTCAGTGCCGGCCGGAGAGCCGTTGGAAGGGGCTGCCTGAAGCCGTCCCAGGCGGGGCGCAGGGCGAGGGCGGCGGCCCGAGGCAGCGCCTAGCGAGCCCCCCAGCCGCTTCCTCTTCCTCTTTCTCCTCCCCTTCCGTGCAGCCCCCTCGCAATTCGCGTTGAAGAGGCCCGAGTCAGCCGCCCCCCAACTTTGAGGCAGCGCCATGGAACCTGGGGCGCCGGGCGCGGAGGGCGGCGGGGGCCTCGGCGGCTTCGGAACCGGCCGGAGGCCTCCTCGGCCAATGGGCGCCCTGGCCGTGGGCTCGAGGCAGCCCAGCGTGGAGACCCTGGACAGGTGAGGCTGGGAGCGGGGCGAGGAGGGAGGGGGGACTGAGGCGGAAGCTCCGCGCGGTGCCCACGCCGGTCCCCCCTTATCTTGCCTGCCCCCCCACGCTTCACTTGGCTTTTTGGCTCCCCCCCTTTCCCGGGTTTTGTGTTTTGAGGGGGTACCCCGCGTCCTCCCCGAGTCAGGAAGCTTTTTTTAAGCGCTTTATGGGTGCCCGGCCCTGTGCCAGTAGCGGGGAATACTCTGCTCCAGGTGAGAGTCGAGAGCACCGCCCTCCCCCCACCTGCTGCTCCTAAGCCTGCCTAATGTCGCCTCCCTTTCTTTACCGGAGTCGCTTACTCTCCCTGTTAACCTTTCTTCCGGCTCTGTTTATTTATATAAACAAAAGTGTTGCAAGTTTCAAATAGTGCGTTAGGATTTTATTTTCGGGGTGTTGAGGGGGATTCGGATTAACTCCGATTTTTTTAAACTGGTTTGGTGGGCTCAGTGTAATCTTTGAAGGCCGTTTGGGAGGGGGAGAAAGCAGACCCTTCTGAATAGGAAACTTCTTAAAACAAGTCCGACGTTCTTATCTGCGGTTGCAGACCCGAGAACCCTGAACCACAGAGGCAAAGCGTTGGGCCGGGTGTCACCTGGTTCTCCGGTTTGCCCACTCGTTGCCATTCCGTTGACAGCCCTGGCACCGGAGGGCAAGATAAGGAGGGAGAAAATACAACCGGCTGTCGGTCCTTTTCTGAGAGTGACTTCCTATCTTAGCCCAAAGTGCTGAACTATAGGGAGTTCCCAAATGAGTGAACAACCAGAAAAACCTCTTCACTTTGCTGTTGCTTTACTCTAATTGCACTTCCTTGTCTGGTTGCCTCATTCAAATGGGACTACCTGTGAGTGTGTTGTTTACAATTTATTTAAAAGTGAAACTAGAACCTTTAGTAATACAGGCTATGAATTTGTGGATAATGTGGGCTTTGGACGCTGTAGCAGGTGTTTTTCATTATAACTTGTACCGACCAGGAATTGAGTAATTAGATCCACATTGTAGAGCTGGAAAGGGAAAGACCTCCAATATTCTACAAGCGGATCCCAGCACTTTTTGTGTCTAAAATCAGTACTGATTAACGGCGGAGTCGGGACTAGAACCTTCCTTCTGGATGCTAAATCCGGTGTCCTTTCAATTAATTGCTTGGAAACGGTTTATTTCCATTTTTTTTTTTTTTTTTTTTTGCGCGTTGAAGAGAGGGAGAAAACAGCAGCCAGCTGTGCAAAAAGTTCTTATCACCCAAGGAAATAAATAGGACTTGAGGTTAAACAGGTGAAAATCTTTCCCTAATGCTGAAGAGAAGAGCAGGTGGAAATAAGGTCTGGGATAGGATGAGGTGCGTTGGAGCCCTCACCAACTGATTTAAGAAGGGATTTGCTTTGGAAAAATTGGAAAGTTTATTCGGACAATGTCTTTTTTTTCTTTTATTTCTTAATGGATACTTGTATGGTTAATTATGTGCTAACAGTCTTGCCATCTGTACATGGAATGATGGATGGAATGAACTTTGGAGATCTTTTAGTCCACCCTTCTGGTACGGAGGGGGGAAACAGGTTCAGGTGAAATAAATTTTTGGTAGCAATATAGCAAAGGCACGTTTGAACGGAGGCCTCTAATTACAAATCTTAATTGTCTGTCTTTACTACCGCACTGTCCTTCGCCCGATGACTCATTGATTAATCACGTGAACAAATATATGGAAACTTTCTAAAAGGATGTTTGTTAAAAATAGTAATGCATGTTGGCATTTGGAGTAATTGTAGTGTTGGTTAGAACTAGAAAATAAGATGGAACCTGAAGTTATCTTGTAATCTCAATTAGCTTTAAAATAAATATATCGGTCAACACACATTTATTTAGTGACTTCTGAGTATTGGGCCAGGTAATGGGGCAGAAAGACAAAAATGAAAGTAAAAAATAACTCTCTACCCTCCAAGGAAGGACATCTTATGGGGAGCAACATATACACAAATAAGAATTATGTGAAGTAAATAAAAACTAATGTCATTGTCGGAGGGTGACATCGGTATCTAGGAGGGCATCAGGAAAAGTCGATGTAGGGTGAGCTGAGCTTTGCAGGAAGCTAGAGAGTCTGAGATGGAAGTGAGGCAGGAACAGGAGACAGACACCCTGAGTGAAAGACCAGAGACAGAAGATGGCGTGTTGTGTAAATAACAGCAAGAAAGAAGACCGTTTTGGCTGCACCAAGGAGTGCAGGAAGTCTTAGGTACAATAAACCTGAATTCTGATTTTGAGTCAGATTGTTAAAGGACTTTAAAAGGCACAGGTGGGATTAAAAATCTGCATTAGGATTTCCCTTTGGCAGCTGTGTGGAACAGAATGAAGAGGAGATATGGTAGAGGAAGTAGAAGGTGGGTGGACCAGTCCAGGGTAGAGGTACTTGAGGGTCTGATGTAGGGGGTGGCCCTGTGAGTAGAAGAAAGGAGACTGATAGGAGAGAAGAGATCTGGTCTATGAGACTTGGTAGTTGACTAGATTAGGGTGTTTTCCTTAGGAAACTTCCCCCAGTGAGCACCCTCCTCCTTGTTTTTGTAATTCTGTCTGAATTATAATAGATATTGAAAGTTAAGGAAATATGGGAGAACACATTTTTTTTAGGTCAAATAAAGTATTATACCTAGGAGGCAACAGCTACTGCCATAAGAGTACGCCTCCAATGAAGTCCTATTCCTGTCCTGGTGAGTTGACTTTGGGTTTTCAGAAAAGCTCTCTAGACCAAGGGAATAAAGAAGTTCTGGCAGGTACTACAGCACCAAGCCCGAAAAAAGCTCGGTTTTCGAGTCTAGAAAGAGTCTGCCATCCAAGAAGCAGTTTTTCAGAGGCTCATCACCAGAGTATTGGCCACCAGACAGTACCATGTTTAGCCACAGTAACTTCTGAAGGCAATCTAGTAGTATCTGCTTGAGCTAAGGTGAAGAGCTATGCATGCATAGGATAAATTGTATTTGCTCTTAGTAGACCCTGGCTTTAGGTATGTGTTCTATTTGAGGTTGATTTTTTTTCCTATTTTGAGGGGGAAAGGGGAATTGAATTGTGATTTCCTAGAGAGCTCCTACCAATGCAAGGTGCCACCTTCTCTGCCACTTTGTCTTAGCTGCCTTGGGCATTGAGAAATTGCCCAGGTTATCTTTCTTGTGGTCCTATGGCTAATGTGTGCCATTTATCGAAGCTGTTCCTCTAACTTGTATACAGACACTGCCTCTCGTGAGTGACATAAGCTGCACTTTGTTTTTGATGGATATCCTAACTGAATGTTTACAAATGTAGAGAATTGCACACGTAATTGTTAGAATCTTTAAATGAAAGTTTCCATATTTGAGTTAAATAAATTCAAATACAACTGATGGGCCCTTCAGTCAGCAATTCAGTTATGTTAATTATAATGGCCAAGTGTTCTAGAAAATATGCATACTACCTAGCTATGACTGTGTATTTAAATTCAGTTCCCCTTGGGAGCCTGTATAATTCGCAGGATTTTAATTACACTCTTTCTTTTAGCCCTACAGGATCCCATGTTGAATGGTGCAAACAGCTAATAGCTGCTACAATTTCTAGTCAGATTTCAGGGTCAGTGCCATCTGAAAGCATATCCAGAGATTATCGGGTAAGTAGCAGTGCCAACTTCATTGTTCCAGCCACAGAATAGCAACTGAAGTTTTGTTTGCTACTCAATCAAGTGGATCCTTGACTTCTTCTCAGCTGATGCCTTTTACTCCTTCACATTGGTTAAGTGAGGGGTTTTTTGGTGGTGGTGGTTCAAGATTTGAATCTTGTATATGCAGATTTAAAAAAAAAAGACAAAAAAGAAAACCATCATCTGTTACGGTAGCCAAATTTTCAGAAAACTTGAACATGGTAGTTTGATGCTAGTTTTAATAATTAGCTGCTTTTGTTCTTACTGTTCAGGAAAATATTTTATAGTGAGTAGATTTTCTTTTCAAGTGTTCTGATTTGGAGATTTGGTTTTCTTAATTTGAAGTTTTGCCTTTGTACTTAGGTACTATGAATAAGTATGTGGCTCAATCTCACCAGGACAAAACTTAAATTTAATTACATTCTTTACATGCAAAACTAGATTTTTTTTTTGAAAACTACAAAATCCGTACACAATCAGACCAGAAGAGTAGTATATGGTAAATTCTTTTTAGTGCCCATTGAAGTGGTTTTATTTCCTGATCCTTCTGTTTCTTTTTCATATGTATTCACTTGCTTAAAAAAAATTTTTAATTTTTTTCAAATTCTGAAGTTGTGAATAGAGAACAAAAGCCAAATTTGCCTGTGCCCTGGTTAAGGAGCTTATGTGTTGATGCAAAATAATATTAGCAGAATCACTAAAAATGGGTTTGTATTTCTTTGAGGCATTATGATTTAACTAAGCTTTTTCAGATGTTCATCATGAGGCTTGGGAGATGCTTGGTTTTCTCACTTGGGAGTAATATTTAGTAGCCATTGATTCCTTGTGAAAGGCAGTATATTCTAGTGAAATGGGTGCTGGACTTGGAATATGAAAAACCTGGGTACAAGTACTATCTAGTGCTGGAGCAGTTACTTGACCTCTTTTGGCCTCAGTTACCTCATCTGTAAAAAGGTGTTAAACATGACTTGAGTAGTGCGTTCCTGCTTTAGCTTTGTGGTGCTGTGAATGTTGTCACAAAGTCATTAGTTTGGTTTGGCTTTTCCCTGCCTTTAGTGATTTTTCTCCTAGCTCTTCCCTTTTTCTGTGACCAATAAAGGTAGTCAGATGGAAGTGCATTTATAAGTAAAAAGGGGCTTGGGTCACCTGTCTGAGATCTAGCTAGCATGTACTCTCAGATGAAGATCATTGATAATCGAAACCACAAATCTCTGAGCTGTTGAAAGTATGCTTGACAGCAGTAAAACTCCCTCCCTGTTGGCCAAGCTTTATGACACCAGCTTGGTTGGCCTGGAAATTCAGTCACCCTCAAAGCTCTTCTACCAAGAATATTGCAGAAATTGGAGAGCATGGCTGCCATGTGCAAGGCAATTGGAAACAGAGGTCTTGGCTATCTCGGTCATCCTGATCAGAGCCACTGAAGCCAGCTGGCTCTGGAGGGGAAAGGGAAGCAGGTTCCCTTGCACAGCCTCCCCCACTTCGATCCCATTCACTTGGATCCTCTCCTGATGTCACAGTCCTCTTTAAGAACAAAGGACAAACAAGGACAACAGTAGCAGCCATAGGGTCAGGACTCTCTTGTAGGATTAGACTCTTTCTTAGACTGGTAAGTGATCCTTTTCATTGCTGATGATTTGTTGTTCAGTCATTTCAGTTGTATCTGACTCTCCATAACCCCATCTGAGTCTTTCTTGCAGAGATACTGGAGGGATTTGCCATTTCTTTATCCAGCTTTTTTTTTTTTTTAACAGATGAGGAAACTGAGGCAAATGGGGTAAGATCCCAGGGTCATGCAGCTAGTAAGTGTCTGAGGCCAGATTTGAACTCTGGTTCTCCTGACTCCTGATCCAGCACTCTATCTATTGTAACACCACCTAACTGCTCTGCTTGTGATAAGAAACTGATAATAATGTTATCTTGGGTAAATAGCTGAATGCTTTATTATGTCAACCAAACTTCTAACCTGTAGGTGGCTAGAGCCAAAAAGAACATGGTAGAGATAGGAGAGCCAGAGATCAAATAGAAATTTGATTTTGAAGTGAGAGGGGGAAAAAAACCCCAAAACCATGGAAGTCCTCCTGAGGAGGAGGGCTTAACATACAAGGTCAAATGCAGTCTATATATGTGTGTTTAAAAACAAACACAAGCAGGACCGTGACAGAATCATTGTTAGATTTTTGAGTAGCACTTCCCAAGGCAGGCTCACGCATGGCCAATGCCGGTGTTTGTGGGTTCTGTAGGAACAGTCTCCAAATTCTCTTAGTGGGATACAGAACGAGAAATAGCATGGCAGGAACAGGAGTAGGGTACCTGGTGGTTAAGTTCACTTAGCAGTTACAAGGAACAGGGATTTGTGAGTCTGTCAAGAGGTGTGATGGAGAGTCCCTGGGAAATAGAGGGAGATGTAATAAATCTAAACAGTTATTAATATGAAAATCATACATCCTCTAGTGAACAACTGGTGCTGGTCAAAACAATGCACTTTGCTGGAGAGTGTTATCATTCCAAACAAAGGATTGTTGTTATGCCAAGCTCAAGTCACAGTTTTCTTGCTGAGCCTTAGCTCTGGGAAACAGGGTATCCCCAAAGTATTTTGACATTTCTCCCTTTTGGTCAAAGGGAGGACGTCTGAAAGAACCCCTACTCTTAAGACCAACAAAGGAGAGGCAGATATAAGCCTGCAAGGCTTATGTGAGAGGCCAGTTAGGCTAGGATGACATTATTGCCCAGGAGATGAGTTTCGTAAAAGGGCCTGTCGGTAAGTGTGTCCCAGATATTATTACTAGCCATTGTTGGCTTGTAAGCGGTGTGGGGTGGGGCCAGAATATAGGGGAGAGAAAATGCCAACATATGCTTGAATCAGGGCCTTGGCAGTTGGGCGCAGAACTACACACCCACATTTTTGGCAGCTGTGGGAGTAGTCAGAAGGACCTGTTAGGAGCCCTTAAAAAAAAACAATAATTGATCAGCACAGGGCCAGTTGTCAGACAAGAAACATGAGTTGCTTGAAAGGTACAGCCGTGAGAAAACTACTTGCATCAATCTTTGGATCTGATGGTCTGATTTCCTAACTACTTAGGTCTAGGTTCAAATAATGCGACAGTTATTCAGATGATTTCTGCATAAGACATAATTACATTAAGTCAGATCCAGATCAGAGTTAGTGTTCAAAGTGGACTGGTTTTGAGAAGGGCCTAGTAACTTGTTCTCATTATCCATTTAATCAGCACATTTTGAGTCCCAGATGTCTCACATAATAATCTAGTCCCTAAATAGCTTTTACTTAATGTAATTTAGTACAGTCACTGAAATTTGGTTATGCAATTTTGAAACTTCAATGAATTTCACTTTATATACCATTTGTTATTTCTATCTTTAACTAAATCCTATACCCGCTACAAGATTCTTTTTAAAAATTTCTCAGGATCCAACCATAAAATGAACTCTTTTGCCATTTAAAATGCTCAGATATTTTAACAATGGGATATTAATTTTACTTTGTTTACCATTATCAGTACAATTTATGTGTAAATTCCTTAATTCTTAATAAATCCACAATTAGATTTTGGGAACTTATTACCAAAACATACTCAAAGCCTGTATATTCACAATAGATAAATTTGGAAACCAATCTTTTATTTACAGATGTAGTTCTTAGAGTAAGCAGTCTAATCCTGTTGCTCTCTCAAAATTTACTATTCCATTTATTTAGAAAACTTTCACATTGCATCTATTTTATTGTCTCGTCTAATCATTTCCCCCTTAAGAGGACTTCATGTTATCTGACCACAAATGTAGGTGAAAATTGTAAGTTGATTCACACTTGCAACTCAGATGTGCCAGCATCAATCTATTATCTGATAGATTTAGTATTGTAATTATAAAGCTGCTTGATTATAGACATTTGCAATAGACGGAAAAAGAGGGACATAGTTACAACAATTAATCAAGGGGGAGTTTCTCTTTTCAGAGAGGAAACAGCACTATGGGGAAATAGTCTGGAGGAGCCTCCTTAGGCTGTATCCAAGGTTGTTCCCAAAACTTTGCCGAGGTACAGATAACCAAATGCTTTTAGCAGTTTCCAGACTGTGGCATGTGCCATTTTCTACTATTGGTTCCATGACAATTCTGACAACTATCCATGTAATCAAAGTTCAAAACAATAGTAAACTACTTTCCCAGGAATCATATCTTCAATAGCAAAATTTCACAAGCTATAACTTAGGGCTTGAGTATTTTTCATGATGTTTCCCTGACAGTTGTTTCCTTTATCCTTTAGTGAAGCTACCGATGAGTCTATTGCTCTGGTATAGTAAATACTGACACATTATTAACTGAATAATATATAATAATCCTAGACAAAATAAAATGTGGAATAATTAAGAATTATTTATCTAGTATCAATTGATTCATGGAGGAAGAAAGGGAATATGTGGGTAGTTAAACCATAGTTACATAGTAACATGAATACATTCATTCACTTTACTTCATATGAAAGATTAATTTGAGTATAACAACTAGAAAAAAAGTTTTCTTTATTTTGAGATTAAGTAGCCATTAGTCTTTGTGTTTGGAATTTTAAATCGGTAAGGCATTGTTAGTTTTTCCAGGCTGATAAATTGTACTATGTATCTCTCTCTATCTCTCTCTCTCTCTTTTTTTTTTAAATATAAAAACAAGCCAGGAATCTTATTTAACTCTAGATCAGAGACAACCTTAGCACTGGTAAATGGTATAGTTGCTTACACTTCCATTTAAAAATAGTACTTTGAAGAATTATTAGTAGAAGGCAACTTAAGTGATGGTTACAATTGTACAGCTCATAAAGCTAGGCCAAGGAATGAAATGTGGTGTAGTGGAAAGAATGTTCTGGGCTTATTTCTAGTCCTGGATCTCCTGCTAACTGCTGCGTAAGTACCTTCATCTCTGTGTGCCTTATTTTCCTCATTTGAACACTGAACAAAATTAGGTACTCTCCAAAATATCTCCTAGTTCTAAGATCTATCGTGTTTCAGTATTCGACAGATCTAGTCCAGCATAGTTAGTACCTCTTTTAACCACTGCTATTCACAGTTATACAAGAAAGTCCAAAGGCAACTATAATTGTGATCCAAGGTGGGAATTTAGAAGTTTGTTGAATTCAAATGCTGAGGGAAAATTAAGATGGGGTAACATTTGATTTAGACTTAAAGCACACAATCTAAAACACAGCTATACCAAATACAATAATGCTTAGTCATAGTTTAGCATCTGACTAAATGTGAACAGATTATGAATATTTGGAGAGAAAGTAAAAGCTCTTTATCCACCCAAATCTTTTGGCTTCTCACAATTTTAACAAATCGGAAAGTAGCTTAGGGTTTGCTGTAACTTAAAACAAAGAAAAGCTTCCAGGGCACACAGATTTTGTTTAAAACCTCCCAGGCAAAAGTAAAATGTATTATTAGTCGGTGTTGATGATAGACTGGGAAGTATACTTGGCCAACCTGCTGCTGCTTGGAGTTGTGAGCTGGTACAGTGCTCTATGGGTTTGACACTGGAGTTGGGCTCTACCATTGATTTTTGCCACTCTCACTTTTTATTATTGCTTTATTGGGGGAATGGGAGGAGGTGAATAAATTCTCAAGTCTTGCATACCTACTCTTACACTCTTGCGGCTGGGAGCCAGTAGAAGTTCTGTGTCTGTATGGTCTGGCAATTGGTATTTTTGTGGTAACGAGACACTCGGGGATCATGGCAGAGAAAGGCCACCTCTAGTATTCCTATGAAGCAACCTCTCAATTGCAAGGCTCCTCAGAGGTCATCTACCCTGACCTGTGTCTTAATAGGAATCCTCTCAAAAGGATCTCAGACAAGCGGTCATTCAGTCTCTAATTGAAGACCTCTAGTGATAATATATTGTGACTAATATCAATACACAAAATACTTCACATGGCAAATACCATCTAGTTGGGCTTTTGCTACAGCAGAGAGTGGCAATTGGAGAAATATCCCTTAAGTCGGGAACTATATGAACAAAACTATAAAAAACTTTCCACACAGTCATATTTAAACAATTGGAAAAATATCAAGTGCTCTTGGGTAGGCTGAGTGAATATAATAAAGATGACAATACTACCTAAACTAATGGATTTATTTAGTGCTACACCAATCAGACAGACTCCGAAGAAATTATTTTACTGAAACAAAATTCATCTGAAAGAACGAAAGGTCAAGAATTTCAAGGGAATTAAGGAAAAAAAATCAAATGAAGGAGGCCTAGTTGTACCAGATGTAAACTATATTATAAAGCTGCTGTCATGAAAACGGTAATTGATCAGTGGAGTAGGTTAGGTTCACAGGACAAAATAGTCAATGACTATAGCAATCTAGTATTTGACAAACCCAAAGACCCCAGCTTTTGGGATAAGAACTCTCTATTTGATAAAAAAACTTCTGGGAAAATTGAGAAATGTCCCTTATATAATTTTTGGAGGCCATGTTGCCTTGCCCTAAAGGTTGTCCTGCTATTTCCCCTTTTCGTGTGCCAATAGCCTTTAGAAATGTACTTTTTCTGCAGTGTAACTGAGTAGGTTTTTTTTTTAATCCTTTAAAGAAAATGATTTTTCTCTACATAAAACAAAACAAACAAGGAAGGGGATACCATTATTGATCATTATGCCTTTTATTCTCATTTTAAAAATTGAGGTCGGGTTTGGGGGCTCTGGCTTTTTCTTCCATTTTCCTCCCTAGTTTTTGAGGGGAGAATTCATTCTTAGGGTAAAAATCTTCCCATCTGCCAAGATACTTTGGACCTTGTTTGAGCATGGCACCAGTGAATCCGAGGTCACGTGCTTTGTCTTTACATAGATCAGTTAAGCTTTGCAGAGAGAAGCATCTCACTTTCATGTAGTGCACGGCCAACTTTGGCCAGAAATCCTCCAGAAGTGAGCTGCTAGTCGTGGAAGATTGAAAAAGACACTGTGAATAGCTTAGTATGAACCCAATCCCACAACTGGTCAAAACAAGTATGAGGAAGTATGTGCTGCCTCTTGGGTTAATGTTGTCTTTTCTTCTTCTTTATTATTTAATTGCTACACTGTGTTAGTATTAAATGCCCTGCCTGTCATACCCTAAACTCCTTTTTCAAAAAACATTCCCTCCTAACAGTTAAGTAAAACTGCCTAGCAGTGCTATGGTGACTGAGAGATTTGTATGTCACTTTCTAGCAGAAAGGAGGTAGATTGTTTAACTTTGAGAGTGTCATACAAATTTTGTCCTTTATATGTGCCTGAGATGCCCTTTTTACATATAAGTAATACGGTATTCTGAAAACACCCTTTAGTGATATCAAGAAAAGATAACTAATTGAAAATAAATAGAAGTGGGAGTTCCTGCAGTTGATCATTCTTTCTCTGCTCTGTTTTCTTCCCCTCAAAAGGTGTTTGTGCATTTAAAAGCACCTGACAACATTCACTATCTTTTCAAGGAAAAAACAAAAACCCAAATCAGAAATCTGTATTTCATATGTGTGAATTAGTGAAGTTGTCTTAAATTATGGTGGAGAAAAGTGTTTTCTCAAAGCCTGTCTATGTTCTTTATGAAAAAGAAAATCCTGTATATTAAGAAGCTTACTATAATATAAAAAAAAAAAAAAACTTTGAAAAGAAAAAGGGAATCCATGTGCGTTGTTCCATGTTCAGGTTAACCAGAAATTTCTGATGATTTACCTCATGACTTGGCTTAGTTCAGTCTTCCTGACTGGAATAACTAATTGATAAACAAATCAGAGAGACTGAGGCCGCCTGGCCTAGGGTTGGGAAGAGCTGGCTTCAAGTCCTGCCTCTGACCAGTCTTGGATGGATGAGCCTCGGCCAGTCATTGAACCTCTCGGGGCTCCAGACAACTTCTAAGATCCTAAATTACAGAGCAAGAGCTGATTGGTATTATTAGATTTTCATAGGCTTATGACATCACCAGGTATACATACCCACAAATTTGCTAGGTTTATTGAATAAGATGGCATTTTTAAAGCATTTAAGCATTGTACCCGGTGCAAAGTAGGCACTTGATAAAAGCTTATTCTACTCCTGTTTCTCCCTAAACTGAAGAAAATGTGGTATTTTTTTTGATCCACTTTTTGTTTTTCAGTGCCTAGGCACTTAAACCAATTTATTTTGAATTATTATGTTTTTCATTGGAAAAACTGGAGACAGACATTCCATTGGAATGTCATTACATCCTATGTTTACTTATCTAGTTATATTTCCCCCTACCGCCACCCCATTGGATTCTAAGCCCTGTCACATAACAGGTGTATAATAAGTCCTGCTTGGATTGGATGGTGTTTAAAAAAACTGTTGGAGCACCTTGTTATGGGTAGAGAATCCTTCTTGATACTTGATGCAGGGTAGCCTCTGTGACAATAGCAAGTAACTTAAGTACGTGAACAGATGTTTCCATGTTTTATACCTTGCTTCTCATCAGTATTCATCACATCATTGAGTTAAGTTGAATGCAGTTGCAACTCCTGTAGGATCTCATGTTATTTTAACATATATATGTTGCTTTCACGCAGTATTTATTTTCGTGAGTCAAATGCTGGGATTTGATTTTCTGCACTTAAGTCGTCGGACTATCAAAGTGTAATCTGTGGTAGAAAATCACATTGCTCAAATCTGTTTGCATCAGATTCCTTCGATGGCTGTGGAGCCTATTCCCACAGGGTCTCATGGAAATGAGAAAGCTAGTATGTAAGGTGCTGGTTAATGTCATCTTCTCATTCTCCAAAGTTGACAGCTTAGGTCAGGGGTTAGGGCAGGTATCATGACACATAGTGTCCTCTTTTCTCTCTCTCTGTCTCTCTCTCTTTTTTTAATGTTATTTACTTTGACTTTGTTCCAGCTAGTTGATGACTTTACTATATACAGCAAGCAGATAGTCTGCTATGGATAACCAGAGTGCTACACCTGAAATCAGAATTTTAATCCTGCCTCAGACCTTAGGTAGTCTAGTCACTTGACCTTTTTCAGCTTCAGTTTCCTTTCTGTAGAGGACTGAAACACTAGACCTTTGATTTTATGAATATAGTTCCCTCCCAGGTGACGATATGCCCTCCCTTCAGGAGGCAGCACCTCTTCTTTTTATTAAAGCTTTTTATTTGTATAACATATGTATGGGTAGTTCCCCAGCATTGATCTTTACAAAGCTCTCCATTACAACTTTTACCCCCAGCCCCCTCCCTTCCCCTAGATGGCAGGAAGTCCACTACATGTTAATAATGTAATAATAGTTGACAAGTTGGGCAGCACCTCTTCTGTAAACTATAGTCTTAAGAGAATTTCCTGGAGCACTCAACTGTTCTGGGAAGTATATCTATATCAGAGGTGTAGAATCTGAACCCAGGTTTTTCTTTATTTAAGCCCTCCCTAGCCATTCTGCCTGTCTTTCTTGTTTTCTATACATTGGGAGTGACAATACAGGGATGTTATAAGGATCATGTAAAATAGTCTACGTAAAGTGCTTTGAAAACATTAAAGATCTCTACAAATCCTAGTTAGAATCATTCATATTTAGTCTTTCGTTTTGTGTGTATGATGTAATGTGTTCCGTGCTAGTTTATTTCCTTGTTTTCTTGGCGGGGAAGGGGGAGTCTTCATGGTATATAAGGTTTTTGAGGATTCTTCAAGCTTTTCAGCTCTTTGTTTTTTCAATCTCATGCCATTATTTCCTCATCAAAATACCACTATCGAGGTCTATGTTAACAATTTGGATTGTCTTTGCAATTTCTGTACCTCTTCATTCTCGGGAACACCAGCTGGTGCACACATTCCGGTTCTTAGGGTGATCTGTTATCTAGAACTACAAAGTCATCACTTGGCTGTTGGTCCTATGTTTTTTTAAGTAATATTTAAAAAATAAAAAGGCTAAGTAAATTGGATTTGTTTACTATTGTGCTTTGGTTCAGCTTCAATTTAAAAATACTTTAAATAATGACTGTAGATATTAATCAAAATCATAGTTTTTTAGAATTCTGTTTTTTTGGCTGTCATCTTTTTTTTTCCTTTTTGCTGAGGTAATTGAGGTTAAGTGACTTGCCCACAGGGTCACACAGCTAGGGAATGTTAAGTGTCTGAGACCAGATTTGAACTCAGGTCCTCCTGTCTTCAGGGCTGGTGCTCTATCCAGTACACCACCTAGCTGCCCCTGTCATCTCTTTTTTAGTTTTTAAATTCTTGGTTTTCTACTTCAATTAACAGGAGTAATAATACTATTAAGCAACCTAAAACGAGTGTTGTTGGATTTTTCAGGAATCAAATGGTCCCAAGCAGAAAGTTTCTGAAAGGACTTTAAAATGAGAGATCAAGGATAAAATAAGAACAATCCAAGAAAATGAAGAAAGTTATGAAAAGAAAGTGAGCCAACTTGAAATAGAGAATCAAAAACTTAAGGAGAAAAATAATTCCTTAAACTAGAATTGAGCAAGGGAAAGCTAATGACATTCTGACATCAAGAAATCATAAAATAAAATCAAAAGAATAAAAAAAAAGAAGAGTAAAGAACCATCTCATACAAAAAAACCTGATCTAGCGATCAAGGAGAAATAATATAAGAATAATTGGACTACCTGAAAATTACGATAAAAAAAATTCTTGATAGAGTATTACAAGAAATTACCAAAGAAAATTGCCCTGAAATTTCTAACACCAGAAGGTGAAGTAGAAATAGAAAAACAATCTACTAGTTGCCACCTGAAAGATCCCAGGAAGAAAACTTTTTTTAAAAGCTTTTTATTTTCAAGACATATGCTCCAATTTTTTTTTCTCTCTACCTTCCCTTCACCCCCTCCCCTAGATGAGAAGCAGTCCAAAAATTGTTTAACATGTACGTTCTTGTATGCATATTGCCACAGTTATGCTGCAGAAGAAAAATCTGATCCAAAAGAAAAAAATGAGAGAAATCAAAGCAAGCAAATAACAAAAAGTGAAAATACTGTGTTGTGATCCACACTCGGTCCCCCCAGCCCTTTCTCGGTGCAGATGGCTCTCTCCATCCCCAAGACCATTAGAACTGACATGAATTACCTTGCTTTTGAAAAGAGCCAGGTCCATCAGAATGGATCATTGTTTAGTCTTGTTTCTGTATGTAGTCATTCTCTCGGTTCTACTCACTTAGTATCAGTTCGTGATTGTTTCTTATAGAAAAATATTTCATAACACTCCTGTATCATTATTTATTCATCAATTCTCCAACTGATACATGTCCATTCAGTCTCCATTTCTAGGAGTAAAACTTGCATGAATGTCATAGCCAACTTTCTTTTTTTTTTTTTTTTTTTTGCTTTTTGCTGAGGCAATTGGGGTTAAGTGACTTGCCCAGGGTCACACAGCTAGGAAGTGTCTGAGACCAGATTTGAACTCAGGTCTTCCTGACTTCAGGGCTGGTGCTCTAACCACTGCGCCACCTAGCTGCCCCCCATAGCCAACTTTCAAAGCTCCCAGGGTAAGGAGAAATTATTGTAAGCAACAAGGGGAAAATAAAACCCGATTTAAATATCACAGAGCTACAATAAGGATTACACAAGACCCAGTGGGTTTTACATCGGAGGACTATAGGTCTTGGAATACTATATTCCATAGAGCAAAAGAGATGGGATTATGACCAAGGATAATTTACCAAGCAAAGTATAATAATTAATGGAAAAAAATGGACACTTAACAAACCGAAAGATTATCAGTTTTTTGTGAAAAAAATCTCAGAACTTGAGACAATTCATCCTATAATGTTCAGGAGAAATGTAAGCTAAATATTAAAGACTAATAAGGAACTCAATGAAGTCAATAATTTGTGTATGTGAAAATATCAGTACTTATGATTGTCATTATTTGGATAGTTTGAAAGACAGGCTTAGACTGAGCTGAGTATGATGGGGTGATTCTAAAAATATAGTCATGTAAGGAGAAATAAAAAGGAGTAATTATACAAATGAGGCATAAAAGGAAAAATTGAGTGAAAAAGATGAGGAAAACTGAGGAGGAAAATACACAAGTAATTGTAGCTTAGAATGTGAATAGGACAAATTTACTCATACAGTAGAAATGGATAGCATATTAAATTTTTGAATTCAACAATGTTGCTTTCAGAAAATGTTATAAAAATGAGAGATACACAAAGTCAATATAAAGGGCTCAAGTAGAATTTAGTATATGGGGGGGGGAAGAGTGATACTTGATGTAAAGCAAAGTTAAAATAGCATAAATCAAGTGACATTGTGTCAGCAATCCTTTTCAGTGTTTTAGAACATTTAAAATACCTAGAAAGTATAAAATACCTGAGTATATATCTGTTTTAAAAAATCGGTATTATATGAATGTAAACATAAAATACATTTTAATAAAAATAAACTTGGATCTAAATAATTGAAGTGATACTAATTGTTCATGGGTAGGTAAAGCCAATATAATTTTTTTAAGCTTTTTATTTGCAAAACATATGCATAGCTAATTTTTCAACATTGACCCTTGCAAAGCTTTGTTACAAATTTTTCCCTCCTACCCCCTATCCCCTCCCCTAGATGGCAGGAAGGGTAATACATGTTAATTATGTTAAAATATTTGACAGATCGAGTATGTGTATATATATTTATACAGTGATCTTGCTGTACAGGGTGGGGGGGAACCTGAGAAGGAAAACATAATGGAAGCAAACATCAATAGAGAGTGTGAAAATGCTACTTTGTGGTCCAGACTCAGATCCCATAGGCTCTCCCTGGATGTAAATGAAAGCCAGTAAAATTTTTAAAATGACAATTTTGCCTAAATCTATTTAATGTCATCCCAATTAAATTACTAAAAAAAAAAATCTCGAGTTAGAAAAAATAATAAAGTTCATTTCAAAGAACAAAAGGTCAGGAACTCCAAAACGAGGGGTAAAAGATATTAAGGAAATATATTCAGCAGTATCAGACATTAAACTATTTTATAAAGTGAGAATATTGTTGAAGTATAAAAAAGGATAATTTTGATCATTTTAAATTAAAATTTTCTTGTATAAATGAAACTCATATAGCCAATAACAGGATGCAAAAAGTTGGGGGGGGGGACTTTCATAGACAATCTCTCAGGATGTGATTGGGTTCGAATATTGCTACGGTGTTGGAAATGAGCTTGTTAATTTAGAAAAAGATGTAAAGACTTGGACCTATGAAGGAAGATGCTATGCACCTTCAAAGAAAGAGATGACAAGTAGAAATAAACATAGTACAATCTTATACATGTATATGTGTGAGTATGTCTATATATATTAATATATTTATAGATATCTATGTACATGTGTATATTCATGCTCAGTTGTACCCTTCTTTAGGATGGTGGGGGAAGGGAGTTAACGTGCACAGCAGAAAGCAAAAAAAAAAAAAGCAATAGAAAGCAAAGCTGGACTGCTTTGAAGATAAGGTGTAGTATTTATTACATAGCTTTTTTTGAAATAGAAATGTATTGTTTTATATTGAATCTTCTGGTCTGCTGTGTACATGGCAATGTTACTTTTTTTTTCCTTTTCCCATTTTATAAATTTTTTTAAATGACAAAATTAAGTAAAACGTGCTTCTTTGATATTTAGTCTATAAATGTTTGTGATATAGATTTATTCATTTATATCATATGGGAACAATAATTTCTGAGCTGCTGGCATAGTGTTTTACATTTTTTATAGATATGACACAATTTTAATTAAACTGAGCACTGAGCTCAGTTTTAATTTAGGCTTTAATTAAACTGAGCTAACAAAATAGCTTTTGTTACAAGTTTTAGATATGAAATCAGGTGTTTTACTTGGGCCTAGAACTGATGTGAGCCTAATTTAATCTTGACTTGAAAATCATGCCAGGAGAATGAGGTCCTGGAGTAGCAGAAGGTTTCCATTTTTGTCTTTGTACCTTGTACATGGTAGATGCTAAATGGAATTGGATGTTACTTTGGATGTGAGCCTAATTTAATCTTGACTTGAAAATCATGCCAGGAGAATGAGGTCCTGGAGTAGCAGAAGGTTTTCCATTTTTGTCTTTGTACCTTGTACATGGTAGATGCTAAATGGAATTGGATGTTACTTTGGATTTGGGTTTTCTTTCTTGATGTATGGTGTTAGAATGATGTTCCTTCATACACTGCCCAACCTGCTGGTAACTCTACATTCTGATGACGTTCTGTATTTTAACTAACAGGTTTTCAGGAGGCCTGACATCAGGGTAAGGATACATTTGCCTTTCAGCAAATCGGCCTCCTGCCTGTTTGTCTTTTGCGCTTTATTGAAAATTTAAGTCTGTTAATAGTTTTATTTTTTTTTAACTATTATCAACAATATTATGAATTAACCAGATCAAATTGCTCGCTATGTCATAGCTTTAAATGTTGCAATAGAAATGCTTTGTTTGTTATAATGTTTCATGTGCTAATAAAAACCAGCATACATAGTCTTATTTAAGTTGTTAGAAATGTTTGCTACTAGCTGATTGTCATTACGTGAATTCTGAACAAATGGGTGTGCATGCCAACTATTGCAGAGTACCGTATTATTATTTTTATTGTATCATCCTTGTTATGGAATTGAACTATAGAAAAAGGATTGTTGGCTTTGTAGCCGATTTCAATAAATTTTTAGTTTGGGATGATATATGTCAATTCGCTGGATTAATTTGACACTGAATTTGAGGGTAATTTTGGCATATTCAATCTTACCTAGTACTTTTGGGAAATATTAATTAGTAGGGAATATCTTTAGTAGTAAGTATAATTAGTAGAGTATGTTTTGTTTTTTCTGTTTTTTTTTTCTGCCCTGTCCCTTCAGAACACCTATAAAACAGGAACAAGATTGGTAATGTGCATGCGTTTTCTTATTATTTTAAAGTTACTTATATTTAATAATGGAGAGGAAGAGAAATGTACAATTTAATAACGCTGGTTTAATTTCCTTTCCGTTCCTCAAAATTATGTGGATTTGGATAATCTAACCATTTTAAGGATTTTAATGTTTTCAACTTTTATAGGGCAATGAAGAACTTAAAATTAGCCATTTAAAATTCTTATTATTTTCATTGGTTTTTCGTAATTTCTCTTTTTCCCCACCAGTAAAAATGCCTTTCAGTTAATAAGTGTTTCCTTTTACTTTTATTGATCCATATTATGATACAAGATTTTATTTGGTATTTCTTCCTAATCGCATGGACTTCAAAGTGCTGTTGTATTGGGGAGTAGTGTGTGTTTGTGCCTTTATTTTTCTCTGAAGAACCATCATTAAAAGATAATTCTACTTTGCTTTATGTTTTAAGAATGAAAATACAAAACTTTTGCCAAATGGAAATATATTGTACAACTTTGGTTTTGATTTCTGCCTGATACTAAATGCAAACTAATGACAAAGTATGAAAATGTGTCAGTTGTCATATGGGCTAGTATGGTGTAAAGTTTGGAAATATGAAATCTAAGGCTTAAATACTCTTGGTATACTTTTTTACTGCACAAATTTGATGAAACCAAACTTTCTTTTATAATAGAGAGATCTGACTCTTTTTTAATAAATTATTTGGTCTCATGGAATTGACATTGCTTTTAAAGGATTATAAACTTACATTTTTCATATTATCTGTTTAAAGAATTGAACAGTAGAGAGATCATATTGGGAACATAAGCAGTAATTTATAAAGCAATTAGAAGGTTACCAAAGAAAAGTAAATTTGACCTTTTAACCATTTTCTTGAGGCACATTGTTGTCATGACTGGAAACATTTAATATGGAACTAATGTAAAGTGCAACATTTAATGCATTTTAAAAAAAAAACTTCTGCAGAATATACAGTATATAACCAGGTAAGTGTACATATAGAAATATGTTAGATAAATTATAATGTAGCAGTTTAATAAAGAAAATTAAAATCTAAAACTAAATAAGTAAATGGCATGTAAAATTTGTCTAATGTAAAATTTGCTGCTATCAGCACAGCTGCCTGCCTATGCAAATAAGCAAAAACTTAAGTATGCTCTAGTCTTTTAAAAACATAAATTTCTTTGAGTTTCTTTTAAATTTTGTTTGCATGACTTTTCTTTTTACATAGCTTCCATAGCATGCTGTGTTATCCATATTTGAGTATATCATGTGGCCCTCTGTTTTCTTCTGGAATTATGTTGTTGTTGTTGTTTTTAAAGCATATTTTCTCATTTGTAAACATGGTGTAGATTGTTCTTTTCCCCTCCTCCAGCAAAGAATAGTCATTCCATTTTAGAAGGATGCTACGACGTTTATCCATCCAACTGGGTCTTTAACTCCAAAGGGGAAAAATTTGTTGTGAGTGACAAAGCTATAAAAGGTGCTGAGTTTTACACTCATACTGTCTCTGGGGGGGGGGGGGAATTCTGTTCTTTCACCTGTTTGTTTGCATGTGTTTCTCTCTTCCTTTTCTGCGTTCTTGTCCATGCGCCTGATGCTCAGCAGGAGGTTCAGGAAGGACACAATGGCTATCATTCTGAAGCTGGAGCTGATCAGGTGGCAAATTTTACTTGTTTGTTGTGTAGCTACTGATCCTGTGCTTAGAAACCATTTTAATTTCAATTTCTGAAAGAGCAAAACTTGCAAACCATTGTCTCATAGTCGCTCCCTCCTTTCATTTCTAAGTTCAGTAGAACCCCTTTATGACACAACCAATCCAGATGTGTGTTTTAAGATTTTTCCCTAGAAACTTCCATGGCTCTTCAGTTTGATAGTGATACATGTTTATAATGATGGCCTTTAGGTATTCCAAATCCTGAAGTACCTTGGGAGTGTTTGAAGGAGTTTAAATTAGGTTCCTTGTACTTTCAGTGTGGGCTGTCGTGTTTTTAGCAATCCATATTTGGTATATAGAATACATTTGTGTTAATCGGTCCAAAATTTGAGTGCTTACAAGGTAGATTCGGCAATGAGGGATATTCAGAAGCCCCTACTCCCAAGGTGTTTCTATCCTTGTTGGGATGAAATAATAGTGAATAATTTGAGACTATATAATTCCATGTTACATTGGGTGTAAAAGTTCTTCAGTAGTTTTGAGGAGAAAGTAGAACACTACACCAATCTGGCAAGACTTCATTTAGGAAGTAGAACTTATTGTGGGCAATGGGGGACAGGTAGGATTTGGCTGTACAGAAAATTACAGGTAAGAGGGTGGGGCCAAAAAGAAGCAGGAACCAGCCTGGCAAGTTGACACAAAGTATTTGATTCACCTGAAAACTCAATGAGAGTACGTGGGTTTGAGGTCATGTCCAGTGACCTCAGTAAGTAACAGATTCCCATAATAAAAAGGCTCATAGAAACGTGACAGGTCTCTAAAGGGGTTCTACTACACTTAGCAAGTGTAAGTTTTGTTTCTCAACAGTTATGTGTGCACTAAAACTTCAGTTTTCTAATTTCTCTTTAGTTAAAAATCTAAAGTATTGTCTTTTTCTCATTGTTTTATTTTGTTTCAGTTTTGGTAGTGTAATTTTTGTCATTTTAAAAATACATCCTAGCTGACTAATAAAAGGACGTTGACTTTACCGTTTATCTTACAAAGACACATTCTTAAGTGTCCCAAATAGCTACTTTTCTAACTAAGATGGATATAGTAACTTGTAGAAAACCCTACCTTGAAAATGAGTCCCCACCCTGGGTCTCTAGAGCACATCTCTTCAGAAGATCTGATGAACTCTTTCAGTTGCCCCCAGTCACAATCCTTTCTCATGTTTCTTTCCTCTTGGTGTCCTTTTATGTAGAGAAATGGCTTTTAAGTAGTTGTCCTGTCAAATTTTGTTGTGACTTACTATGTATTTCCAACTGAAAAGTTATTTGTAGCCCCCAGAGAAGTTATAGTTTGATAAAACTGAATAACTCATTTTTGTTCTCTAAGAAGTACTTGATAATAAGTGTATTCAGACAGACACTCCACACTTATTTTTTAATGCATTTGACACATAATAATGAATGACTTAATGTAGTTTAGTAATGTAAAATATTTCAAAGTAATTTAAAATTAAACATTTAATTAAAATAGCTTTCTTACTGGGGCATAAAATCAATTTATTAGTTCATGACATCTGTCATTGAAAGCAAAAATTTTTTAGCACGTCTGGAGAGAAACTGAATTTTTTTTGGTGTTCTTGAACGCTGACATGTTAAAAAGTGTTCTGTCAAGTTTCTCCTTTTATTGTACTTAACAAATTTGTTGCACATTTTTAAATTGTGCCTTTTATGTCTGGAAGTAACCTGAATGTTAAGTGGGTTCTATGAATTGTTCCTAAATACTTCATAGTGTTAATGGGCATTACACTTAACTAAGAGTTCTCTTGGGGGGAAGGGGGGAGAGAAGGAAAAACAAGAGTGAAGGAAAATGTGAACTTAATGAACTTGGGTAGTTGGAAAAAGAGGATGAGTTCTAAGCTGCAGAATTTGTCAGAAGGCCTATCTATAACTTTACCTATGCAACAAGGAAACATTCCTGTTGTCTCTTGAGGGTGGGATTGGGTGTGTATTTGTCACAGGCTTTATTTTGTGGGTTTGAAGGAGAGCTACCATGGAGAACATGAAACGATTTAGGTTGGTTTAAAAATGGAACCCTAATGAAATATGTTGAAGTATTGTATGGAACAATTGGAAATTTAATCAAATTTGTGTTAACTAAATATTTATTTTAAGTTTCCCATTTATTGTTGTGAAAAAAAGATCCATTTTTAAATCCTGCCCTATCAAATCATGCAGCTAACTTCCTTGATGGTCTTATTTATCGCAGAGGCAGCTTGGCATGGTTGCTTAGAGAACTAATCTTGAAGCAGGGAAGACCTGGGTTCAAGTCATGTCTCTAATTCATGTCCACGTACACATACACATGCACACACACACACACACACACACACACATACGGAGTGTGACCCTAAGTCATTTATCTTTGAGTGCTAAACTAAAATTATTAGTTGCAGAGGAACTTGCCAGCTTGCATTGATAGAAATTTCACCTGGAAGTTACCCATACTAATGAAATGACAGGTCTAGTCCCTATCTCTTTTTATTATACTTGTCTACTTGTCTTTTCAAACTATTCCTGGTTTTGTGATTTGTATCTGAAGTCTCAACATAACGTAACGTCTTACTGTAATAGCCAGTGTGATGTCTTGTGATGGTGTTCTTTGACAAATGGGATAAGCACTGTTCTGTTTCTGTGTGCTCTTAGCAAAATGTAGCATTGCTGTACAGCAATGGAAAATAAAATTTAATCCTGTTTGGTTTTTTTCCCTTACCAGGCTCTGAGAGATGGAAATAAGCTGGCCCAAATGGAAGAGGCACCACTCTTTCCGGGAGAATCGATCAAAGCTATCGGTAAGTACGGCATCTGCATTTTACCAACATCAATGGATGCTCATTTCATTCTGTTTTTTAAAATGAACTAAATTACCATGAATGTTATTATTGTGGCCATTATCATAATCTTCTATAAGATTCTTCTTCTTTCCTCAAGCCTCTCATGCCCCATTTACCTCCTGATACCTGAAGACCTCCCCTTGCGCTTTACTGACAAAATGGAGACCGTTTACTTTGAGCTGCTGCTTCTCCCCTTATTGTAACCCTGTGCCTTAATTTACTCACCTATAAATAAGGGGATTAGAGTCAATGTCCTCAAGTCCTTTCTAGCTGTAGATATGAGATCTCTAAGAAATCGCTCTCTTGTTCATGGAAGACAGTCGGTAAACATCTCTTGAGTGTCTCCTATGTGCCAGACACAGTGCTAAGTGCTCCAGAATACAAAGATAGGCAAAAGACAATCCCTGCCCTCAAAGAGCTGAAAGTCTAGGAGGGGAAACATACTGCAAACAAACTACATGGGATAAATAGAAAATAATCAACAGAGTTTGAAACGCACTAGAATTAAGGGGGATTGGGAAAAGCTTTCTGTACAAGGTGGGATTTTAAGTAGGGCTGGAAGGAAGCCAAAAGATGGGGATGAGAAGGGAGAGCATTCCATCCTTGAGAAGCGCTCAGTGAAGATACCAGGAACTAACAAAATGGAGTGTCTTGTTTGAGGCTCTTCAAGGACACCAGTGTCATTGACTCTGAGAGGACATGGAAAGTATAGGAAGATTAGGGAGCCACCAGAGTCAAAAGACTCTGGTGATATAGTCAGATCTATCACTTTGGGGATAGTGGGAGAGACTTGTGGCAAACAGACCCAGCAGCAGGCTATGGGAACAGTCCAGAAATGGAAAGATGAGGGTGGCGGCAGTGTCAGGAAAGAAGGGGCCATATTTGAGAGCTGTTTCAAAGGTGAAATCAGTAGGTTTTGGAAATATATGTAGGGGTGAGAGAGAATATGTAGTCTAGGATGACACTTGGGTTGTGAGACTGGAAGACTGGGGAAGTAGTGCCCTCAGTACAAAAGTTTGTAAGGTAGGAGGGGTTAGGGGAAAGAATTCCATTTTGGATATTCTGAGTTCAAGATGTCTTATGGGACATCCAGTTTGAGATGTGTAATAAGCAGTTGAAGATATAAGACTGGAACTCAGTAGAGAGGCTAGGGCTGGAGAAGAAGATTGAGCAAAGAGTTGATAATTGAATTTAGGGAGGTTGTTGAAATCACCAAATGGGATAGTAGAGAGGGAGAAGAGAAGAAGACCCAGGACAGAGCCTTGAGGGACATCTCTGGCTAAACAAGTGTGTCCTGGATTAAGATACAACAGAACAGACTTGGGAGTTATTAGATAGGTAGAAGAACCAGGAGAGAGTGATGTCCTGAACTCACAAGAGAAGAGAGTATCAGGAAGGGGAATGATTGTTTCATATGCAGCAAAAAGGTCAAGAAGGTTGAAGACCAAAAAAAAAAAAAGGTTGAAGCCTGAGAATTTTTGACAAATTCAGAGATTCTGGTTAATCTTGGGAGAGAGCGGTTTGGGTTGAATGCTGTCTGAAATAGTGTGATTCTTGATACCCTCTACTCCTTTTTCTGTCGCTGTGCCATCTCCAACACAGAAGGTGAAAGGAGCATCATGGAACTGAGGGCCATTTTCTTTTTTCTTCGTCACCAAGCAGATTATTCAGCACTGATTGCCTAGTCTCCTGGTGATGAATCTGGGCTTGGTCTTCAGGAGACAGTCACAGTCTGACTTTCCCATATAGTAGACCCTGTTAGAATTTGTTCTTCACTAGCCTTGCTTTCAAGAAATTGGGGTCACCGCCATGCCACAATGAGGTATTTGAGTTAGACTTGGTGCTTTGTGAAACTCACTAAATAAACGTCCCTGTGACATGAAATGATGTGGAATTACAGAACGCCAGAACTGAAGTCGACCTCCAAGGCCGTTGAGTCCAACTCAAAGCATTTTCTTACTTGCTATCACTGGAAGACTTCCGTTTTTGAACCATATACCTCAACACTATTTCCCTTATTTCATGTAATATTATGGAACTATGTGTGTTCATAAAATGAAAATAAGTATATATTTTATCATCCAGGATGGTAATATTTATTGAAGCATAAATGTTTCCCAACAATAGATACGTTTTTACGTTTCCTTCTTTCAGTTAAGGATGTCATGTATATCTGTCCATTTATGGGAGCGGTTAGTGGAACACTGACGGTGACGGATTTCAAAATGTACTTCAAAAATGTAGAAAGGGTAAGTTAATAAACATATAATTCATTCTAGAGAAAATGGAAAAGTAGCACTGTTTTTAAAATTATCGACTTAATCCGTATTTATACTTCTGAGAATTAATTTGAGTATATAAAATGTCAACACTTTTCAGTCAGTCCCTCAAAACCACCGTTAAGTTACTTTGTCCATTCTTTCATCTTCACTTTTACTTGAATGTAGTGGATAATTGTTTGCCTCTGCTTTTTTCAGTTTTCATTATTTAGAAAAGATCTTTCCAGATTTCCTAGTATTTCTTATGTTATGTTTAGTTGTATTGAATTTGTATGACATTGACTAATGAACCCCAGTTTATTTTCTTCTAGCTCTTAAGGTTGCCAAATTTTTTTTTTTTACTTGTCAACATATAATGATGCTTACATAAAAATCCTTGTTGATAACTTTTCTGTTGTTGTTTCAATAAACAATTTTTGGATATGTTCCCAACCGTAGATTACTGGGACAAAGGTTATACTTATTATTATTTTCTTTTTTGAGACCGAGTTTCGGTATCTCACTAAGCCTCTCCAGTAGCAGTGATTACAGTTGGTATAATTATTTTTATACATCATGTTGCCATATTGTTCTCCAAAAGAAAATATACAGGTTTGTAGTTCTTTGCGTGAGCCTGTTTTTCTACTATTGTGCTAAAATTCAGTTTTATTTTTGTCAGTTTGATGGATAAGGAAAACTTAGAAGTTGTAATTTGTATGTCTTTAGGTTTTAATTAATTTTTTTGCAGTGATTATTGGCAATTCATGTTTCCTTTTTAGAATATCATTCATATCTTTTGCTCACGTGCACGGTGGCTTGAAAGTTATTCTATGTAACAATTTAACAGTTTTTAGATATTTTATTTCCCTAATGTCTTTTTTCTTTTAACTTAATAACTATTGCTATGTGAAACTTTTTATTTTATTTTAAAGAAGTAAGCACACTTATCTTGTCCCTGATAATTGCTTGTATTTATTAGCTAAAAAATTTCTTTTTCAATTGAGATAATTGCTATCCAGTTTTTCCCCCCTATGTTTATTAAACACCATTTTTTGTGTATTTTTTGTTTGATGTCTGTTTTTATTTTGTTTAATGGTTTTTTATTAATACTTTAAAAATACTTGATGTTTTAATTGGTATTTAATTAAATATTCAATTAATTTGACGCATATGGGTGTTTTGTCGCATTATTCTGACCCAGGTATCAATGCATTATCAGAGAGGAGAACTCCCAAACTGATGAAATTACAGATATCATTTGATTCTTCTGACCCATGTCTCTTCAGTTATTTCAGTACCTTATTTTGTTCATTATAGTCTTGTAATTATCCTTATAAAGGTCCTGAGTTCTGAGGGCTTTTTTAAGTAGGTTAATTTTCAAATAATTTGGTCATTTTTATTGTTTCAACAAATGGAGTTTATTTTTTTGAAAATTATTTCATCATCACTATTGATCAGAGAAATGCAAATCAAGACAACCCTGAGGTACCACTTCACACCTGTCAGATTGGCTAAAATGACAGGAAAAGTTAATGATGAATGTTGGAGGGGATGTGGGAGGGCTGGGACACTGATGCATTGTTGGTGGAGCTGTGAACGGATACAGCCATTCTGGAGAACAATTTGGAGCTATGCTCAAAAAGTTATCAAACTGTGCATACCCTTTGACCCAGCAGCGTTTCTATTGGGCTTATATTTGAAAGAAATCATAAAGGAAGGAAAAGGCCCCACATGTGCAAGAATGTTTGTGGCAGCCCTTTTTGTAGTGGCTAGAAACTGGAAATTGAATAGATGCCCTTCAATTGGAGAATGGCTGAATAAATTATGGTATATGAATATTATGGAATATTATTGTTCTGTAAGAAATGACCAGCAAGATGATTTCAGAGAGGCTTGGAGAGACTTACATGAACTGATGCTGAGTGAAATGAGCAGAACCAGGAGAACATTATACACGGCAACAACAGTACTATATGACGATCAATTCTGATGGACATGGCTCTCTTCAACAATGAAATGTTTCAAACCACCTCCAATTGTTCACTGAAGAAAGCCATATACACCCAGAGAGAGGGATGTGAAATGTGGACCACAACATAACATTCTCATACTCCTTGACTGATGTTTGGTTACATTGTGTTTCCTTTATCTAATATATCGTTTGTGTAGATAAGATTTTTCTTGCACAACAATGACGAGTTTGGAAATATGTATACATATATTCGATTTGCCAATATTTTAACATAATTAACATGTAGTGGATATCCTGCCATCTAGGGGAGGGGTGGGAAGTTGGGGGGGGGAAATTTGTAACAGAAAGCTATGTAGGGGTTATTGTTGAAGAATTACCCACACATATGTTATGCAAATAAAATTTAAAAAATAATTAAAAGAAAAAAAAAAGAAAATTATTTCATCATGGGGCAGCTAGGTGGCTTAGTGGATAGAGCACCAGCCCTGAAGTCAGGAGACTTAACACTTCCTGGCTGTGTGGCCCCGGGCAAGTCACTTAACCTCAATTGCCTCAACCAAAAAAAAAAAAAATTCTATGAGAATTATTTGGTCATTATGGCTGGTATATAAGCATACATAAATTTCTTTGAAGTAATCTATTTTGAGCCTTTGCTGAAGTCGTTATTGTTGCCTTTTGTTGTTGAAATGAGATTTTTTTTTTGTGACTCGCCATCATGCCATATGCACATAATGGTTTGACTGCTTTACTTCCAATGTTAATCCTTCTAATATTTCTTATTGCAACTGCTAGAATTTCTACTAATGTCAAATAAAATTGACTAAAATGGAGAGAAATGAATGCTCTTGATAGGCTTAAGCCATGGCTATGGTACTATAGAACTTCATAAGTCATAGGGAGCAGGGAGTAAGAACAGATCTTTCACTCAGTGGCAATCTTAAGTGGAATGTTTTACCTGTTGAGTGACATTGAAATGCATTTATCTTAATTTGGAAACTTTAGGATCCACATTTTATCCTTGATGTTCCCCTTGGAGTGATAAGCAGAGTTGAAAAGATTGGAGTACAGAGTCATGGAGAGAACTCTTGTGGCATAGAGATTGTTTGCAAGGTATGACACGATGTAATATTCAACAAATGAAGCCTTCTTATTATCTTAAGAGAGGGAGAGATACTAGTGGTTTTCATTTGCCAATGTTAAATGGCATTTTATAAAAATGTTTCACAATTCATAATTTTGCCATAACACATTCACATAAGCCTATTTATTTTAGTATAGGTCTTACATACTTACAAATTAGTAATGTTTATCGTAAGTCTCAAAAACAGGTAGGTCAGGCCTGAGGAAATGAAGAAGTGTGCAAATGACAACTGATTTTTTCTGAAATGATAGTTCTAAAGCAACTAGCATTAATTAAACACCTTCTGTGTGTCAGGCACTTTGCTGAGCTCCGGGGATATAAAGAAAGGCCAAAAAAATAAGAAAAAAAAGTTCCTGCTCCCAAGGAGTTCCCAATCCAGAGGAGAAGAGAACATGGGAATAACTGCATATAAAAAAAAGATACGGAAAGGTTAAATTATCTCATGGGAAGGACCTGAGATTTAAGAAGGTCTGGGAAAGTTGTGTTGGACAGGGTGAGATTTGACTTGAGACTTGAAGGAGATCAAGAAAACCAAGAGAGAGGAGGTAGAACCATGCAGACATGGAAGAGGGCCAGTGGATGGGTACAGAGTAGGTAGACGGAAGGTTTTGATAAGGTATTTCTTAAAAATCCCACAATTAAAAATATTTTAATAATTTTATTGTCTTGGCCATTGAATTCTCATTAAACTATGCTTGTAATTTTCATTCTTCATATCAATTAGAAAATTCATGTACTTTTGGTATCGATATTACTTTGAGAAATGTTTATAACTGGTCTTGTTATATTTATGTAACAACATGTGCATTTGGGTGATTTCCAGGATATGAGAAACTTGCGACTTGCCTATAAACAAGAAGAACAGAGCAAGCTGGGGATATTTGAAAACCTCAGTAGATATGCCTTTCCTCTTTCCAATGGTCAAGTAAGTAAGTTTTTCTGCCTTGGCATTTCTATACTTTTGTGGTGGGGATTTAAGATTCCAGTATTGTAGAGTCTTCCTGCTTTACTTTTGCTTGTTACTTTTTCACTTTTCAATTTACTCTTCTATTAGAATATTCAAAACATATCAGTACTGGATTATTCCAGTCAGGCTACCAATTTACTACCTCAAACTATTTAGATTTAAATTTCCAACTTTTCCAAATCCTGCCTTTGTCACAATGAGATCTTTTAAGATTGATTATCTGGCAATAGGGGAAAAGATCAATGGGTATTTTTTTTTTGGTATGTTTTTTTTGCTTCAGGCTTTATTTGCATTCAACTACAAAGAAAAGTTTCCATCTAATGGCTGGAAAGTTTATGACCCTGTGTCCGAATATAAGAGACAGGTAAAAAATATATATTTATTTTCTAATTGGAAAAAAAATGTTTACAGTCTTTTCATTTAATAGGGAAATGCTTATACTTGTTTCTGGAGCAAATATTTTATAAGATGTCAGCTGTATTTAGGATATGATTATTTAGTTTTAGATAATCTAGTATCTCAGCTTTGCCTTTTTATAGTGATCCTTTAATATTCTCTACTTTTTAGGCCTTTTGCCACAAAATGAAAGGTTAAGAAACGGGATTTAAAACTCAAAACAGTTTTTGTCATTCAAGTGAAGATTCAAACTAAAGACTTAAATTAGGTTTTAGATTTTAGCATAGATCATTCAGTCCAGATGTAGGATGCTTCCCCTTTCTTCACAATGACTTTCTAAAGTACTTTTCAGGCATATATATGAAATAAAAGTTCAGTCTTTATAGGGATATGTGGATATGCACAAAACGTATACAAACGATGGCATTTTTTCCTCAAGACCTTTTGTTTGTTCCATTGTATGTTATTAGCTTCACGATTTTTTTTTTGGTATATTAACAAATGTAGATTGTGGTATCATTTAATTCTGTGTGATTTAGAAATTTATGTTTAATGAAGATGTTGCGTTACTTGAAAATGGATTATATGAAATAAAAATTGTTCATAGTATTAAATGACATACATAGAGAAGCGACTAATATTTGTATTGGATGCCTCTTGCTTTTTTCCTCTAGGGTTTACCAAATGAGAGCTGGAAAATATCCAAAATAAATAGTAGCTATGAGCTTTGTGATACATATCCTGCTATTATTGTGGTGCCAACTAGTGTGAAAGATGATGACCTCACAAAGGTAGCAGCATTTAGAGCAAAAGGCAGAGTTCCCGTAAGTAATATACATAAAGGCTTATTAGCTTATGAACAAATAATCCTTGTGAATACTGACCAATGTTGTTGAAGAGTAGGAGTGGATATAGGCAAGTTGTTGAACAAATTAGAAAGCTAAAAAATAAGTCTGTTTGTTAACATATCCTTATTTAAGAATTGTTTTATACTCTATTATGGCTATCATGCAGCATTATGGTGGTTAGTAGGAACTATATATATGAGGGTGGCTTTCATTGCTTACTAATAGGCCATCTAGAAGATGATGCTCTCAAAACAATCGAAAAGAGGGAAAATGAGTAACAGGAAAGAGAATTTGTTAAAATTTTTCATCGCTAATATTCAAAGGCTGATCTTGGAGAAAATGCAACATTTTCGGAGCTGTTAAGTAGAATAGTCCCTTAAAATATGAAATAATTGCAGGGGAAGGAGAACTTAATAAAATAGCAGCCAAGAATGAACTGCTTTGTTTAGAATTTGCCTTCAGCATCACAAATCATTGCCCCTGAGAGGGAAAGAGGGGGGAAGTAAGGCTTTTGGATAAATTTTAGAATCAACAAACATTGCATCTTGACCCCTTCTGATTCTATGTATTGGTGTTTTCAAAAAGAAAGAAAATGAATCAAGTTGAGAAATGAAAAGAACCTAGGGCAGCTAGGTGGTACAATGGATAGAGCACCAGTCCTGAAGTCAGGAGGACCTGAGTTCAAATCTGGTCTCAGACACTTAACATTCCCTAGCTGCGTCATCCTGGGCAAATCATTTAACCCTGATTGCCTCCAGCAAAAAGCAAAAAAAAAAAAAGAAAAGAAAAGAAAAGAAAAGAAGCTAATCAAATCCAAATGGAACCAATGAAGTCTTAGGTTGTTAGCATACCTTTCGGTTTTTCTTAGCATCTAGTCAAACCTGATTCAAGCTATGCCAGGCTTTTAGTTCTAAGATTTTGGTAGCATTGATTTTTAATTATACCTTCACCTTTAGGAAGTATAATATGTATAGGTTTTGTTTTTAAAGTAAGTGGTACAGTAACAATAAGATTATGTAATGATCAACTGTGATGAACGTGGCTCTTTTCAACAATGAGGTAGTTCAGGCCAATTCCAATAGACGTGGGATGGAGAAAAGCCTTCTACATCCAGGAAAGACTATGGTAACTGTAAGTGGATCACAACTTGGTATTTTCACCTTTGTTGTTGTTTGCTTTTTTTTTTTCTCATTTTCCCCCTTTCTGATCTGATTTTTCTGGTGTAGCATGACAAATTGTGTAAATATGTTTAGAAGAATTGCATATCTTTAACCTATATTGGATTGCTTGCTGTCTAGGAGGAGAGGTGGAGGGAAGGAGGGAGAAAAATTTGGAACACCAAGTTTTGCAAGGGTTAATGTTGAAAACTGCCCTTGTATGAATTTGAAAATATTAAAAGCTTTTTTTTTAAGTGGTAGCCCCATATAGGTGACTTTGAATAAGTTACTTTAACTAGACATTAGTTTCTTTTTCTTTTTTTTAATTTTTAAAGCTTTTTATTTTCAAAATATATGCATAGATAATTTTCAACATTCTCCCTTGCAAAACCTTGTGTTCCAAATTTTTCTACCTCCCCTAGATAGCAAGTGATCCAATGTATGTAAAGTGTGTAATTCTTCTATACATAATTCCACAATTACCATGTTGCACAAGAAAAATCAGATCAAAAACAAAAAAAAAAAAAAAAAGAGAAAATAAAATGTAAGTAACAACAAAAAGAGCGAAAATACTATGTTGCAAGCCAGTCAGTTCCCACCGTCTTCTTTCTGGGTGCAGATGGTTTTCTTCATCACAAGACCATGGGAACTGTGGACATTAGTTTCTTATCCCTTTTATTGAAGTAGTCAAGAAGCATTTATTAAGCACCTGTTATGTCATACATTAGGCTAAGAGCTAGGAATCCAAAGAAAGGTAACACAGTCAGTCTCTGCTTTCAAAGTACTCACATTGTAATGGGCGAAATAACATGAAAACAATTCTGTACAAACCAACCTCAAAAGGGGTAAATTGGAAATAATCAGGGGAGTAAAGGCTTTTAGTACCAGGTAGGATTTTAACTTGAATTTCAAGGAAGCCAGGAGGCAGAGATGATAAAGGGGAGCAATATGGTGCACGTTGGGAAAAGTGTGCTGTTCCAATGTACCCTGCCCTGTGCCTACCTGATGTCTGGTTCCTGGTGAGAAGAGGAACTGGACACTCCTCTGACTCTGTGCCTTCCATCTCCTGGTATACATGGCACCATCCACTTTATGATATGTCCAACATGGAGAGAGCCTTTGCAAACAGGAGCAACCTGCCCTTTGACCTCAGACTTCTATGTCTGGCTGCCATCTCTTATAGTGCATTTTTAACTTCCATCTGCTGTACTTGTCTCTTGCCTAATATTCATCCTTGGAAGGGAAAAAAGGAATGAAAAGGGGCCCTCCATTTGCCCACGTGCCTTCCATCTCCCATTGCGCTTGTCTTCTACCTGTTCTCCAGCATCACTGATGATAGTTGTAACCTACACATCCCATCATCCACACCCTATTCCCCATCCCCCATCTCTTGATTCCTTGTTCTTATCCCCACCTATTCTTGCCCGTGGCCTCTGGATTCTTTATTCCATAGAGGCCAAACTTGCCTTCATCCTAAATTTTCTTCTCTCCCATTCATTTCATCTTCTAGCAGTCACTGAAATCTGGTACCTCCTACCCCCCAGTGGCACCTTACCTGTGGTACCTTACTGACTGCACCTTCTGTCATTCCCTTCATTAATTAAATTAGAAAAGAGCTGCAATACTCGCCACATTCCCCTTTGCTTCTTCCAAGTTCTCTCCATGTCTCTTCAACTCAGTCATCTTTTCTTCTCTGAGGCCCATGTTATTCATATCTGCTACCTACGGTAAATCCTGGTAGCTGTTGTCAGTAGATCTCTAGGTCATGTGCCTTCCAACTTAATCAAGTGTGGTACCCGCTTCACAATTTTTCTTCCCTCCTCACCTTCTGCTCTTGTAGTGGGACTTGCACATACGTGTCGACTCTCTCAATACCCTAACCACTCATTTCCTGAACTTACTTCCCATGATGTACTCCCGTACCCCACTTTGGCCAAACACAAACATATCCTTGATCTTGCCATCATCCACAAATACACAATCTCCACATTTAAGGATTCTGAAAACCCATCCTTTTATCTAAATACGATCTGTTGGCTTTCCGTTTCTTCCTTTGCCTCTACCAAATCCTGTTCTTCTACACTGTGACCTCTGGTGCATTGACCCGTCAGTTCTCTCCCAGACCATCTCTCCTACTCTACCCCACTTTCTCTTTTCCCCATCTTGATCTCTTGGTGAATTAGTTTAATTTGATACTGTCTTCTCGAGTCCCTGACCCCTTTTTGTATCCCCAATTGCACCTTGCTGAGCCTCAGCCTTGGATTATTCATTGGCTTTGCTCGTACACATGTCGGTCTACTACACTTTTGTGTTTCTCGCAATCTCAAGTGGGTTCTTACTGCTGCTTAGGCAGTATTATTACCCCTCCCATTAACTCACCTATCCCACTCTTTTCTTTTCCCTCACTCTCTCAGAGGTGTGTGTGTGTGTGTGTGTGTGTGTATGTATGTTACCAGGAAAACCAGGATGTAGGAGATGAGGAAGGAGAGTGTTCTAGCTGTGGATATAGCTAATGAAAAAACTGAACATAGAAGAGTTAGTGCAAGGGAGCAGCAAGGAAACTACTTTCACTGGGTGGTAGAGTATATGGAAGGGAGGAAGTTATACCTCATTATATTTTGGATTTTCTACTGACATGAGTCTTTTCCAAACAAACTAGGTCTTGTCCTGGATTCATCCTGAGAGTCAGGCAACAATTACTCGATGCAGCCAGCCACTTGTGGGCCCAAATGATAAACGCTGCAAAGAAGATGAGAAATACTTGCAGACCATAATGGATGCTAATGCCCAGTCACATAAACTTATTATTTTTGATGCCCGACAAAACAGCGTTGCCGATACTAACAAGGTACGTGATTCTTAGAGTTGCTTAAAAGATACAATTGGGTAGTAAGAGGTTTAGAAAAATGTCTGCATTTTAAATGAGTGAGCTCTCTGCTAATTAAAAATAGAGCTATTCTTAGGGCATCAGGCCTAAGAATTTTGAGTTGTATTTACACTAGTCTCTGATCTGTACTTTTAATGTTAGGAGATGAGGCTCTTTTTTTCCTCTTTACCACTTTGGGGAAGTGCTTCCATGAGCAGAAATCTTGTCTGCTGTGCCAACTAATTATGTGTCTGGAAATGGTTTGAATGTCCCAAGAAAGAAATAATAATTTCATTGAAGCAAACTTGCAGCAATAGCAATTCTGAATTTTAAAAAGTGCGTTTTCAACTTTCATAGTTTCCTCTCTAAAGGTTTAATTTATGAAATGCAGTGGTACTGTGAACTTAGAGTGC